>VZRU01011688.1:68923-119525 GCA_013398155.1 Pedionomus torquatus
AAAAAAAAAGAAGAAAATCTGCAATCTAGAAGAAAATCTGTAATTTTGCATGAGCTTACACTTCCTACATCAAAGTCAATACACTGCATGACAAAAACATCCATGCTCTTCCCACTAATAAAGAAGGAAAACTTAATGGAGTGTGTGATGTTTTGTCTTTTCTTTCTCCTATCATTGTCTGAATTACTAGTTTGCTTTTTGCTCCTTGCCAGCAGGATGAGTATTGCTCCTTTCCTTTAAATAACTGGATTGTAAGAACAAGAGATGTGTCTTTGGAGCCTGATCCTTAGTTGCACTAAGGTCCTACCATGGCAGCTTAAACAGGCCTTACCAGAGTTGCAAGCATTTGTTTATATATTACCAAGAGATGGAATGAGGTGATAATAATACTGCTCCAGATAAAGCATGAGGATGATGTGTACACACACCTTGACAGGCCATTGTCATTACAGGAGCGGTGAAAGAAAGCATAAATGTAAACTGAGAATCAGGCTCTTGTTTTGCAGTTACCCTGGATACAGCCTATAGGATTTATATGTTTAATTAATGTAAAACGTGGAAGGTTCCACAATCCTATAAAGACAACATGTTAAAGACAGTTTTGCCCAATGTTTCTAGAACAGCAAAACTTGCAACGATGGAACAAGGATAATTAAAAAGATTACTAAAGTGTTTTGTTTTGCTTGTTCTTCTTGGAATCCTTCATTTTCAATGTCAGGCAAGAGATTTTATGCCTTCTAATTAAAACAAGTGGGAGGGTTTTCTTTAAACAGGTATACTAATTTAAGCAGAATGAATTCAGTTAAGTCCTGTGCCCTTGGTTGTATACAAGACTAGACTGCACAATACCAAACTCCTGACCTTAAAATCTACGGTTTAATGGATTTCACAGACAATAACTCTTTTTCTGCCCTGCCCCTGCAGAATGGAAAGGAGCGTGCTATGTAGGGACTACGCAAAACACTGGCAAAAACACAATTTGCATTTCTGTCCTTGCATGAAGTGATGCATGCACAACCTTTAACTTGTGGGTACCAATGGACCTATTGACTTCGGTGATTTGAACCTCTGATAAAAATCACTGTATTTTCACTTAATCCCATGGGGGAAACACTGGGTGATTTTACAACATATTCCTCGTGGGATGTAAGTTAACTAGAACATGCAAATATTGCTCAATGAGTTCTATATTTCCCATGCCAAAACTTTTAAATTCTCTGTGCCTGTCCCTGAAAAAGCAGGGCTATTAATATTAGAAGACTTGGAGGTACATTTGGAGATTAGTATTTATGTATCAATTGGGTGTTACCACC
Organism: Pedionomus torquatus; assembly: GCA_013398155.1. Taxonomy (NCBI): domain Eukaryota; kingdom Metazoa; phylum Chordata; class Aves; order Charadriiformes; family Pedionomidae; genus Pedionomus; species Pedionomus torquatus. The sequence goes on from VZRU01011688.1 coordinate 70,237, forward strand.
TGAAAAGTGCAAAAATAACCTAAAATATTTAGAAAAGATACAGTAACTTGCTCCCACAGGCAGAAGCCTGCAGTGTCGAAGTGGTAGAGTACCAAATCTAAAGACAAAGTAATTTGCCTGACAGTTTCAGTTTAGGTTAAACATTGCTCAAACCTGTAGGTAAAGCAACCAGTTGTCTCTCCGAGTAAATATAAGAAATGGATAAACTCCATTACAGAACCAAGTGAAAAGGATTACAGCCCCTGTGCACAGCCACAGAGGTAACTGTCTCAATGCAAAATGACAAGCCAGGTTATGCACATCTGTGGGCAGAGTCGTTTCTCAGGGTACTTCTCTGCACAGACCTGTGTGTTCAGGAAGTAAGAAAAAGGGTGGAAAAAAAAGTAAGAAAAAAACTTAAAAAAAAAGTAAGAAAAAGAATCACACAGAACAACATGGAGTTGGAAACCTCCAGAGATCATCTAGTCCAACTCCCCTGCCAAATCAGGTCCACCTACAGCAGGTTGCACAGGAATGTGTCCAGGCAGGTTTTGAATGTCTCCAGAGATGGAGACTCCACCACCTTTCTGGGTAGCCCGTTCCAGTGCTTTGCCACCTTCCAAGTGAAGAAGTTCCTCTTCATGTTTAGATGAAGCTTTTTATGTACAAGTTTGTGCCCATTTCCTCTTGTCCTCAAAGACAAAGGAGATGAGGAAGCATCAGGTACCATCTCAGAAGTACAGCAATGCTGGCTTGGCAGGAGACAGCCACTGTCCCATGCAGCTCCACAGAGCTGTGAGCACAGGAGTCACATTCTGGTGCTCAATTCCTGCTGGGCTGGGCAAAAAGACAGTTTGCATGTACCTTGTAAATAAGTAGGGTCACTTCAAAGATATTTGGATCCTAGCTCTTAGCCAAACAACCCAATGGCCCCGAAATTTCAGCTGGCTGCTCTGCTCAACACAGGTAATCAGTGTAGACAGCCAACAAATTATGATATGGCACAACTACTGAAAAATGCTGGAATCTTTGTCGATTAACAATGTGGCCTCATCCACAGAGATATGCTTTTCAGTACCAGAGCTCATACACTAGTTTGGTGAGGGATGAGGCACTTCAAGATTGCATCCAAATTGTGCATTTTATCTCACATTGAGCTTGCTCAGGTGACAGGCAGTATTTTAGGTAGCAACCTACTACTTTCTTGCTCCTTGTATCTCCATAGAAAATTGCAGGTAGTCATGACTTTCTTATTAAAGAAGGCATCAAGCACATACAAATGTCTTAAAATAAAGAGCTGTTGGGGAAAAAAACTCACAACCTGTGACACTATCTGAAGTCATGGATGCAACTGGTGTCAAGCTGTGCCACTTAAAAGCACTTTTGCAGCACCCACTTATGACAGCCTGGCAGTGTATATTTGTGAATTTCTCACAGGCAGAGAGTAAAATGCTTTTAAACATCACCTTCTTTTCCCTACTTCTCCTCCCAGCGGGGGTCTCCGCTGACTGTTTTCTACCAGACAGGTAGAGTGAGATCACTTTTAAATAACAATTTCTTCCACTACTTGATTTCCACTCCCCGAAGCTCGGGGACACATATCTGAGCACTGGGGCGCCAGCACCACAAAGCACCTGCAGCCCAAAACCATATATGCCAGAGCGGGATGTGACATTCCAGGCCACCCTTGGGGTCTGGCAGAAAGTCAGCTCTGGGGTCACCAAGTACCGGAGACTCAGGTGGGGAAATCCAGGGAGTCTAAAATTTTCCGAAGCATCCACTGAAAGCAAAGATGCTTGTGCAAGACATAATCTCCAAGAGTGGAGAGCAACGGCAGAAAGCCAGGAGAGTGCCATAATTTTAAAAAACACAAAAGGCTAACAGGGGCCTCCTCCTTGGAAAAACGATGGAAAAACTCACCTTTGGGTGAAGGGGCATTCATGCTGCTGGCAAATTGTGAAGTGAAATTCAAGTAAACCCCTTGCGACCACTCTCCCCCTCTTCTCTTACACTGAAATAACATCAGAGCTATCTGCTGGTGGCGCTTAAATGCTTGTGTTTTTCACATCACAGAGGCAGGAGTTTTGGACTTCCTGATTCCTATACTTAGATACCTTTGGAAATTAGCATAAACATCTCAGCTGGCTACCGATGTGATTAAGATGTGCCTCCACTTGGCAATTTTTCCTTTGAAACAAAGCAAAGGCTTTCATTTGTTAAGTGAAAATTCCCCGGTGGAAACCCCTCTTTCTTTCCCTCCCATTTCTGACCCCATATTGGGCACTTTAATCTAATTTTGGTTTGAGGTTTTAGAAGCTGAAGGCTGCTTCTGAAGATCACTGAGGGAAAAGAAATCACTGGGAGGAACACCGCACTTTGAACTGAACGTCCCTCGCACAATGCATATTGGAAAAAGCACTAACAGTGTTTCCCAATCAATGTGGCTGTATTTTTCACACCCGGTTAGAAGAAACGGAAACCTGTGGTAAATAATGCTGCTTTGCACCAGTCCAATTACACTAAATGATAAATTGCCTAATTATTTCGGCTCTAGAGTCTTTCCCAAGTTCTTTATCCTTTCCTTTGTAGTCACTGTCTGCAGAACAAGAGCATTTGACTGTTACTAATTAGCGAGAGAGAAAGATGCAGGACACTTAGTAAATTCACTTTCCTTTAAATCCATCTTACAGTTATTTTTCCCCACCATGGGGGGAAAAAAAAAAAAAAAGTAATAATTTATTTAAAAGCTGCTCTGCTGGAAGAAATTTTTTCTCCATGACTACTCTATGATACTAAAACAGTCAGCTTTTGTTTTTTACATTCTCCAGAACACCAAAAGATTAAACGCACAGCAAGGTTAGATTAACACCTTGAAATTATCCACAAGGTTCTCTACTTAACAGGGTATTAAATCTTCATTCCTGACTGCATAAAAATCTTCTTTGTATCATATCCTAAGTGCATACAAACTTGACATATCTTGAAAAAATTTTCAAAAAGCAAAAGCTCTTAAAAATGTTTTGTTCCAGCTCAAAACACAATGACTTTCCGACACCTTGTTACTTCTTTGTTCCTTCATTTGGATCAACAGCAGCAGCACAGGGCTGTGGATAATCACCCAATGTTCAGAACTTTTCCACTTCTCAATTTTCTCCTTTAAATTTGAAGTGTAAACAGAAGTACTGAGAAAGATATTAGTGTTTATTCAAAATATCTATTGCACCAGAAGGTCAAAAACATTTTAATGCATTCCATCTTTTGACCTGGGGGTGTATTAAGCATTAAAAAAGAAAGCACTATGGTTTTTTTTTTCTCATACTTATTAACAGAAATTTTTTCTAAAATTCTTTTTTTGTTGTTGTTCAAGGTGCACATAGAATCTATATTTTTTTTTTTTACACATAAAATACTATGACTATTTTGTTGAATTCTGAAAGCATGGATTTCATACAGGTGGAAAGTACTGAGTCAACAGTACCAAACAATGAATTGTTCCGCTTGCACAATGTGCTCTAATGTGCTATACTTCAGTAACAGCCAGGAAGGATAATTCCTAGGAGTGAGAAAGTAACTAAGCTTTCAGCCTCATTACACATGAAACCTGAAAAAAAAAATCTGAAGAATTTGGTACCAGTTATTAAATGAGTCTTCCTTCAAGCACCTATTTATCCACTCAGCATTGGCTAGAAACCGGCACTGCAGTCCGGTTACGGGCATTTCTAGTGGATAAAAGTTTTCAGTCTCCCCTGATCAATATCCTGAAAGCCCACCACAGCAGCTGCTATACCAGTGAAATTCTAATTCTGTCCAGCCCTTTTCCATAGAAAGCGTTTTGGCGCATCCACCAAAATATTCAAAATGTGACTAGTTACACTGAGGTACAAGTTTTTGGTTGCTTTTAATGATTTGATTTTGGAAAAGACCCGCCTTTGAAAAGGAGGCATCAAATCAGCTGGCAATACCAGTAAAAAATAGGTATCATCCAGTTTTGTGAGACAGAAAAAAATCTATTAATACGATGTGAAATGGAAGAGTCCTTAAATAGCATCAATTTCCTACTTTTCTTTGCATCTTCCTCACTACTTCCTCTGCACCAGTCTTGCTATCTGGTTAAGTAAGAAAATGTTCACTCATATCACTGGAAGACCACTAGGTTTCTAGAGCATGGACACACTCAGAAATACAATTTTTTTTCTTTCTTTCCATAAGAAAAGCATAAAGATGGAGCAGGACAGACAACACAAAAGCTGTCTCATGCTCATTAAAAGTAACACACGAACACATTGTTAGAAATGGAAATTATCTAAACGCATATGTGCTGCCAGGGTGGTAGAGAAGGAAGGAAAAAAAAAAAAAAAAAAAGGAGGGGCTGGGGGAGAAGAGGTCACAAGAAGTTCATTCTACCAAGAACTGCTTTACATAATCATGAAATGCAAACTAGTTTCCATTCCTTCTGGCACAAGCTCATTCAGCCTTCACTTTGAATGCTTATTGACAAATAAATGGACTGGTTACTTCCTATTAATGCTACCTAATTTATGTACATACCTGGAGGAAAAATTCCATGTTGACCTCACATTCGTACCAGCTAAGATCATTTTTAAGCTATGAATATGCTGAATACAAGTTTAATTTCATCTTGGTTGCTGCTGGGGATTTGCTGTTTCTTAACAAATTAGGCACGTGTTCTCCTCAGCTCAGCTTTCACACCTTATATATATAATAGGTGCAATTCAGGAATCTGTGTTGAACTTTCAGATGAAAGACCTTCTTTTCTTCAGCCATGATTCATTCTTTCCCCCCACCTTTTCTCTCATGTGCAGGCATATGCACACACACACACAACTTGCTAGTTGTTTTTGGTTTATGAGCTATTCTCCCATACCTTCCTCTGCCCATGAAAAGCCCTTACCAAGCAAGTGATACTTGTTTTCCCAAATTTTAAGAGTGGCTGTTGTCCTGACCACGTGAAGTGCTATTAAAGCAAGATTTTGTCCCTGAATCTTGAAGACATCTCAAAACTGCACCATCTCGGTAGGTCACTGAAGAGCCCTGCAGCAGATGAGGATGTTAGTGCTGGACCAACATCTTCATCCCCTGAAGAATCTGCCCGCTAAGCTGGGGACATATCGGGATTTTATTCCAAATGGTTGCTAACTAACATAGAGTTGAAAGTTCTTCTTTGTTTAGTTTACTGTTTAATATTCCCCAAGAGATGGGGCTGCTGTCTGATGACTATGATTGGCTGCTAATGCTGAGATGCAATGTGGGGTCATGACACAGATGTCCAAGGGTACCCTCTCTCACTTGTAAGTTCTCTCGGGGCCAGATGGTTTGGTTTCTCTGATTTCTTGCATCTGACATTGTGCCGACGTCTGGTTGCCTTCTCTTTCATTGCTAGGTATTTACAATTCAGCAGAACATACCTTATGGGGAAACTTTTGGTCCCTAACTCCCATAAAAAAACTACATATGTATTAGTATAATTATATATTATATAGGCTATATATAGTATAATATTAGTATAATAGCTTTCCAGACTTGACCTCTACTTCACATACGAAAAACTCCTGAGTGCTAACCACACTGCCATTGAAAGATCAGGCACTTCCACCTCTGAAGGGCATCCTCGTTCTGAAGAAGTCATGCCATGATGGTCGGACTTCATCTGAAAGGTCCCTTTAAATCTTGAAATTCTATGATTCTATGTGCATCTCTCCTCCTGTCACATGTAACTCCTTTGGTAAGACTGGTCAGAGTATATCCTTCCCAGAGTCATGGGGGGCAGTGGTGCTATTTACTGTGGTTTGAGCTTAACTCCTTGTTGATTTCTGCCAAGGCTCAACTGTCTGGTGCAAAATTTGATCTACCAGTTCCACCCTGCAAATAATGTCACCTACCTGCAGCTAAAAAGTTAACACCGATACTGATAGTTAGCACTGATTAAACATTCATATTGGTATGAATTTCAATTTCTCTGTCCCTGTGGGGAAGTATGTTGATTGCCATATAATGTCCAGAGTGGTACACAGGAGCAGTTAGCATAGGAACCTTGAAGAAAACCGTAACCAGTTTCTTACTCAGCAGTGATATTTTTCCTTAGATCAAAGGCAAACATGCGCTTTCCTCCATAAAAGCCTCAGATGGAGGCAGGGGGGAGTTAGCGGGTGCGGAGGAATAGAAAGCTGGGGAAGATACATCCTTCCCTTCACTTCCCCTTTAAATCAGATTTAAAGTACTGTATTATTAAGATCTTCACCATTAAACACTCCAGGTCACTAGAAGAATTTATTCTTTAATGCAAACCCTGTAGCAGTGACAGTGGGTCAATTATGAGGATGGCAAAATACTAGGAAAATTCAGGGGTGAAAATGAGTATCTGTCTAGCATACATTACCTGAGACTCAGTTTTGCTCAAGAATAGCAATAAGGCAGAGTTACTGAGCAACATGTGACATTGCAGGCAAAAGATAAATTAGTCTTCATGAGCAAGAGACTGATAAGCTTGAATTGAACAAATGGAAGAATAAAAGTTGGTTTTAAGGTGTTTTTTTTTTGTTTTTTTTTTTTTTCCCCTTTGGTAAAGCAGGCTAAAGGAACCTACAATGTCAACAATAACAAGTTCCTTGGAATACAGGCACATTAATCATCTCAACCACACCTCATTCCACGCCATATTGATACACCAGTTCTCAGCTGTCAAAAGGATTTCCCTGGCAGAGAAAGAAGCTTTTTTTCATAGCTATGTTGCCTTTTTGCTAGGGTTCTTCCTTTTCCCTGGAAAAGTCAAGGAAGGGGGACAATACCCCCTCCTTGAAGGCATCACTACGGTTTAAACCCTGACTTTGTTCCTCTAAACTAACAGTGGACTTTTCAGAAAAGCAAAGTCAAAACATTTCTAAAAGATATCCTGGACTTACCAGCTATTCAAAACATTTCTAGAAGATACCCTGGACTTACCAGCTATTCAACTCAACTCTTTCCATATTATAAATAACTTGACCCTTCAGGAAGTGCTTATCTTTTTAAGAGGTACCTGTGGAGAACAGAGACATGTAGACACAGTGTAAGAACTACAAATACATGATAAGCAAAAAGAATTGCCCTCACATATCTCCTGGCTGGTCATACTCTTCCTGCTTGCCCATGCTTCTGACAAAGGTGGCTGCCTACAAACCACAGCTTCTGTAAAGCAGGAATGAGCAATGGGGATCTTCCAGAAAAGCCTCCAGGACAACGTCACTGGCTGGCAATCTGAGGGTGCCAGAAATACCTGCTAAGACTTGTAGAGCGAGCAAATGAAGCCCAAGCCTTACCCCCCAGAGCTGCTTCCTCCATCAGAATTTGACTCTAGGAACAGGCTTGTGGCAAAGTGGGCGAACACAAGGCTGGCTTGAGCTTGGGATCTTGCTCAAAATACCTCTCCTAGTGCAATAGTGACACAAGTCAATGAAGAGACCAAAGCCCCAAATTCTCCAAGTTCTTTAAGCTGTTGAAAGTTAGGGACAGTTAGAAATCCATATAACCTCTGCCCAAGAAAAGTGGCTGTGGCTCTCTCAAGTCCAAAGCCTGCATTCAAGTCAGTAGATTCTAGGTACTAAGAAAAGTGGGAAATTCAGGGAAAGGCTTATTGTCTTTTCCTAACTGATCAACCTTCAGCTTGTATGTAAGAAGCACCATGAGACAAAGATAATTAATTAATTGATTTCAGACCCTGAGCAATTGTATAAAGAACTGCAGAAAGATAACGGCATTCAGTCTCTACATGTTTAAAAGTATCTTTCTATTTGTTAACAAAACTGATTGCTGACAGCTGACACTTGTGAATGATGTAAGGCTCTGCTACATCTTTTTATACAAATAAAGAAATCAAGGAAGGTCATTTCCTTCAGTAGAATAAACAGCAACACCTTACAATATAGCTTGTGCTTACTGGGTTTGTATGTTTTGTGCATGTATATGTATGTATGTGGAACAGCAACTCTCTTCTGTGGACTTTTTTCTACAAACTATTTACAATTCAGGCTCCCTTGATAAATGCAAGCCTCTACCATCAGCAATATTTGCTTAGTGAAGTTTAGTCTCTGTAGTTGCAAGCTTCTGAGAGCATAGTGCCTTGAGAAACGGTATGAAAGGCACTAAACTCATGCAAATTGTTGCAGTAATTCCCCGACAGTGCCATCTCTCTGACTTTCACCTCTCATTTCCACTAATGCTCAGAGAAAGCAGTCTGTGCTACCAAGGAGATTCTCTGCGTAAACAGCTTAAAAATCTAAAGTACTCAATCAGGCACATAAAAATGGTCCTACCTCTCACTGCTCTCTGGAAATTTTAGGGGAAGGTTAAATTTTGAAATTGTAAAATCTCCTTTACAGTAAGACATCTGTGTTAGGCTGCAGAGAAATTAGTGAAAGAGCTCTTCATTGTAAGAATTTACACTAAGCCAGTGTAAAATACTACAACTCCAAGTCAATGATGATGTGCCAAGTTACCCCAGATGAGCAACTGCCACACCCAGTACATTTGATTAATTACAGCACCAAAGTCATAAATCATAAAGGAAGGGCTTATGTCCCAGTCCAGTTCAACCTGGCCCATTCACAAATGATCACACACAGCAATTAAAATGGAATTAAACTATGCATTTTCATAAATGAAACTATGGATTGTAATGACTTCGGTGGGCATCATTCACATGGAGGAATACACTTCAACATAATCCAGTCAACATTTTCAATTAGATATACTGAAAATATTCCTGGACTATAGAGCCATAGAAAATATTTACAGGAACAGGGAAATTTCTCTTCGTTAAAGAATGACTCCAAACCTTCATTTAAATAGTGAGAGACTATGGCAGAAACTTTGAATCTTCTTTAAACTTCATGCACTCTAGGCTGTGGTGAAGACATTAGTATGTCCCACTGGCACTAAAAGTTACTGTAAGTGCTTTGTGTGGACAGGAAACTGGATGAAGAGGAGACACGTAGGACATACCCTGCTCTTCATTCCTCTACACACTGATGCTTCAAGGTCTCATATGAAGCAGTGATAAATATGAGCGGTAAACAGCATTTTAAAAATAGGACAGAAATGCCAGTTGGTCTTGCAGTCTCCAATGAATATTTTACAGTAATAGCTGCCTTTTCATCTATTTCCTGTTTTACACCTCCTGACTTCTGTGCTCTCCTTCACCTTTGCTGGGGATCCTGAAAGTATTCCTAGGCATTAGCAGCAAGGAGGAGTGAGCTGCTGCAGCTCCATCTAAGCTTCACCAGACCTCTTCAAGGCTAGCACTGAGACGCGGCAGCCTCGAATATCAGCACAGCAACACACTTCTCACATTCTGTAATTAGCACCAGGCCTTCAATGCAGCTGTTTCTAATGGTGCTTTACATAATAAAAGGTTAATGTAGATACAAGCTAAAAACACAAAACTTGTGAAGTACCAAGTCTTCCCCTTTGTTAGTGCAAGACACGGCTGTCTATTGCTGAGAATGTGCAGTAAATTATTCCTGAAGCAGGGTGCTCCTCCCTCCAGATTTCTCTACGTTTGGCATCTTCAAGTATGCATTTCTTTGTCACATGGAGAAAGAGCAGTTCATTCTTAGACCTCCTTGGCCCTCCTTAACTGCCCCAAAGCATACTTGCTTTCCCTCCTTCAAAATGACCTCATTTCAGTGGTTTAACCTGATCTGTTTACTTTGAAACAGATCAGGAGCACATACATAGCCACTTACCACATTTCACCTTAGGGCAACAAATAACTTCTCAGAAGTAGTTAACTTCACCACCTATGTTTTTGCAATCTATTTTGTGCCACTAGTCCTCCTGTCTAAAATTACGTAGTCCAGTAAAACAACAACAAAACACAATTTATAATTGTGAATAACACAGGCTTGAGAGAAGGGAGAAGGGAGAGAGCCAGACATTTAAATGCTAACATGGGAAGAGAGACCTCATATTAAGGGAATCCCCAGCATGGAAGATGCAGCAATTTTTCATGCCCTAAGCACTGCAGCTTAGGACAAACTCCACAGAAAAGCTGAGATCTCAGTGGGACTCATAGGCAAGTGTCCATCTGCTCAGAACAAACGCATGCTGCAGGCTCTCGAAGCTTTTGCTAAGCACACACACACCAAAATAAATAAAAAGCAGCTTGTTTTTACAACAAAATATTCTGTCACAAGTGCAAAAACTGTTCATAAAGTAAATGCCTTCCAAAGGGCCCTTTAAGAGTTCAGCACAGGTATCCTTTCTGACTGAAATGGAGAGTGTGAAGACCATGGGAACATTCCTTCTCACCTGGTTATGTGGATAAAAACATCCCTTTCACAGCTGTACAGCCTCTAACAGTTTAGGGATGGTTAGCCACAAACCCTATAAAATAATCTGGTCTCGAAATAGCAATCAAGTATTTTGCCCTGTCCTCTTTTACTGGTATACGCAAATGAAAGGCTAGCTTCTCAGCTGATGTATATCATCACATCTGGACAAACACCAAGCATATTGTGCCAGTTTGCAACCTTCTAAGATTTGACCTCTCTCTGGTGTCCTGCAAACAGATCTGTGGTCCCTGCAGAAAGTAATATTCTTTTATAGACACACAGATGTAGGCATCCTGCCCCACTACCTCATATTTAACTCTCTTTTCACCTTGTTTATTTTGTCTTCAGGGTGTTAAAGCAAGCTGCACACCCAGAAACAAGCTTGCAGCAAATAGGTGCATCTTATTATCAGTGGATAGCCTTTTGCAGAGCACGTAGCACCCTGGGAATTCATAAAGAGGACCAGGTCAGAGTTCCTAGGATTTTAATTGCAGTCCATCTGTTAGAAGAATTATGCTTAAGCTTTCCTTTCCCAGCGCAGTTGGAGCAGTCACAGGGATTCACAGGTAGAATGGGAAGATGTGATGTGTGGTGACAGTAGTCACCCACTCAGTACCCTGTCTCTCTGCTTCCCCAGAGACGATGAGAAGCTGTGCACTCCCTTTCCCTACACGTCAAAGATCCAGAACAGAGATGAGGAGCACAATAACTGGTGTGTCTTGACTTCTACCAACCAAGGAAAGAGGTTTCTCCTGCTTGCCTGGTCCACAGACTCTGAAACGGGCCAGATATCACTCCCCCCTTTCATGGAAAGAGATCTTATCCAGCCTCCATACTGAGCTATCAGCCAAGAAACACCTAAAAAGCCCTTCAGCAAACAAACAAAGAAGGTTCTGGAGGTGAAAAAAGAGATGACAACCCATGACCCAACTCCAAGCACTGTTTTCTGAGGACACTTGCCTGGAAGTGCCAGTCAAGCAGCATGGTGAAGAGAAGCAGAGAGGAGTCTCAACACAGCTCTGGGACAAACTTGGCCAAACAGAACACAGCACAGCAGTGCAACACAGCTGGTCATACCTATGTATGTCTCCTCTGGGCTTCCAAGTCCTTGCACAGTGTGGGGCTTACGCCACTTTCAGCACCTAACCTCATATTTTTGCACCACACCACAGCAGCTTGCACCAGGCTAGCATAGGGATCTTGAAGACAGCAGTGCCTTGGCTTTCTCCTTCCCCTTCATGCTATCCCATTCTGCAAAGGTAACCACTACGCAAGCAAGACAGATGAAGATCAGAGCAACCTCGGGGTATCCTCAAGTACAACTCCCACAGCCACCAAAACACTGCTGTATGCCTAAGTGGATCGACCTTGCTCTCCTTACCAGCTATCAAAAGGTCACTATGCTTTGTTTTTGACTGGTGTGCCAAGAAACCTGGAACTGGGCCTGTCATTTATAGCATCTCTTCTCAGATGGCTCTCACATGTCTTTATAAACGTTAGTAAATGAGTGTATAAACTAGAGCTATCTACACATAAATCACTCTGTCCACCAACAAAATACAGCCATCTCTGGGATGATGCACAGCAGCTGCTGTAAAATCAGACCACAGCTCTACACCACAGATTAGGGCAATAAAACATGCTGCACGAGGCAACTGAAATGGTTGGAGGGAGGAAGGGGGACATGGTGGAGAGCATTTTGTAGTTATAATTACCTGAGTGCGAATTTGGTTGAAGCGGGTACTGTGTTTGACACTTGTATATCTGCAAATCGAAGCAGTCTTCCACCACCTGTCAAAACAACCTGGCTGTACCATTTCTCCATGTTTTGGCCTTTTTTAAAGCCTTCCTTTCTGCAAATTGCAAAGCACCTTGGTAAGAGCAAAGCTGATGATGTGCTGAGCACAAGCAATAACCTAATCAAATTTCTTAGCAACTGACTTGATAACTAACTGTGAGCCTGTAGCTGCTATGCCCCCTCCTTTCCTCTCTCTTGCATGACAACCGATCGTAGCATCTATATATTCCCAGTTCTAAAATAGCTTCTGCTCCTGTAACTTGCAACCCGTTCACATAGATCTTATTTTCTAGGCTCAGAGTAGGTAATTACAATCACTAAGGGGACTGAAACACTGCATCCTTTTTCTTATTCTGGGATGGGCTCCTTGAGCAGTACAATCCACCACCCACCCTCCTGGCTCAAATCATGAACTGTTTATAATAGGAAATGTTTTGAAGGATGGGGCTGCACAGATTAGATCCATGAATTTCCTGGTATCAAGGACAGCAGATGAATAGTTATCCTTATTCTCCTTGGCCATGCAGCTACATATGCATCATGTAAAGTTAAACCCGTGTCATGGTTTAACTCCAGCCAGCAACTAAGACTACACAGCTGCTCACTCATCACCTCCCTGTCCAAGAAGAGTGGGGAAAGGAGGGAGAAAAGGAGGGGAAAAGAAAAAGAAAAAAAAAACCCTTGTGGGTTGAGATAATGACAGTTTAATAGAACAATAATGGAAAAGGAAAATAGCAATAATAATAGCAATAACAATGATAAAAGCATATACAAGACAACTCTGTTTCACTTTCACCACCCAGTAAATGGATGAATTGTCGTCATTCTGAGCAGTGATTTTGAGTAGCCCTTCCCCTGGCTAACTCCATTTATATACCAACCATGATGTTTATGGTAGAGAATATTCCACTGGCCATTTTACTCTGCTGTCTATGTTCCTTCTCAGCTTCTATGGGAAACTGAAAAAAGCCCTTGAAAGACAGACACATCACCTTGCAACAGCTAAAACAATATACATTATTGACAGTCCTTTCATACCAAATCTGAAAATGCGGCAATCACCAGAAAGAAAATTAACTCTGTCCTAGCTGAAACCAGGACAACTGGAAAACTAGTAAAGTATGGATAAGTGATCTGAAAGGTACTTCAAATCAATATATGAGATGGGATGGCATGGTTTGGGATGAGGCACCACACAGACTGTGTACAGTGCTGACCTGCAAAAATCATTCCTTTAATTTGAGTGCCATCTCTCTGCAACAAGTTTTATCTTCTTCACCATAAGTGTCGCTAGCTCCACAACCTCTCCTAGATACTGCAGAAGCTGAACTTATTAGCAAAATATTCCTGTTAGAGAACCAAGAAAGTGAAGCTTTACACATTTGAATCGAATTATTACGGAAATACTACTAATAGTGAAAGCTCAGACAGACCAAAAGCAACATAGAGTCCATTTAGCTTGAATCTAGCTTGAATCAGGAGCACACTCATGTGCAAGTCTCTCACACTGGTTTACACTGCAGTCCCAACACACAAAGCAAGGGCTCCTTTAACTGGAACTAAACAAGAAGTTGGGTCCAAATCTGAAAAGGCATTTGGTACACAGGGCCAGACTCGAACTAAACCAACATAAACTCCTGAAGAGTGTACAGTATTCACCCAATAGTCCTTACTACCAGCTGTGCAAGATGTCAAATCTGTGTCTACGGGAGCACAGTACTTGTTAATATAGACGTAGTCATATACATGGTTGCCCCATGTGAAATGTTTGTAAGCAATTGGCCAGTTAATCACAGAATGATGGAATAGTTTGGGTTGGAAGGGACCTTTAAAGGTCATCTAGTCCAATCCCCTTGCAATGAGCAGGGATGACTGCTTGCAGTCGGCTTTCTATGCACTTACTCATAAGGTTACTAATGCACATACTCATCTGCGGACAGATACGAATGACATCACATACCTATGGTACTGGATACCTCTCCCAGCAATTTCACTTTGGTTTCTGAGGCTATCAGTTTTCAGGAACTGGCGAGATGAACCATGTTTTCCTTGGGGCTGCATAATAGGGGTTTCTATGCACAACTCTGCCACCAGTATGAACCAGTACGCTGCACATACTCGGGGCCAACTTGCACCTTTGCATCTTTGCACACCTTAAGGAAGTCAGCTGAACTAACTGGACACAAGGGCATAATTAGATCTGCCCTAGTTGAAACAAACAAGTAAACATGCTCCAGCTGGAGTGCTGTAGAGCTAATAAGCTAAGAATATAACCCAAGCCCTATAAATTAGAACGTAACACATCAATAATTTCATTGTATTGAGTTAACTCACAGCAGAGGTATGAAGTATGTGCTGAGAAAAAGCTCTGTGGATCATATTGTGCAGCCCTAACCTCCACTGCTGTCATCCATCAGCACCCTCAGAGCAAAAACAAGATCAGATGAAGAACCACGACACTCAGAACCTCATCGTGCAAGACAAAAGAAGACAATTTCTGTGTACACAAATCCTGGCTTTTATATTTGCACAGCCAAAAGGAGGGAAATGGTACCTTTTGAATGGGCATGCTTCTGCATAGTTGAGAATTTTCCATTACCAGCAAAGCAGAAAATTATATAACTCTTTTCTTGTTCTATAAGTGCAACACAGAGCATGGAATGCATAAAAAGTATGAAACTCCCAAAATTGCACAGTTACAGCCATGCCTGGTGCCCTCTTATTCCTGTTAGCCTTGTGATCCATTATAAAAGCATTCATGAAAAGAAAGAGACCCTCAGTCTGAATTCTCAGAACTAGCAACTTGTGCAGAAAGTGTAAGGCAGAAGAATGGCTGCCGTGTGGTCTGCTAGATACACAAAATATTGTCAATGGTTATGAAGGAAACATAAATGCCCTTGGTAAGTATGGATAGCGAAGGAGACATAATTTGAACAATGTATAATAAAATTAGATAATGTGATTTTTTTGAAGTATACACATACATTCTGCTGCTGAAGAAAGAAAAAACAAACCACCTATGAATATTTAAAGTAAAACTTTGCAGCTTATGGTTTGTAAGAAGACTCTTTATGTCATGTCCTTACAAAGACCAGTAAATAAAATTAACCTCAAAAACAATAAAAGTCTCTGGACAAGAGGAAAACCCTAGAAATGTGTTGTTTTAGAGCCTGGAAACAGCTGGTTTATTTCAATACTGTAAAATATTTTGTAAAGGTTAAGCTTCACTATGACACAAAGTTTCTGGGTCACCTCTTCTGTTGCTGTAAAGTGACATTATTTAACAGTTTCCAAGAAACTCCAAACCATATAGATTGATTTTTATTTTTTTGGCTGAAAACCTTAATAACACGTTGATATAGGCATACATAACTGAGATAAATAGGGGTCATGCAGGTGTCACAGTGTCATAACAACACTCATGTTGCCCTGTTTTCCCTGCATGAAACTTCACACCAGCATGTTGTACTCACGTGTTTTGCTGAGAACTCATCAACCTCCTGAAGCACCTTCTCCTGGCACTCTGGGTTGGTGGCTAGCAGGTATGTGGCAAAGGACAGTGTGCTAGTGGTGGTCTCATACCCAGCGATCAGGAACAGGAAAGCTTGGCCTGCTATCTCATCCTCTGTTAACGTATTCTGAACCTTTTCAGATAGGGCCATGCCAGCAAGAGGAGCCTTGTTCTGTCTGGAAGTGACAGATGGACTGATCACATCAAAACACCCGGCTGCCAGAGAGTCAGCTGAATCGCGGGAGTCAAGCATCCACTGGAGAAAATCTCTGCGCCTCTGCAGAACACAGAACGAGAAGAAGCATGAAGAATGGGTCACAGAACAATGTCTTTACCCGTGGTGGATGGAAGGAGAGAACTGTTTCCTATTTATATTGCCCACTTGGCTCCCACGGAATGTCCACCAGCCTTTTACGGAATGAGACACCTATCAATTAGCTGGCAATGCCATCACTAATAGCTGGACACTGCTTTCTTGCCAGTGGGATGAGACTGATCTGCCCCCAGTACAAAACAGGTACATATTTTCGCAGAGGATTTCTAACGGCCAGCACCATACAGAGCTTCTTTCATCCTCAGAGTAAGTTCTGGGCACTTGCTGGAAGTAAGGGGATTGACATAAGCAATGCATGGTCCCATGTGGTTCTGCTGAGTTGAGGTGGCACAACTCATTCTTGGAGGCAGCATTCTCAGTTGTTCACATGTTCCAAAGCAGGAAAGTCACCGTGTAGGTTTACGGTTGCATCTACAACAATTACGGTGCTAGCTTAACAAGGCAAGACTAGAAACTGATCTAAGTAAATCAATGCTTCTTTTTGTGAGAAAGCACAGTTATGAACACTTGTATCCACATAGCATTTTATTATTTAATCACATTTGCAGAAACACATTACAACCGTAAGCATTCCTCTACCATAAAACCTATTTGGAAGACTTGTCTTTGCAAAATGCCCACTGAATGGTTCTGCTGTTAAGAAAACTACCTTCTTCCACACTAGTTTGTCAGAAAAACTCTAATAAACAGACCCATGAACAAAAGTCAGTTAACTCCAAACCAGTCTGGACAGCAAGCTTGATTAGGCTTTGAAATATAACCCAAAAAGGTTTGAATTGACTTTTGGGAGGGGGCATAATAGAATTGTGCTGAACCTAAGCCATAAGGCTATGGGATTGATTTTCAATTCCTCAAATACCAACAGAATACATGATAGCTCAAGGACTTAGAAGTGACTGCAGTGCCAGAACATGACAACTTGTGCAGCAGGATGGACAAAAGAAGGGATCAAGTCTTTCCTTAAAAGAAAAAAAAAATACTGCAAAGTTGTATTTATCTGTTAAAAATAAATCATTTTAATGATTTCTTGGATCTGATTGAGAGATAAAGCAGAGAAAGAAAAAGCAAGAGAGAAGGGTAGGCAAACAAGATAAGAGTAAGGGAGGACTAATTAATTATAAATGTCAAAGGACTTAATCAGATTTTTTTTCACATGGCACGGGAAAAGAGAGCAGTGACACAACAAAACAGAAGAAATACTTATTGTCCTGTGCTCAGCTCTGTTGCCAACAAACTGTTCTGACCAAGCTACAGGCAGAGAGGAACGGTTATTTCAAGGTCTGAGTAACACGAGGGATTAGCACGCTGCCTCCTTAGCAGCTCCTTCCCTCCATCTGACAGAATTGTTTCATTTTGCACGTGTACGTTATGCGCCTTTTATCCCCATCACCACAGTGTGTCCCATACCCTGGTGCACCCAAGAATTAATGCTCCAGATAGTAGCCAGTGTTGGTCACTGCAGAAGGACTCCACAAATTGGCCAAACTGCAAGGCCTCCAAGGGACAGGGTACTTGCTCTTTCTCCAAGTGAAGGCACACCAAGCCGCGTTATACGCATTATGCTCTGCAAACAAGGTCTCTCTCTCAAAATACTTCCTTGTGCCTAGACGTAAGCACCATTTCCATAATCAAATTGGCCATGCTTCCTTGGTCTCTCATTTCTAACACAGTAAGCCAAAAGTTGCAACTGCCCTGCCATAGTCATTGTCCT
This sequence comes from Pedionomus torquatus, assembly GCA_013398155.1. Classification (NCBI taxonomy): domain Eukaryota; kingdom Metazoa; phylum Chordata; class Aves; order Charadriiformes; family Pedionomidae; genus Pedionomus; species Pedionomus torquatus. The sequence goes on from VZRU01011688.1 coordinate 87,898, forward strand.
CCCACATGGTATGTACCTCTGCTCTTTTACGTTCCTCTAGACTGGAGGAAACAACATTTCACATATTCTTCACCTGCACATAGCTAAAAATCTGGTTTAACTTTTCCAGGAAGGCCTTTATTCCCATTCTGGGAGTGCATGTATTGCACAAATGATTGTCCAAATGTTTTGCCCAGCCTATGCTTTAGGGATTTTCCTGGTACATATATTTGGATTCGGCAATTTCTTTAAATAAAGAAAAGCCCAACAGTCCAGTTCCAGTGTGTTCATTAGTGTGTGGATAAACTAGTGCAGTATAGTAATGAACTGCACCTGTAAAGATGGTCCCTTCTAACCGTAAAACTAGTTATCATCACCTAAACTACCTTTATAACATAAAAATGCATAATTACATTTATATTCAGTAGAGTTATAAAACTGTAACATAATATAGTTCAAGTGCTGTAACATTTGCTATGGTTCTGCATTCATTCTTCTCTAGCTGGGAATTTTCTTGTAAACAAACTCATTGCTCTCTGAGGGTTTGCAGTCCCCAGTTGTGAGCTGTTAGCCGGGTTTGGTCTTATATTTAGACAATACACTCTCTGGAGACCCTATAAGATGTTTCTCCAGCCTTAGACAAAATCAAGTCCCAGCCTTATACAAAGCATCTGCCTATTGTTATGACAGTGAAGTAATAATCATAATAACTAGTGAATAAAATTTCATTCATGAGAATTTTTGCTGAAAGCAGACTTAATGAACGCTAGCACAAGTGCATATTCCCAAGAATGTGCTCTGAAATGCCTCTGTGGCCATTTTGAGGAGCTCTTTTTATTACTCACATAATATATTTGGCTAGGAATTTAAAAGCTTGTCTTGTTACAGAATCTGTTTATAAGGTCACTCTATTGAGAAACAAGTATCTGTGCTATGTAATTTGTTCACAGGTAAGCAGAGGTTGCTTAAAGAAATGGTTTCATAAACAATCCTTACAAAAACAACATTCATTTGTAAAAACTACTCAATTAATAGTAGGGGAAAAAAAACATAAAATCAAAAAAGGCAAGCTTTTTTCAAAATAATTCTATACAGTGGAAGGAGCTATATTTTAGCAAAGCTTCTCTTCCTTATGGTTCATTCTACTTCACTTTAGGCATTAGTATAGAACGCAACATAAAAAATCGTCATCAATCCAAGCGAGAGACAAGATTTCCAGGGTTATAACCAGTCATAATGAAACATATTTTTCTTCCGCACCATCAGGATGGAAAAAAACACTCTGGCTCAAAAACCTAACAATGGCAATAGAGGCAAACACTAGCATAAAACCAAATATAATTGGATTGTTAAGTGTTGGAAATGAGGAAAAGGTATCTCATGAAATTTCACGGGGTTTTTCTTCACTTAGGTTGACAGTAGGAAAAAAAAAAAAAGGCAGGTTTTTTTCAGTTTGACAACAGACCAGGTACTGACAGTGTAACTGCACAAAACCATTCTCTGGTCATCACATACAGCTGCTGGCTTCCTCTTTCCATTGGGGACATTCATTTGATTTTCCTCACAAAAAGCAGAAGCCCATAATAGCCTCTATCCTGTCCTCTGACACTTGCCTAGTTATGTTATAATGGTCTCAGAAACAGGTTCCCACTTCAAAAGAGTGGTTTGCCAACACGATGGACTCTTGTTTTGCCCCCGTACAACACAGAGCCTATCATTAAGTCAATGAAAATTGAACGGAAAGCTACTATTTGAAAAAATCTAATTTGAATGCAGCATGGGACAGGGTGCATGTCTAACTTGGTGGTGACACAGACATCCCCTTTGAAATATATAATAAGACAAGCCCCGCTTTCAGCTTCCCCAAGATAGACACCTTGCAATATATTTCCTGACACCAGCGTTCTGGGCTGTATCATTTCTCTCATTAGTCTCCTTAAGCATCACCTGGCCATGCAGAGAAATCATTCTGCACAGAACCGTAACGAGCTATGTGCTGCACACTGGAAGAATAGACGTGTGCTATACCGGGGAAGGCCAATTCGGCAGCATCTATCACCCCTCCTCAAATCACAGCTTTTAAGTTTTGCAACTGTCAGAAGAAGGGAGTTGTATCGCTCACACGTGTGATGTATCCTGACTCTTCTCACAGGAGACAAGGGTCTTGCAGGGGGAGGGGGGATGTCTCCAGCTCTTTCCATCCTAAAAAGAAACGGTGTTTTCACATCTAAGATTGACATACCGGCTAACCTTCTGGCAAATTCACTGCTGCTTCAAGGATCCAGGGGACCCTTGGGCCGTGCTTTCAGTAAAGAGATTGAGTCATACAGCTTCTCTGCAAGGTGAAGTCAAAAATTAAGGAAAACTACCAAATGTATATGAGTTGGAATTTTTGTTCTTATTGCTAGGATTTCCGTTGTGTTTTCTGCAAACTATACTCAAATTTTCCTCCGCTCTGATAGATCAGTTCCTCATTTTGAGTTCAAAAGAGCCCACAACTACAAAAAGCAACTTAAAGATGAAGCAAGGAACAAAACTAGAAGACATAGTTGGTTGGTATCCTGTAAAGCTCTAGCTGCGGTGTAAAAGCCACACAGGTGTGATGCTGCCGATACAATACCACTCACAATAAACTGCCCAGACTCTCACAGCTTTTCTCAAATGCTCTGATGGCAGTTCAGAAAAAGCAGAAGCTAAGCTTCAGAATCCTTATCTAACAGGTACAAAGTTCCCATCTCAGAGTATTTCAATTCCTACAAACTTGTATAAACACTGCTATATTAGTATATCCAGGTAACTTTTTGTAAGTTTGATTTAGCAACCGTCTTCTTAGATGGGACAAGCACGTGTCACCCTGAAGTTATCAGTAAAGTGGGGCGGTAGCTGCCCATATCCTTTTGAAAAAGCAGCACAAAATGCAGTCCCACTAGAACTATCATTTTGCTAAACTGCTTTGAAAGTATCAAGTTCAGCCTCTCCCTAACGCTTGTGGGTTTCATTTGGTTTCTCAGTGAAATCACAAAAGAGCTAGTCTCTCTGCCAATACACCCAGTCCCAAAACATTTCCGAGAGATTGTCCTTTTCTCTTGTGCTTGAATCCAGAAGCTGGAATTAACTGGGAGGCCAGAGCTGACAGCCCTCAAATTTGTGTGTCTGAAGGCTGAGGTGGGAGCTCTCATGGGTGATGCTCAGCTCTGGCAGGACCTGGAGTCTGCTGAACTGCAGCATACAACCATAGTTCAAGAGTGGCTGGGGGGCTTTCAGTCTGGAAGATAAACCTCTTTTGTTTGCATTGGTTAACATCACCTGGTGAAACCACCGTAATGTTTTTATTGTAAATGGGCTAAATATCCGAGGGCAGGCACATCTTATAAAGCAATATTACTTGCATTCTTAAAAACCTGAGGAAATTTATAGCAGAAAATATATATGCGATAATTCACTGAGCGCCCACTTGGAAAGTGGTGCCACCTGTTGCCAGCCTGGCCTGATCTTAACATTTGTGGTGAAACAGCAGACTGAGAAGGTTTTGTATAACTTTGGACTTCTGATATTTTCATATATTGTCATGACTAAACTCCTGTGCAAATTTCCAGCAGTAGCTCACAGCACTGTGAGTATTCAATGACACTGCTCTTGATGTCAGAAGCCACAGCAATGCCTTCGCTTTCTATTTGAAAGGGAAAAAAAAGTCCCTAGAATAATGTTGTAAAATTTCTACATGAAATGCTGAGCAGGCCCAGAAGGGGCAGGTGCATCAGCAAATGGATGAAAGCACCTGAGTGGGGAAAGTATTAAATGTGGTCACAAAATGTATCTTCTAGATGTGACCAATGTTCTTTTAAAAAATAAAAATAAAAACCCAAGAGTAAGTGAAAATTCAAGTATGACATGGATTTTATTGGCTGAGTTTGCCACTAAATCTGCAGAGTGGCTGATACAAATTACTGGTTAAAGTACTGACCTCCACAGAAGCTGAGATGCTTATAGCTGCACTCCCATTTTTGCCTTTAAAACACAGTTATAACTGGTGGAGCTTCTCCATCTGTAAAATTGGTACAACACGCACCAAATCTTATAAAACCCCATGAGGAAAAGCTAATGATGATCTCAGAAAACCCTTTAAGACCTAGGATGAAAACAGATTTACACAGACTCACAGAGTTTAAGGCATAAGCACCATCACATGGGGGAAAGAGGCCTGGAAGGAATTCAGCAAGTTATCTACTCCATCCCCTCGCCACAAGGCAGCATCAGCCAAACCAACACTGACAGCTGTTTGTCTAACCTGTTCTTAAAAACCCAGCCAAACTCCAGCTTCCCACAGCCTCCCCAGGCAGTCCACCCCAGCATCGAACCATCTTTGTCACTGGAGAGGTTTTCCCTCCTCTGGTGAGTCACTGCAGATATTGCAGATCATTAGATTTCACTGAGCTCCATACACCCATAATTCCTGTGGCTCCCCAACCTGAACTTGTACACATATCTTTCTATATATATTACTTCAGCAGGTCTTTAACAAAGCACTTTAATAACAGAAAAATCATACTGCTGAAAAATACAGAACTATTTCCACGTGGTACTGCCTCCATTCATGAGGCGAAGGCAAAGAGTGCTCAGGTACTGCTGGTGTCTTTCTCAAAAATTTTGCACTTTTCTGACCTTCAAAAGGCAAAGTTAAAGTAAGAGTGTTAGTAATCTACAGAGGCATGGGCAAGCCTAATTTGACCTGTTTATAAAGCTGGGGAGACTTCTTAAAAGCAAGACTTTTTTAGGGACCCATCTCGCTTCAGTTTAAACTGCTGCAAGTGGCAGTAGAAGACTCACATCTTGAAAGACAGCAGCCACCTTCTAAAGATTCTCCCAGACAGACCAGGAATGAAAATAAATTTGAATTTCAGACCTAATTGTTAGCAAATGAAGAGAGAGCAAAGAACTGTTTCTATTTGAGACAAGCTTAACGTAGCTCTTTACAGCTCTTGAAGAAGGATGCTCTTTTCAGTGTGCAGACCTGTTGACTGTGAGCTGCAAAGATCCTAGCTGGTGGTCTAATTTGGCTGAAGTGATAAATATGATGAAGAGATATCACAGTCATGGGAGGGAGGAAATACAGCACACTCCTACTTGATTGTTTCATTAATTACGTGGGCCCACAGAGAAACCTGTGGCTTGCCTAGAGCTGGAAACCCTTCCAGTAGTTTTTCAGTGTAAAACCAAGGGACTGCCTGCAGCCTGGTCCATTCACACCCCTAATGAATGGACCATTTTCTCTGACTCCAGGGAGATTCCTTCCAATACCAGGCGGAGCAGAATGAGCCGAGTGTCTCCAAGAAGCACTAAGTTTACCCATGAAATTCAGTCTAATGGCAAACAAGTGTCACGCGCTTTGTGGCAGCTGGTTGGCATCTCTGCCACGTTGGGCTGGCAGCCTCAGCCCACAGCACAGCACAATGTGTAACCACCACAGCTCCTTCCACCACATGCACACATGGGGAAGGCTCAGAAAACAGTCCCATATGGAATGACTAGGGGTCTCATCAAGCTTTCCCAATCCCTGCATCACATTGAGCAAAAGACGTGGGTAGCAAATAACAGTGGACTGCAACCTCCTTATTCTGTATGTGCAAAACATTTAAGATAACAACACTCCAATAATGATTCCTGGCATTATCAGAGTTCACACAATAAATATTAGATAGTGGCTGCAGTAGCTGAGCTTCTCCTGCCCCACACATGTTTTGCTTCTTGGAGGTGGAGGAGTGAGGTTATCAGAGCACACAGGCGGGCAAATACAGCAAGAGAAGAAATAACTGGGTGCTGGGGAAGAAGAACAGCTTGGGCTGGGGCCCCTGCCCATGCACACCAGTGTGTGGAACAGGCACCGACTCACAAGCCAGCAGTCAACTTACCACCCTGCTTTCCAGTGTATGTACCCATCCTCTCCCAAAGCTTATCTGGCCTCCTAGTAAACTATCCAACCCTCCTCCCCTCCACTATTCACAGGAAAAAGGGAGGATGCAGGAAGGGAGTGTTTTAGACCAAGTGTCTGACACCCAGAAGCGTGACCCTCTGCTGACTCACATTGCTGACTAAATGCTGCCGTTGCCTGCAGCCCTCTGTTCCTTTTCTACTTGCCACAGATCATAATTGTATTTCCTTAATTTTAATTCTTGATTAATAATCAGATCTGTTTTTAGCAGTTGCCTGAAATTCAAGAAAATGCACAGGAAGCTCATTATTTCTTCTTTATCCTTTGTTCTTCATATTCATATTTCTTCATATGCTCTCTTTAACAAGTTTGCAGAGCCCCACTACTCACTTCAAACAGCCATCAGGACATTTTGGGGCCATCCTGGGTGTTTACTGTTCACATCCTGTCCTCCACCTCTGCCTATGCTTTAGTCAAGAACTGCTCTTTCTGCATCACGTTACATACAGATTGCATGTATTTTGACGGAAGGAACATCTCATTGTTTGGTTTTGTGATGGCCTTAAGTAACTCCGGCTAGGTAAAAAAAACATTTTTTTTTTTTTTAAATAAACTAATTGTGGCTATGAGACTGATATAAATGACATAGACTGTTACAAAAAAGTAAAGCTAACGTTCTTTATTAAAAATATGGAACAAACATCATCTTTTTATTACTTCTCTGAGCAACTACTCTCCACTGCCAGCAGGCAATCATCCTGTTGGCTTATCCATTCACCATCACACCTGCACCTAACATTAGGATTTATCTTGGATCTTTGGCTATATTAAACTGGCTTTTACCTATAGCACATAAATCACCTCTACATCTGACTCTCTACTTGTGTGTATGAAAGGGTACAGGTTCCTAACTCAATGGTTAAAGGCAGCGTGGGGAAGGAAAGGATTATTTTCAGCTATGCGGTGGCCAATAACAAATTGTGTTATCCTCCACAGTTTCATGGATGCTCAGTTCAGTTATGGGTTTTATCCAATAGATGGCTCCTCAGTAACAGGAAGGATTCTCCCACTGCTTTCCTTTCCTTCACAGAGTTTCAGTACGACTTTCTAATATTTACACAGCCATTATCTTGCAAATATAGGCATTTTGTGCACACTGACAAACAGACAGATGAAGCATGTGCATATGAATGAAAGAACAAAAGAAAAATTAAATGGCATTTTATATATTTCATGCCACTTTGTCCTCTGCCAGTACAGGGAACGCATGAAAAATGACAGTCATACAGCCCTGTGGTCTGGAATGCTTCCTAAAGTCAAACTAAACAGAAAAACAAAACCAACTTCAGAAACACATGAATATTAACAACATGCCAGAATACCAGCTGTTTTTCTCCCCGAAAATATAAGGACATCTCCCACATCTTCCATATCCCTGACTGAGCAACACTTAAGCAACTTACAGGCATCATTACTCCTCTGTCAATTAAAGATTTTTCACCAAAAAAAAAATAAAAAAATCCAATGTGTAATTATTGATATAATGAACCAGGAGAGCTCTGTGTAATTGGCAGTGTGCGAGTTAATATCATTATGAGTACTGCTGCCATTTCTGAGATGGGAAAAGTGAATATGTTTTTGTTGTTTTCCAGAAACACATAATCAGAATAATAATAGCAAAACCCTAGACATTAATTACATTCAGACAAATCATGTTTATCCCACACACATGCTTGTGACTTCTCTGAATCAGAAACAGCAATTCCTAGTCATTTCTGTCCTGACACCTACCTTGCCTCTCACTCAGATCTTGACAAACACCTGGCAGTAACCCCACTCTGGGGATTGTGACCCCCTGGTCAGACCACACAATTAAGTGAAAAGTGAAAACAGAACACCCACAATAAATAATAAATCTCATAGAAGCCAGACCATGGCTTTTTAAATCCCTGTGGCTTAACACTTCAATGGGGCATGACTATAAGCCCACCATACCTGCTGTTAGCATCTAAAATAATAACATTCTGAATGTTAACCTTTATCCTTGAAATATTAAGCTGCTTTGAAAAGCAGGGGAAAGGTAACAGATTGCTACAAAACCCCATATAAATATATAGCATCTTAATATTAGTACAATTAGAGTTATAATAACTGTCAAGGAAAAAAATAGTTTTGTCCCTGTTCAAAGCTGAGCACAACGACTGTTTACATCTTAGTGCTCCAAAAGGACTAGCTATGTAAATCTTCAAAAGAAGAAACATACCTCGAATCAAAATTCAAACCAACTTGCACTTTGCTCGTGCCAAAATAAGCTTGTCAGCATGCTTGATCATGGGCTGTTTCACTGTTGCTCCCCAATTACTCCTGAGCAGACACCCCAAACAGCCCTTCAGCTGACCAGGTACTGGGTGGAGAAACAGCTCAGGTGGCCCTGAGCTCTGGTGACCCCTCAGCTGGCACAAGGCCCTTTGCATGCCCAAAGAACAGCTGGGACATTGCTCTTAAACTCCACAAGGAGAAGATTTAACCCCTGGCCAGTCCCAATACTCATGAAACACAAGAGCTGCATCTTTCCTCCCATCTCTCTCTCGGGAGCAGAACTTACCCAGACACAAAGCAACGCCTGCGTACTTCCACCCCCTTCCCCTTTTTAAGGGGCTAAGTTACAAACATGCTAAAAATTAGAGCTCACAACTGAAATACTGACAACAATTTTCACCATGGAGCAGTTTAAAACAGGCAGCAGTGATATTCATTAAGCTGTTAATAATGGATTGTGGCACAAAGCAATTTATCAAGTTTCCATTGTAATTAAAATCACTGAGTATTTGGGCACTTGCAATGCACCTAGCTCTGCCTGCTTCTGAAGCTTTACATTTTAATGTGAATTATGGCTCCCTCTCCCCAGAGACCCACTAAAAAGCCCATTTTAATTGGTATGTTTTTAATTGAGATTACATTATTAAAAAGTGTACATTTCTGTTGAAGAGAGAAAGGAGGTGCTTGGCTCCCCTCTGGTCTCTGTCTCTCTTAGATATAGCTTGCTTATCCCAGCGGGAGGGAAAAATGAAGGGTAGTCGCTGCGAAGAAAGTGGAGAAAGCCCTGCATGGTCACAGCCTACGAAGGCTGCCATTGACTGCCACAGATGCAGGATTTCCTAGGCAGATTTTCAGGGAGGGAGAAGAATCGCGACAATCATTCAAGGCTGCTCTTTAGCAAAAGGCAGACGGAGGAACGTCACGCAGGGATTCCTGCCTCGCAGCCAGCTGACACCGAGGTCACATTTTAGAAAGCCTCTCCTCAAGGTTTCCAGTGACAGACAATCTGTTGTTTTCCATAATAAGTAACTCTAATGTTAAATTATCCTCAAAATCCAGACACGGTCTTGAGCGGACGACGGGGGTCTCGTGAAGGCCTCTGGCTCTGCTGGCTCCTGGGGGGTGCAGGGGAAGAAGCAACCCCCGGGGCAGCCTGGGCACAGCGGCAAGAAAAGAATTGGCCCAGTAAACAAAATTGGTCACCTCCGTGCATTCAGATGGTTAGACTGACTTGCCACCAGGTTCAAAAGATAAGTAACTTCATACACTTGGCATCCAAACGCTGGCCACGTAAGTAGTTCTCCTGTTGGCAAAATGTCAGTGTCTCTTATAAGCAGGAGTACAGATCTGCTAACATAAGTAGACAATAGAGAAAAGGAAGAAATATCAAAGGACAGCAAAGTAGATACCAACAGTTGAGACAGATCAAGGGGAAAAACCTCCAGAGATCAAAACATGCCAACAGATGGGCAAGACAGTTGATCCAGAATGAAATATCATGGAATGGCTTTTGCATAACTGCTTCAGAAAAGGTCATACCGTATTGCTAGACGAAGGCAGCGCATGGGGCTGAGAGAGGTCACTGTAGGCAAACAGAGACATGGAGAGACTAATGGAGACAAATTCAAAGATCACCCATTAATACCACAAGTGCTGGAACTCCCCTCCTAGTTCTGGGAGCAACTCAGCAAGGAAGAATGTTGAACCAATAACAGATAAAAGGAAAAAAAAAAAAAAGATGAAATATGAAAGACAAAACAAAACCAAAAATGACAAAAATTACAGAGAAAGGGAAAGCTCTGTTATTGCAATTAGGTCAGTAAATCTATGATTCTTTTCTAAATCACAAAATCAGAAGCTACGCGCTAGTTATATATTTCAGAAGAAAGTCTGTTTGTAGAGGGAAAGTACCCAAACATGCTATTGCTCTGAATGGCAAGGCAAAATAAATACATAAAACTCACAGTCCCGGTCAACAGATACCTTGTAGATTTAGGTCAAAATTTAAGCAGGGAAAAAAAAAGAAAAAAAAAAAAAAAAAAGCTATGTAAATCTTATATCCCACCTTGGCATTAAAAGCCACCACCCTGTTATGCAGAAAATTAATCTCCAGATGATTTCATTTTATGGCAAGATTCCCTTTATTTGCTGGTTTGAAAACCCCACACCCTGGATGAAGACCAGGTCACTGATTAAGCAGGAAAAAGGAAAGGCTTTCAGTGAGCTAAAGCAGGATCTTCTGAGAAACTTGGGAGGGACAGACCACAAGGGTAATGTACAGAAGAGATGAGGAACTGTAAGAGAAAGAAGTTACAAAAGAAAGGGAACATGCACAACTTCAGGACAACATTTTTTTCGTTTCAGCCAAAGAGATAAATACTGAGACCATACCATGAAGGAAAAGCAGTTGACAGCAAGTGGGAAAAGACAAGTTGGAGATGTACTTTATGCTGAGGAAATGTTAAAAAAAAAAAAAAAAAGAAAAGAAAAGAAAAGAAGAAAAAAAAATAATCAAAGGGAAACTGTGCTTCCAAGTCTATAGGAAAATGACCCTGAAAGAGAGATGTAACACTGCTTAGGCGTACACTTCGCACAGATGAGAACATGTAACAGAAAGGCCAGATTACTTACTGATTTGGCATGTATCAACAGATACATGACTACATCAGATTCTGCCATGAGTGCTATTTAAAAAAAAAAAAAAAAAAAAAAAGAAAAAAAAAAAGGCAGCTGGAGATGCTTTACTCCCTTCCCAGAAAACAGGCTGAGCTTTTCTCAGCCCTGGACATAACAAAGTCTCACTGGGTCTGTGTGACTTCTGTGACCCAATACCCAGGAAAATTTCCCCAAAGACACACAGTGACCCAACAGGTTGCAACAGCCTCAATCCAATTATTTTCTCTGATCAGAGTATCAGGAGAGATGCTAACTAACCAGGGGACAAACTTTATGTCTAAGGTCATGAAACAGCAGTACTGAGTACTAGGTATAAAAAGTATTAAAGCCTATGCCACATCCTCCTCAAACAGATGGCCTTTCAGAAAGATTTAATCAGACATTGAAATGCATGCTGCGAATACTCATTACGAGCACAGGATCAGGCTGGGACAAGTGGCCAGCACTGACGTGATTGCCTACAGGGAATTACCACAGGCATAAACAGGATTTTTAATGTTTGAACCTCACTCCGGATAACCAGTACAGGGTCCCCTTGCCATCCTAAGGGAGGGTAAAGCAAAAAATTCATGACAGGGTTGACTGGTCTAGTTTGCAGAGGAGAAGGAATAGACCCCAGACTCATATAAAGAAAACCCACTTCCTTTGGCTTCCTTGTCCTTCTTTTTCCACCTGTCCTGGTGAAAGCCACCACAAAGCTCAGTGTCACAGACGTGAGTTTGCTGGATCCCACCTTCAAATCACAATGAGCTCTCATTCTGCTTATTTTTATAGATGCACAAAACAGAGCTGTGACCACTCTCCCCTCTTCAGTATCAAGACCAGGAAAAACAACCACATAAAAATAACCACAACAACTAGCACCTAGAAGGAGGTGTAAACAGAGCTGGTTGGAAAAAAAAAAAACAAACAACAAAACAAAACCAAAAACGAAAACAAAAAGGACTTTCAGTCTGTCTTTCAAGGTTGGGGCAGTTTCTTTGAAAAAGACAGGTTTACCTTTTAATTCTTTCCCCCTCCACTTTTTCAGAGAAATTTTACTGCAAGCATTATTTGAAAGAGTCCTTAGAAGCTATCTTTTGGCCTGTTTTTTTTGATAAACAATATTCTAAATGACTGATTTTACCATATAAACAAAATTTTAAAAAGTCACTAAAACCCTTGACATGGCCAACAACTGAGCATGTGGGTTTATTTATTTTTACTCTGGATAAAAAGCCTTTTTTCAACACTAAAAATCCCACCCTTTTCAGTTAAAAAATGTTTCTCATATGCTGTAGATCAGCAAAGCCAAATGTCCATCTTCGCTTCCTGCACCGGCTGGTGAAAACAGGAGGAAAACACATGCAAATCTTATTGATAGAAGCTTATAAATCCTTCCTTGCTGTAATTCTGAAGGCATCCTGTCGGCCTAATGACTTTCTGTGGATTAACACTGCTATAGGGAGTTTTTGAACCTCCCCTGTTCTGCCCAGAAATGAGCAAAAATACCATTGGAAGGCCCTCTGGAAGAACCCCACCACACATCTCTTAGAAAGCTAGGTTAGCTTTTCCCAGTACTGCCTGCAACATAATTCTTGGCAACTCTGGATGCCCAAAAACTTCACCACCTCAATCAGCATGAACACCCTCATCCGTTGAGTTTATTTTTGTCTTTTGGTACAAGTCTATGTTCTTGCAAACTGAAGCACACAAGCAGTGAGCAAGAAGTCAACAAGGTTGCTCATGTGCATGATGGCAGTTCCGACCCCAGATTGTAGATAAGGGGGACATGCGAAATATGAGACAGGGACACCGCTCCTGTCACCCTCTGAAGAAGAAATGAAGATACACAGTACTGGTTGAAAAAGACTAGAAGGGAGTGGGGAGAGATGGAGGTATTGGAGAAAGAGTACCAGGTGCCAAGATTATTTTGTTATAGTTGTTGCAGAGTTTGCTGGAGTGGGGCAGAGAATATATACACGATACCATCTGCCTGTTCCTTGATAGGATACATAAAGTACTCTGATCCATAACCGAGGAGGCAGTAGAAATGGTGCGAGAAGAGCAAAGGGTGAGTGATAGCAAGCAGACCTGGTCTGTGCTTGCCAGCAGCAGGTAACCAAGCAGACATTTGATGTCTTCTTGTGACTGCAGTGCTCGTAAAGTGCTGGGCTCGCAGGTGTGCTGGGCTGTGGAACTGGGACAGATGCAGCAGTAATGCAAAACTCTCCCAGCTCTTCCACCAACACGCCTCGGGGAGGTGAGAAAGTCACCACTCTCGTTACTTATTCTGTCCTTGATCTCTTTTGAGCAGAGAGACTGCAGAACTGCATTTCATGATGAAAGCACCTCAGCCAGACACTTCAGCCCAGGCCTGAAACCAAAAGATCCCATTTTGTAGGCCTGCAATTCATCGTTAGGAAGATAACAACAGACTGAGCAAGACATTTCAACTGGTGACCAAAAGTAATAGGGATTTTGAGTTCATTTCCTTTTGAGGTTTTGAGGTCTTGCTACATTTAAATGCCCACTTAACAAATTCTGAGGAAGTTACAAAATTCATTATGTTTAAATAAAAAAAAAAATTAAAAAAAAGGATTTGTCTTCAAATGTGGGAAGGAACACAATTTTAAAAGCAAGCAGTAATGGACTGATTTTTAAAAGAAGGTGAATAACTTTTTTAACATAATGCCACTTCTTTATCCTCTTAGATGCACTTCATGCTGCACAAACACAGACACCAGATTTAACATTCAAAAGATTTTTTTAAATGTACAAGAGCAATTATAACCTTCTGCTTACATCAGCAGAGATACAAGTTTAACACTTGGGTTCAAACCCCGTATTTAGCAGAAATTCCCTCTATATCTTTAAGACAATCATTTACCTTTCTGGAAAGCCCTCTTCACATTTCCTCCTGACAAAGGCAGTGGATAATGACATGATCAAACTGTGAGAACAGCCCAGCGAAAAAGAATTGCAGCATCCCTTCTACAGACTTAGAAAAACAAAAGGACCATACTGATCCTTTGTTTTACTGACTTGATAAATCAATAAAAATTGATTATTTAATATTGCGGTACAGTATGTATCCTTAAATGGACACCATCTTCTTTCACATATAAACAAGTTTTGCTTGGTTTTCCACAAAGGCAGGAAAACTGCACACTATTAGAAGGTGTCTAATCCTCCCATCTGCTGTTTCCTTAGAAAAATATTTACTTTTTAACATCTGTACTGCATTTCCACAGTTCAAACACACACATAGCTCCTGGAATGTACACAGTATTTAGCAAATTTTTAACTAAGTTTTCTTAGTAATTGTATAGTTTTCCCTTGACAAGGAGAGGATCAGACTTTTTCAGAAGGATTACCTCTGCTCAACTCATTTCAAGCAGCTCTTGAATAAAATAGTTCATTAGTTCATGAAAAGGAAAAACTCCAGGGAACTGCTGGGGAAGGAAGAGAAAAGAACAGAGTGCCACAGTAATTAGGTTTTCAGTTTGTCCCTTATCCTTCAGAATGCAGGTACACACACACATGTCCCTCTTCCCCTTAGGTAAAGCATTTAGGGGAGCTCATTGCACATTTTTCCCTGGGAATCACTGGTGCAGAGATTAAAGTTGTAACCAGGTCATCATTTCCCCAAAAGATATTAAAAGATACAACTTCCTTATAGTCCTATTGCTCTTGTTACCCAGCAGTGACAGGGCAGCTCTCCCCACTTGGCAAGCATTTAAACACATTAGTATCAGGCTTCCTTAAAATTCACTTTTCCAACCTTTTTAGGGCCCCTTGGCTGATGCTGGAAAACCAAAGGATCTCCACAGACCAGAAATCACTGCCCAGGTGTACGTGCAGCCAGGGGGACACCAAAGCCAGTGACTGTACTTACCAGGGATCAGGGAAAAGATTGGTAGGAATGAGAATGAGAAACGGGGAAAACTGGAGGGGGTTACAGTTGTTCACTGTCTATTGCTGACCAGAGGAAAACCTCTTTTGATCTAGACCTAGCACAGTAGAGCATCCCAGGGTCATACCAATTCACAGGAGAGACTGACAGCACCATACACCTTCTCTGTGACTTTAGACCACCAGGTTCAGGGGCAGCACAGCCTTCACACTCCTCTCCCATTGCTCTTTCTGTCTGCTCTGCACTTACACCAAAAGTATTCAGGTAATCCACAGGTCTTCCAGCCAAACTGACTAAACTGTCCACCGAGATGCCAACAAATACAGTTCTGGTGATACTTCTCTGTGCTTTGTCACCCTCTCATTTCAAATCAGCTTGAGAGCACCAAGAAACAGTTGGTCACGATCAGAAACATCATGGGGTCAATATCTGCATGAATGAGTGACCTTGAATTATGCATACACAGTAGACAGCGTGACTGGAAAAATCAGGAGACATCAGGAGAATGTGCTGCAGCCTCTACAAACTCTCCAATTTTCCTTGTTAAAGGGTGCATGCTTTGAAAACTGTTTTTTTCACACGGATCTGTTGTGATATTCCAAAAATAACGTTTTGCAATATCATTGTGTTACATTTCAATTGTTGTTATTATTACAGATTACAAACAGAATTCTGGCCCTTCATTTGCTGATGGGGGCTTGATTTCAACACTTAGTTGAGCACCACGGAAGCTTCCTTCATCTACATATCATCATCTAAAACAAGCTGGTAGGTTAAGAACTGAGCTATAACATGATAGAAAAGCAACTCAAACTTGAATAATGATTTGCATAACAGATTTTAAACGATATCTATCAAACTATCATTTATTGAAGTAAAGAAACAGTCTATCTGTCCTGTTTCTGGAAACATTTTGCCTAAGGGAAAAATTTAAACCTGGGCAGATAATCAGGATAAGGTATTTGAACACTTAAATCCTGCTGGAGTCTTCGAAGTAGGTGTTAAGTGGTGCATTAAATTTGTGCTGTTTCTTCTGAGCAGGGTGAATTTTCTCTTCTGTAAATACTGGGAAAAGCATTTTACAATAATTTGAATCCATGAATAAATGTAATATATTAAAATTTCTAATGTACAACCACTAAATGTTTTTGTACATAAGCCAAATGAATGGAATACCTAGGACTGAAATTACTGGACTGACCAAAGAAAGATAATATATAATTAAAATGACATCTGCAGCACTAACCGACGGGATGAGAGAAAGTGACATCACAGATCTCATATGAGCTTCAAGCGTATTATTAGATCTAAACCTGGCTGTAAAATTACTATCTGCCCATGGGATTATCTTTAGGCATTCAGAACCATTGTTTCATTTACTGATAGAACAGGGATGATAGCACACTGACTTCGCTTGTCACATTGTTTTTTGGCCTTTCTTTATTCTTCATTCATGTCAGAAAGACGCAGAGCTTTTATCGTTTTACCGTTTGCTCCAAAGATTTTTTGGTTTTCCCCTTTTTTTCCCCAAACTAAAATAAAAACACAAATGTACTTTTAATGGTGGTAAAATCAGTGAGGGATAAAAGATGCAATCAATAAAACACCTAGGAATATGGCCACCCAACGAATACCCGTTGGCCTAATGAAGCAGAGGGTGATCATAAGACTTTGATTATAGCTCCCATTCTTAGCATAAAGAACCAGTAGCTACTGGTAGTATCTTGGACTCGTTAAAATTCAGTGCCAAAAGTCTGACTGACTTCAGTGGGTACATTTCGTCATTCAAGACCTAGGACACGGGACATAATTCTCCTTCAATGCAAGGCTATCTGGGACACCTAATCTCTACAGATTACACTTCTGAATTAAATTGGACACAGCTGCATTTTGATCTCTTTCACATACCACTTTTATGTTCCTGGCAAATTATTAAATTGCTCATACTTGTAACAAGACTCATGTGCCACCAACCTAAAATAGTCAAAATTCTAAGACTGCATAAAGAGGCAGGCAGCAAAAAGCAGAGTTGGTGTGGGGAGAAGGAAGCTCCAAACTTTCCAGTTCCTTTTGAAAGCTGTGCTAATGATCCTGAACTGCAAAGGGGACTTAATGCACTCTCATACGCCAATTTTGCAAACTAGGCAAAAGTCCAGGAGCAGGCAGGACCACAGCCAGTCATGGACTTGTGCATACACTGCCAAGGCAAACATGGACCTTGTACTTTCCTCGACACTGCTCTGATACTGGGCAGTGCCTGCCATGTGTTATCTCCTACAGCATCTCCCAACATCCCTTCCAATTAAATCCCTGCTTCACCAGCCACTGAAACCTGCAAAGAGGCTGCATACACAGGGAATGCTGTCTCCTGCTCTTGTCACTACCATCTTGCCTTTTTTTTTTTTTCTCCTAACCATACCCACCTGCTGTGCTTTGTCTCAGTTTGAGGAAGTGACCATCTCCAGTATAGTGAAGAATTTTGCCCATGATCGATGCCCTCAGTGCTACTGTCATAGAAATACATTCCATTTTATTAATAATAATTAATACATTAACTACTTTTTAATCCACAATAGATTGTTCCATTGTCTCTTTTATCCTTCAGCGATACAAAGAATAGGCTTTTCACGCAAACCCCTTCAGTATAAATCTTTTCCTCAAAACTACCCAGACCTACAGTGGCACCGATACGCCATTAAAAACTTACACTGGATTTGTGCACTAGAAATGAGGTGTCTGCAAACACCTTAGATACACCACCCTGTTAGAAAATATTCCTCCAGCGCTCAGCCTGTGCCAAGAACCATGTTTATGAATCATGAATTATCTGCAGCCAATCAGTGGTACTTACAACCTTTCACATGTAAAAAAAGATGGAAACAAAAACATAAAGGCAAGTGAGGGCAAAGACTCACAAAGATGGGTTAAGAGGAAAGACAAGCAGCATGTGGTGGTAAAGCACAACAAATACAGAAGTGACACTTCACTGCAGAAAAAGAGCAGAATATGCAACACAGCAAAGAGCGTCGATATCTTTGAAAATCAATTTGATTTTTAAATGTGTCCTGAACCTAATGTAGCGTAAACCAAAAATATTGTTTTTCCTAAAAGGTGGCAGCTGTGGGGCTAAAATGTGAGAAAAAGTTGGGAGGATCCATTCTCACCTTTGCTGTTACTCCTTCAGAATTGCTCGTCTCAAAGTGGTAAGAAGCATCTCCTATATTTCAATATTAACAGCTTCTTAATGTGTATGTTGTAGTGTGCTTCATGTCAATTGCTGTGCAAAACTTGTCACAGTTACCTCTGAAATAGAATTCTCATTGATACTGGTTTCTCACTACACATCCATAATTAAGTAGTTAACTTATTTTTTGGGGATATTATGTGCAGTCTGCAGTAAAGAATGGTCCAAAAGGACAAGTAGACCTAAAGAACTTTATTACAGAAATGAAGCATGCGCCTATGTTCCAAATGCTTTTTATATCAAAAATAAAAACTTTAATAAAAATTCATGTGCTTTCAGATACTTCATAAAACAATGACTAAAACAAAACAAAAACCCCAGAGCTGCTGTATGTCCAGATGAGAAATATGTGGGTCACAAACGATTTGCTAATAATACATACTGATTAGTTCGCATCCTTCAGTTAAAATTATTACCTTTCTCTTCAGCCATCAAGTGTCTGCTCTTAACCAGACATTTAGATACTTTCCATTCTCCAAAACAGTAGGAACTGTCACAGGACTATGTAAAATCTAACTTAGCTGCTAGGTAATGACTAGGTTGTAAAACTTAGTGGGGCTCCCCTTTTTCTGGTCATTAAGGAAAAGTAGCATAGACAAAATACCTGACTTTAAGATGAGAAAAAAGTTCTACAGGGTGAATCCTTCCTACTTGGTCTAGAAACTGCATTAGAAAGTCATCCCAGATGTAACATTTTCTGCATCCTTATTTGAATAGAAAAACTACCAGAATCAGTCTTTCTTGTAATATGTTAACAATTCTGCATCAATATCAAGCCTGGTTGATGGTACCTAAAGCTAAAAATGAATAAAATCTTCACTAAATTGCTTTGAATGTTCAAATAGACTGAGTTGCCTTTTTCAGCTGAGGCTTATGCCACTTCCAGTTGTTTTTTTTTCCTCAAAAGATTTTCTTATCCATATATTTATCACAGAAATTGTCTTACCTCAGCTGCATTTTGCTGCTCTCTGAAGACAATTGCATTTTTTATGGTCTGGATAAAAAATCCATTCAGTTCCTTTTGTTTCTTGTTTGGCAAAATCCGGAGCAATGGAATCATTATGAATGGAAAAGAAACTGTAAGAGATTTTAAAGAAGATAACACAGAATCAGACTGTAAAAGCATATAATATCCCCATCCTTTCATTAACATCATAAAATTCATCAAATGCGATGTTTCACTTCTGTGAAACCTGGTTTTTCCTTTCTCTCTCCCTCTTCTTCTTCCACCCCCATATGCAGGTAAAGGATTTTCTTTTAGAAATTCCTTGTTGGCTGTGACTCCTCTGCCAGACAGATGCCCTCCAAGCTTGCTTCCACAATGCTTCAGGATTTCAGTTCAGGTTCTTGATGCCACACAGCCACCATAACAAAGGGGAGAATTATTTGCCCTGCCTACTTACATGCAGAGAGTGGGGGATCTTGAACTAGCCTAGTGGCTTACACCACTGATCCCTGAAATCACGTAGCAGTCACTCACACATACTGTTGTCCCATATTAGGATGTTGGTTTGCTATTTTATTTTGCTTCTTTGAACAGGCCACAGACTCTGGAAGTGGGATGTTATCACAAGGATGGTCTCCAGTCCATTGCCTTTACAGTCAGGGACTAGAAACCTGAGTGAAGTCTTGCATCTTAATAAATGCCGTGTTAACTTAAGAATAATTTAAAACTAACAAATGTCATTTGAAAAACCCTATGCTGCCAACAGGGCAACACAGTGTGGAAATTCAGGCCACGTAATGTACCAGCAGCAATAGATCAACCAAAGAATCCAAACCCAAACCTTACAGAAACTGTCTTTAGTGAAGGACATGGTCTTAGACATACAGGGGCACATTTTCGTTTTTTTGGTTTTTTTTTTTTTTTTTTTTTTTCAGCAGTCACAAATTACACTTTGCAATCAGGTTAAACATTAACCCCAGGACATTTTGGATACACAACTCCAGAAGGAGTACTGCTAGTACAGGTGCAATCTGTAATGCCAGCAGGATCAGGTGGGCATAGGAAACTTTGTCACTGTGCCTCCTGACACTACTGTGAGCAGGGCTAGATAGCAAGATGGCAAACCCTCAACAGCCTCAATTATGTTGCAGTTTCCTCAGCTGTGATTCTCACTATCCTTGCATTAACAATGCCACCGACACTGTGAAGCCTTAGCTTTCACACCCTAGAACTAAATTACTTCATACCCCATACTTGCATTCTCTACCTATTCACCTGAAAATAAATGTGCTCTCTTAATGACAGCTTGTGCTAGAACATATCTTCTTTATCCTTTTGGCCACCAACCAGGCTGCTGCTGTGGCTATTCAAATAAAAATTTGGAAGACTTCTACTACCTGCTTATACTTCACCTCTTTTCTTTAGTGGATTATTATCCTGCTGTTGTTTATTGATGGGATTTTAATCTTTACCAAGCAAACTGAGTACACAAAACCTTTACTTTCAGGCTCTAAAGGGAAGTTACTCTGTTTTAATGCAGAAGTTAAAAGTTTCTACAGTTAAGAGAGATACCATAGAAACTACAGGTTCCAGAAACCTTTCCCCCAGACCAGCCTGGAGAATTGGCGTTGCCTTCCCACACTTTCAGTTTCTGGAGGAAGTTGCATTAATGGTGACAAGAGCTGTAGAGCATATGGGGGAAATCTCAAGGGTGTAGTTGGCCTATAGGTTGCATTCTGAACATCTCTGAAGTAAAGTCTGCTATTCATCTTCCTGCTTCAGCGTGTCTTGCAATTTGAGAATGACTTTTAGAAAATTACCATAAAGAAGTAAACAAAGGTATACTATACTCACGGATTAGAATGAGGAGGGGCTTAAACACAGACATTTCAAAGAATGTTCTGCAATTCTTAACAAAGGGGTCATCAGGATTCTTCTGAGAATCCACCTCAGTACCAAAAGCTACGCTACCAACGACATCCAAGGTAAAGCAATTGTAACACCTGCATTGAGTTAAAGAATGATAAATCATTAGCTACAGATTTCATATCCATTAATATCTTGCTTTTACAAACATCAAATAACATTAATTTTTGCCTTTTCTTTTGCTTTCAGATTTGAGCTTTGCCAACAATTTCCACAATTCTGACAAATGGTGGTGCTTCATAATGATTACCTTCTCCCTGTCTACAAAGTAAACACATCTACATATAGCTCAACAATTCCACTGAATAATTATAAAAAATAAACAATTTCATTTGTTATTACCTATAAATCAAATGCAACAAGTCAGAGACTCATAAGCTTTTTCCTAGCACACATCCTAATTGGAGATCATTCCTCTCAATTAAAACTGCAGAAACCACATCTACTACCAGGCTAATCTAAACTCTCAGTGACAAGAGGTTCTTAAGTAAAATTCCCTGTTAAGAATTTCCTTTATCTTCTTTTGTAATGTAAAATCACAGTCAAAACGAGGAATAACTGACACCATGTGAAATCTGTACCTCTGCAGAGGAGCAGCAGCTGCTTTGAGAACTACAAATGATCTGTTGACCATGATCTAGAAACTTCAAAACTACTGCATCTCTCCTTGCATATCTGACCATCTATCCAGTTGTCTCACCATCTTTATTTCAGATGGGCATTAGCAGCTATATTTAGTTTTGAGATAAATGGACTGAGAATGTAAAATATCCTGGAAATGCGGTTCTTCTAATCTGTGGTCAAGTTTGCAATGACTGTTCTATGTTTCCTTACAAAAGACTAATGTCAAATTCTCTGGTGTTTTAACCTGAATGAGCATGTATTAAGAGAAGGACAGCATTCAGACCCAGTACGACCTGTATATATGAAGTGATCTTTGGGCACTGTCATTCTGATGGCACCAGAGCAGATTGGAAGATAATAAAAGTACTGAAAAGGTACTTTTTTTTTTGAAAACCTTCAGTTTTCAACTCTTATGCAAACACATACACAGACACAAAAAAAAGAAAAGAAAAGAAAAAAAAAGGCTTATTTAGAAGTGTTTAAACTAAAAGAGGGGGCACTGCAATAAAACAATAATTTCTGAAGCACTCAGACATCCACCTCTCCAAGCTACTGAAAAAACTTAAGAACTAAATTTTGAGTTGTTGGCAAAAACCAAAATGCTAAAGATAACTAACGTACTCGTCAGTAGGAGGTTTGCAGGTAGGGTATTTACACCCCAAAAATAGCTCCCAATAAAATTCTGGGAAACTGCAGTGCAACGAATATCACATTTATATATGCCAAACCTGCTGAATTGTTAATATGATAAAAAAACAACTGGAAGATCATGCTCGGAGATGGTCAACATCATTCATTTATATTTTCAAAAGGTCTTTTCCAAAGTGCCTCTTGAGAGGTGAAACCCTATCATGGATCAATAGTTAAAAGACCAGGCAAAGAAAGAGGACTAATGGAAAAAAGGGAAAAGCCTGGAAGGACTCAAAAGGTCAATTTTCATCACAGCACTAGGCTAAGTGTGATGTATCTCAAGGTTTCATAGCATCTCTTCAGATGTTTAATAGAGAGATCTCTGTGCACACACACACACTTCTGTACGTAATTGAAAATAGATGGTGAATTGTTGCTTTACATCTATTTCTTTACATGAAACAAATTATTATTTGCACTGCTCCAGTTTGGGAAAAATCATTAAGAACTTCAGAGAGCACTGACCAACCTAGCAAGTGTATGCAAGATAGTGCCTATAAGAAAGAATGCATCTGAACTATTCCTGTGCCATGCAGGGTCCTGGAAGAAACGCATATGCTGAGAGAAGGGCCTAGACAGTGTTGTGAACAGTTCAGTAAAGATCTCTGATGAAAGAGCAACAAAAAAGATAGTAGAATAGAAAATGCATAACAAATGGGAGAAACCACAGTATGGAAAATATTTGTGTCATTTTATAAACCAGCGGTGCATTCTCATCTGGAGTTCTGATCCTGTCATTTCACAGGAGGCTATCACGCCATTAGAGGGGGTTAGGAAGAATATGGTAAGAATGATTAAGTGTTCAAAAAAACACATATCAAAAAAAAAAAAAAAAAGGCAAGGGGGTGTTGGCCTAGAGGGATTTGATACTTGATCAATTCCTATATTTGTACATTATTGGCAGACTGTAGAGAGCAGACTGGACAGCAACTGATGCAGCTTTCCTTTCTGCTTCCAGCTGTTAAAACTTCATTAAACAACAGCTAGACATACATTAGATGCTTTTCCAAAATTACTTTTCAAGTATGCAATGGCTGCCCCTAGGAAGAAAAGGCATCTATCAGATACAGCCTCCATTAAGCTATGATCTCCACTTATAAAAATGAGGGAGGAAAAACATCTTTTATACAGTAAGCGCATATTTAGAATAACTGCTGCTATTGACTTTTCTTTTTTTTTTTTTGTTTAAATCTGCTACTAATTTCTGGCATGTTGAACATACCTCTGGATATCAAAAGCTTTGCCAGAATCTGCATAGACTTTCAAGTTGCACAGCAGGACGTCACAGGCCTGGTTTACTAGTGGTGTCATCTAGAAAGAAACACAATTGTATTGTGAAAAACACTAAATTAAAAAAAATAAAAATCAATTATTCTAAATTAGTTTTATCCAGCAGATATTAGTTTTATCCCAGCTCTTGGGATCCTCTGTAGGTGTGGTCAGGAACTTTTGCACAGGTAAGATGAAACGTTGGGACTCTCTGCTAAAAATAAACATGCACGTTATAGGGATGCCCTTCTCCAGCTCTGAGCCTAAACACAAGAAGCCCTGTCACTTCCTGACCTTTTATTCTTTCCCAGCTGTGTAAAAGTAGTCAATCAAAGCATCCCCCCCTCTTTTTAATTGGTCCCTATTACAAATCATGGCTTATCATGATTCATATTTCCAATACAATACATTTAAGTTCTACATGCTCCAGGGCAAAAGGAATAATATTTTCCATAGTCCCAAAGTCCTGTAAAGATATTAGTATTAGAGCCCAGCATTTCCATCCTGCTGTTCCTCAGTTGGAAGGATTTAACATTGTCCTGGTTTGAGCGACACAGTACTAATTTCTCTTTCAGTAATTTTACTTTTCAGGAAAGTATCTTCTAATGCTACAGAAAACTGTACTTTTAGAAGACTCTAGTGTCCAAATTGGTGAAAATATTTGCTTGACAGCCACCTATGGCTATAGGTTTCAAGGTCTCAGTGTTTTCGTGCTAGCCAGGTGGAACAAGGTAGACAAGGAGGAACAAGACCTCAGCACATGATGCAAGCTGCCCAACAGGACTATTTTCATACCATGAAAGTCACATTCAATATAAATTAGAAAGTCTGCTGAGGAGTTCCCTCTCTCCAATGACAGCAGCATTCTGAGAACCTCTTGCCCTGGTGCCATAGCGCTTGCAGTGTCAAACATTTACTGTCCACTACTGGGAGTACACAGCTTCCAGCTGATAGAATGGGCTGAGTACAGTCCTTTTATATTTTATATATCGATATTGGTTCTTTAGTGTTATTAATGTTAATTACCTAGTCATACTCCCCCTCTACTCTGTGCTCATGAGATGCCACCTGGAGTACTGTGTCCAACATAGAAAGGACGTGGACCTGTTGGAATGGGCCCAGGAGAGGGCCACGAAGATGATTAGATGGATGGAGCAGCTCTCCTCTGAAGACAGGCTGAGAGAGCTGGGGCTGTTCATCCTGGAGAAGAGAAGGCTCTGGGGAGACCTCCTAGCAGCCTTCTAGTATCTGAAGGGAGCCTACAGGAGAGCTGGAGAAGGGCTCTTTGTCAGGAAGTGTAGTGACAGGTCATAGTGACAGGTCAAGGGGTAAGAGTTTAAAATTGGAAGAGGGGAGATTTAGATTAGATATTAGGAAGAAATTGTTTACTGTGAGGGTGAGGAGGCACTGGAACAGGTTGCCTAGAGAAGCTGTGGATGGCCCATCCCTGCAAATGTTCAAGGCCAGGCTGGATGGGGCTCTGAGCAACCTGGTCTGCTGGGTGGTGTCCCTGCCCATGGCAGGGGGGTTGGAACTTGATGATCTTTGAGGTCTCTTCTAACTCTAACCATTCTATGATTCTATTAAATCTGTTTATATTTCAGTCCTCAGGTTTCCTTGCTTTTTCCCAATTTCCCTTCCTGGGTAGGGAGGGGTCATCGGGTGATAGAATAATTGCCTAAATGGCAATAAATTGTCGTGGGCTCCTCAAACCACAGCAAACACGTACATTAGAAAAGCACCATGTATACCACTACAAGTTGCTGTGGGCAAACTGCTATTGCAACCTGAGGTAAGGGATTTCTGGAGTGGTGATTCCATTAAATGGGCATTCACATGAATTTTTTCAGCTAATGATTCGTCCAGTCACTGACACATGATGGTCAGGCAGATTTATCCATAGCCTGGATGTAGCTAACAGTGCAATAGTCTCCTCTTTAGTACTTCATGGAAACCATGACATAGGCAACCATCAAGACCTCAAGTCTCTCCCTCTAAGTTTTTACATATGAAAGGCATCAGACAGTTGCCTTGATTACACCTACTGGAGGCAGAGAAAGGGTGTTGAAACAATCCAGACATGACCCCAAAGGCATTACCAACTATGGCTTTTTCTCTATGTAGACCACGGAGAGATCCTTATAGCCTACAATTTAACACCACAGTCTTGCCTCAACAATTATGCTGAGCATCAGTAGGCACACGCACAGAAACCTGCCTTTCCTTTCTGAACCTCCTTCAGCATACGGATGTCAACAAACATGAGAACATACTTGTCCTACTCCTCTGCCATTCTTGTTACCAAAAAAGACTTACTGCAGCCTCTCAGCACACTCTGAGAGCTATACAGCCTGCCCAGCCAAGTCCATTTTGTTTGGCACTTCTATCACTGTGAAACTGGCATAACACTTTGTGCACAGGCACACTGCCATCCTAACACATGGGCAAGAATATACACAGTCAAAAGGCCAACGTGGGAGCATCCGACACATTTTCCAAAGGCAGAAGTCTGAGTCAAGAATGTGTCTATCTGCTCTTGAGGTCCCATACCTACATGGGTCAGAGCTGGTTGTTGCTGTTTCAGTTCAAAGCCAGATTGATTTGGGCTTCACCATGGTCTCACAAGACAATCCTGAAGCCAGATTAGTATCCAGTAAAAGTAGCTGGTATGTGTTTGGGAGGTGAACACCATGTTATGTGGCAGTTTTCTTTCTCTATTGGCTTTCTGAAAAAGGTCCCCTGCAGTGAGCTTCTTCTCAAATGGTTCAACAAAATTAGCACAATTTCTGTTCAACAGATTGAACCAGGGTGAAATGCTTTATAAACTCTGGATCCAGCCCCTCCAATGAACTGAACTAGTCAAGGAGAACAAAATAAAAATCCATACTTTAACAGGTATGATGTTTCCTAAACAGATGGCGACCCTTTCAGATTATCCTTTTATTGCCTTATTTTCTCTTTTATTCTTCATCACATCACCAGACTTGCAACCACCCAGCTGGATGCTATTGCTTTCCAACAGCTGGCAGAGATGGCAGGGGCATGCATGCCTGGCCAGGGCATCTCACAGCACCTTTGCACTTTCCACATTCCAACAGCCTTTCAAAATACCATTGCAATTCATTTCTAGCCACAAATATTTTTACTAGTAAATCTAACCAGGAAAAAGGGGAGGGGGTCACATGGCTTTGATTTATTGTTAGTGTGATAGGACAGAGTCATATCAATGAGACAATTATTTGCATATGAAAGCTACAGGGGATATCTACTCAGGAATCCTGGGTTTGGGTTTTTATTCCCCCGAGGGACATAAATTAGTCCAAGGCTGCTAACTAAAAAGACCACAGACAGAAACGTTCTCAATTCCCTTAACACTTTAAACACTTTGTTCAATTGTCAAGAAAAATAAAGTCGTGCTGGGGGAGGTGAACTATACCAAACTTTGAAAACCGGCACAGAAACAGACATGTTGACCTGTACCGCCTTGGGTATCACTAACTTCCTATACATTCTCATTTGCCAGTCAGAACATAAAAGCTGCATAACCTGCCTGAAATTCAGTTCTTGGTGGGTAAACAAACCCCAGCTGCACTATGTTCAGATTGGCTGAGTAACAGGATGAAGAAAAATCTAAACAATATGGTCCCTGTAAATATTTGATCTGCCAGTTATCTAATAGCAAGAGTAGCCCAGAGTCCAAATTTCTTGCTTTCTGCCAAAGAAGAGCATTTGGGGTTAGGGTTTTCATGATGCCAGGGGCTCTGCAGTATAAATCCTGCCAATATGCTATTTGGCACATAACAACAATTAGTTTCTGATTCTGCGTACTCACAGCCTATGGGGATGTTCAAAGGCATCAGAGTCATGTTCCTCTAGTTAGATGAGGTCATCAGCATTCACTATGACTTGTTAGCACCCAAACTATAATATAGAAGGCTGGATCATATACACTGTAGAAAGACATATTAGAGATTTTACTGTTCACATACAGTACACAGAAGTCACGTTGGGCCTCTCATCCCACAAATGGGATGAAATATGAAGGAAGGAGAAAGAAAAAGGATACATCCCTAACATAAGAATTGCTTCTGTGTCAGATTTCAAGTCCCTGACTAAACCCAAGAAAAGAGCGGAGTGTCAGAAAGGAGTTTGTGGGAGGATTTGTTTCCATCACCTCACAGTGGGGTTCTGCTATTCATGGGCACAACTTACCCAAAGTGAGGAACCCAATCAGACACTGACTTGTGGCTCAAGGATGTGCACATTTCACGTATCAGCTTAGTGATCACATTAATGATTTGCTTTGTCTCAAGTGAGCACATTTGCTTTTGCTATTTCCAGACAACCTTCCAAAATACCTCTGATCAATGCGCGCAAGTAGAGCTAAGAATCAAGAAAACCTCAACGATAGGGGTTGTCTGTCAGATCTTATGTTGGAGTGGGACCTGGAAGATCTACATGCCGGAGAGTGACACTGGAGGATTTTCCTGCACTGTTCTGCCATGTTATTACAAGTGCTGCTTTGTGTCTCCCTTCATTGGAAAGAAAATGCCTCAACACAAAATCCACTTTGCAGGTTATTCAGGACAATGCTACATTATGCTGTGGTCTCTTCTTTAATTTTTGTGTTCTGTTTTGTTTTAATGGTTGGTTAATGGAGGAGAGGATTACTGGCATACTGATAGGAGATGACAAGACTACTGCAACACCATCAGAATAAATAAAAATCAATAGGTTTTCTGCTGGTGCTGGCTGTAAAAGAAAGCAAAGCTATTTATCAAGTCTGACAAGGGGTCCAGAACTGCAGGATCATCACAGGCACTACAGCAAAAAGAAGAGGAACAAAATCAGAAACACTAAATAGGGAATCAAGATTGGTACAGCAAGATCACTAACATATCACCCCTTTTCAATACATAATAACTGAGGAGAACATGAACGTTGGGAAATGCACCTTTTACTTAAAGGCCTACAGGTATTTCATTTCACCAATTCTTCATTAATTACATCTTGGATCAACTTTCACTAGTAGGTATTACTCCCATTTAACAGAATAAAGCAGTTTCTTCACAGAGAATTTAAGTAGTTTCTGCCAGGTCACCCATGGGCAGTCAATGGCAGAGCTGGAAGTGAAACTTCTTGGGTCTCCTGCCTCCTATTTCTTGTTCTTAGTGCTCCCATAGTAATCACACTATGAGGTCTATTCAGGGGTGTCACTGGAAAGAGCTTATTATCAGATCTGCTACTAACTCAAGTGGCATCTCACGTTGAATGCTACCAAATCTTACTGCAGGATCAAGCTTACTAGTGTATTGATTTATGCTATACTCACCACTACAGTATTTGAAATTAATGTAATTTGGAGCCAAACCTTTCTTCAGTTGGAATGGGCTGCTTTACTAATCTTTACACACTTTACACACATTAGGAAATTAAAAAGGGAGAACACAGAATGTATAAAAATTCATAAAAGCAACAGTGAAATTGTGCATGGATTTAAAGAGAAGTGGAGAAGACGGAGAAAGCTGGAGGAGATGCTAGAAAAATCTTGGAAAATCTTAGGAAAAGAACTCTCTGCATATAAGCAGCTCTGGCTACCTAAGAGCTCTATAGCCTCTAGTTTCAGTTCATTGCTTGTAACTTTGCAAACTTCAAAACTTCAGAGATTTTCAAAATTTTTTTCAAAAAAAAAATTTTTTTTTCAAAAAAAAAAAGATTCAGAAAACCAACTTTTCATCATTTGGTGACTGGCTCTTGGAGACTTGCCAAATTAAGGGGAAATTCCTCAAGCACAGTGAACTTCTTGGTGACACTAAACCACTTCCATAGAGAGAGAAGGGCAAAGCACCCCTCCATCCCCAGCCACAGCAGCTACATATCTCTCTGGGGCATTGCAGGTCAAACCTTAGCGACATACGTTAGCTCTGCCTTGGATTTTGTCCTACAGCAGCAAGGCCAAAGAGTGACTTCTTGTTACTGCTAGTGTTGAAGCTGTCTTTTAGCCTCGTTGTAGATTCTTGTGTTCCTGAAATGGAACTACCAGGAACCTATGCTCAACTCTCCATCCCTCAGCTCATCTTTTATCATGTGATGGTTAGGGGGAGCAGAAGTTGTTAACATTTACTGCTCTGCCATTGTCTAGTAGCTCCCTGTCTCTGGATGTTTGAGCATCCAGACAGACAAGCTGATGTACAGACTGGGACTCAAGGGGAAACACTTTCCAAAGCAATCTTGGGAAGACCACAGTCTCTTCAGCATCCCTGGGAAGTTTGCATAGGGAAATGAAGGGCAGGCAGACATCCAGAGTGAACTGAGAGGAAGACTTTGGTGTGGGGTTTTGTCAGAGCTCAGATCTCTGTGGCAAAGGGGTCATTGTCCTAAGGGAAGAAATGAGGAATGTGTCCAGAACTATTTATAACATATCCAGGTTCTTCTGCAATAAATTAATACCAAAACTAGCTTATTTGTAACTCCTTTGAGGCAGAGAGGAAGAGTTTATTATAAACAGGATGTCTTCTATGCAACTCTGAATACTCTGTAGTAAGGCCAAGACTAGAACAGGGTATTTTTATTTCCATGCTGCTATGGATGTTCTGAGAGAGTACTAAATATGGGAGAGTTAAAAAGTGAGATCATAATTAATGAGCATTGATTTCCTTTGAGAAGTGTTGGTATGCCTTCTAAATTAAGCAACAGCAAGAGAAGCACATGGGCTAGGACTTAAGTTGCATTAACTTCAAATCCTAGGACTGTACATGTATTTGGGTAGAAAATGAAATGCAAGGCTGGTGAGTGCATCCATTCACAAGAGGTTCTTAATCTCACATGGACTTATGGCAAGCGTGTCGGTGGTTAGGGGTAGATGGTTTTCTGGTGAAGAAATGGGAAAAAGGAACAAAGTTGCGCCTTTCAGAGATATTCCCCACTCTTTGTTTTCCCACTTTTTGTAGACTGGGAGGAGAAAGTGACCATTTCCAGGTCACCCTGAGCCCACACACAATCACACCCCTTCCACAGAGTTTGGAAGAGGCAGCATAGGGAAAGCCGATTATCAGGCTAAAAATAAAGACCTTGATTTTTGCTTGTAAGACAGCTACCAGGCACTAACCAGCTCTCCATTTTACTTCCTACCACTGCCCTCCTCCTGCATTGCAGCTCCTTCACCAAGCAGTGCGCAGTGAGCACCATGACTTCTCCTACCTTGGTTTCGCTGGTCAAACCCTGCAAACCCATTGCTGCCCGGCCCCAAAGTTTGATGCCCAGGGCCTTTTCCTGCTTGCCCTCGCTGCTCTTCTCCATCAAGTCTGCCCATCTTGTGCTGGCAGAGGTGGCTCTCCGCAAACCAAGGGGAGCATGGCTTTATCTTTTGCTAGCTGACCAGCAAAGAGCCAATGACCTGCAGTAACGCAGATTAATTTCCGCTAGGAAAATGCAAAACTCTCTTCTCACTACAAAGCCATGAGCAACTAATCGTTTGCATATTTAAACATCCTGAGCCTTGCTAGAATTTCGCGATGGAACTGGTGACAGAGGAAATGTCGGGGCACATAACCAATGGCGTTGTCAGTCGTGATTAATCAGCATCTCCGCCAGGCTGGCGGCCAATTAGAATTTACCATAATAAGGAGGTGACAGCCGGCGTTGCTAAGCGACCGCTGTCTATAGAGCTGGGAGAGCCAGACACATTTAGATGTTACTGTGGATTTCGACAGCGGCATGTCAAAACAACACAAGCGTCTGCCCAGTGGAAAATTTTACAACCCAGGACTGGGCACCGGAGTGAGGCATGGCTCCCTTTCAGAATAAAATACAGAAAGGAAGAGGGGGCTTTTTTTGTAGTTGGTGGTGGTGGTTTTTTCCCATCCCTTCCCCCTTGAAAGAAGATTTTAAGCAGTCAATCATTTATCTGTGTTTAATTAAGAGATATCATGCCACTGGAATAGGACTTTGTTACCCAGTAATGGGTTCCCATGGCTAAGTAAATGGTGAGACTTTCGTAGAAAATCAGCAGCAGGTCAGCATGGAGACATTTATTTTCAGTCAGAGGTATTTATCTGGCAATGACATTATGTTCCAGTGACTTGTTTTATTATATGAAAGGATTAAAGAATAAAAGGAGGAGGGGGGGGGG
>VZRU01011688.1:119555-162260 GCA_013398155.1 Pedionomus torquatus
GGGGGGAAGGAGATGGAGAAATGAAAATAGACTGACAGCAGTTCCTGTGTTAACGTGAGAGCTGCTGACTCTGCAAATTACAAAAAGCTATGTTCCAACTGGGAGCAATAACCTTTCCCGTATTTCAGCTTACTACAACAGGGTGGGAGGAAGGAAGGTGTAAGGCTTCTTTTTGAGTTTTCTAACACTTTTATGGACAAACTGTTTTATATAAAGTCAGAGAATCACATCCTCAGGTGAGTTATTCTGATTTTCACCAATCTCTGACCTGGACCACATTACATGTATGCTCAACTGCATGTGCTCTTCGTGTCTAAATAAACTTGCGCAAAGTGGCAGTTTTTCGCCTGTTCTTAATCTAGAGCTACATAAAGTTGGTGTTCACCTGAAAGAAAACTATTATGTCTTCTAAATTAGGAATGCAATATAGCCTACATCTTACCTCTTTCAGTTTGTTATCGCTGAAGGCCGGGGCCAGAAGGTTCCGGACATACTTCCATCTGTCATCACGAAGACAAAGGATGCTGTCAAGCATTGGCTTGGAAATCAAGTTCAGCTTCTAAGACAAAAGAAAACATGATTTAGTTTTCACACAAATGCAACTAGAGCTTCTCAAGACTCTGGAACTTGGAAAGATTGTCCATGAATGGTGTTGCACTGCTCTCCCACCGTGAGAGAGGTTCAAATCAGTCCCAAGCACCAAGCTAAACATGGATGAGCCTAGAAAAAAAAAAAATCTCTTTTACTGCAAGCATTTCCTCTTGGACTTGCAAAATATCTCTGGGCCAGTCCAGTAACTCCTTGCTCAGGCTGTTCTGGTTCTGTCATTCCTGGTGTTCTCCTGTAATTGCCAGTTCTCCTTTGCTGAACCCTGGCTTCTTTCCTCCCTTTCTAAGGTGACTAGCAAGAGGACCTGTCAACACTCCCTCTCCATGTGACACGAGTGCCAACGCACCGCACGTGGGTGTCGGTGGGGGACACGATTTCTGGTGACAGCTGGTATGTCAGACTGTTACATGCATTTTAAAAGTCTTCAGAAAATATGTTGATTAGAAAGCAAGTCCCAGTCCTTACTCTGTCTATAAGGAACACTCTCACTAAGAAATTGCAGCCTGGGACTCTTACAGCTTCAACAGTTAGTCAAACACAGTAATTTAAAGCACTGTTCCATGAAGTTCTGTACAAAATGACTGCTATGGCTTTGCTAAATTATAATCCCTCCCAACAACTAAGAAATTCCTATGTAGACAATACTGATACTCACCAAGAAGTAAAAGGATAAAAAAGATGAATGAGGAAGTATGTCAGAAAACAATTCAATTATGCCTGGTAGAGGTATCAAGCAATCTCCAGCCCTACACTGGAATCTACTATAACTTATTGCCATGGGATATTTACTAACTGTTCTTGAAAGCCTCCAACAATGGAGATTCAATAATCTCCCCACACAAATTCTTGCAATGCTGAACTACTCTTACCATGACAGTGCCATCTCTCCTGCTGGAATTTATGGTATTTAGTCCTTGTCCTACCACAGGCATAGAAAATAGGTTATTCTCTCCTTCTTTGCAGCACCCCATATATAAAAAGGACTATAATAACCACTAATCATCTTGCTGCCTTCTGCCCCAAATAACATCAATTAGCTCAATACAAATTTATCAGTCATGTTATCCAAGATGGTTTGTTCAGTCTTGTTGCTGCCCCTCTGCACGGTGCTGTTGATTTACACCTTTATCAATGTATAGTCCCTGTGACTCGACACAGTACTCCAGCCAAGGAGGGTGTTTTTTCCATTTGTTCTGCAGGCTATATTTCTCTCTATTCACTCCAAAATACTACGTGTCACAGATGACAATGTCGACTCATGCTCTGGCTTATGATTTCTTGCAACTCTCAGACTTTTTTTGAATAATTACTCCCTCGAAATAGATTCCCCGGCCTTTATCATTAAAGTTGGTTACGCCTAAGAGTCACATTTAGAACATGTCCTTGTTGAACTGTGACCATTCTTTTTATGATTACTTCTCCAACTGATCAAGAGCACTTTGGATTGTAGCCCTTTCTTTCATAGTGTCTTTCATCCTTACCAGCTTAGTGCCTTCTACATAAGTTGTTATCACACTCCGTGCCACCATCTAACCCATTAACAAAAGTACAGAATAGCCCTTGCAAAGAAGCCACCTCTGGGATCCTCCCAGCTCATGCTTCCCTTCTGACAGTAGGCTGCTCCCAAACACTTTCCAAGTCATCCTCACCCAGTATTTCAGATACTGTTCAGCAGTGTCCTCCAGAAAAACCATTCTAAAACTGGGGGCTGGGGATGGAAAGTGTACACTTCCATAGATACCAGATGGCATAAAGACACTGATTTGTTCATCTGAGATCTACAAGCACCCAGGCCCTTGCCTACCAGCCCAGGGTAGCGGTGGCAGTATGGTTCCCCATGTTATTAACAGCAGCAGTATCCACTTTACTGAGAAAGACCCAAACAAACCAAAGATACTTCAGCATTCTCAATGCCATCTGTTGATTCCTTTCACCCTCTAACATTTTATTTTATTATTAATGTATATATGCTTTCATTACTAACGTACATGAAAAATGACTTCTTACCACCTGTTACACACCTGAATATTTTCATCTCATTTATGCCTCAAGATTTCTTTTTTTTTTTTTTTTGTCCATACATGCTATTTCTTTGTGTTCTTGGAAATCTGACCCACTTCCCACTCTGTAAAAAAACTTCTCTTCAGGGACCATGAAGAGCTGACAATTTAGCTACACTGGTCTTCTACTGCACCTCCTTAACTTTCCTCCTTATTGGAAGAGTTTGCACTTAATATCTTCTCTTTAAGGAGCTGCCAGGTCTCCTTAACACCTTTTTCCTTTACACATGCCAGAATCTTGATACACTGCATAAGCCTGTAAAATGCAGAAGCCTATTTTATATTGCAAACAGGCTAATGGGATAGTTCTACATTCTCAGCAACACCACCCAGTGTGGTAAACTAATGTCACCAAGCTGACACTACAGACCAATTTTGAGCAAAGATGAGGCATTTTCAAATAGAAGAGTATGTAGCATGATAATTAGTTGAAGGAAGAGACGGAGTCAGGTACTCTCATCAGATGACTACTGTAAGATAAAATATGGGCACATTTTTCATGTATACATAAATTATCCTATTTTGTGCAATAACAAGGGAGATTTGGGACAGGCTATCAAAGCCGAAGTGGTTTGCACTGTTTTCTCTGAGTATCCTCTGCAAATAAATGATATGTTTTCTAACTTATCAGTAGGTATCTGTTCTGAGGATCAGAAGTGCAGCTAAGAGAGACCATCACTCACTGCAGCACTGCCTTGTTTGTTAAAGATACTCAAATGCACAGCAGCATCAGAAGAAAGACGCTCCGGACAACTGGAAATGAACACCATCCTTGGAGAAAGTACTGTGTGTGAGCCTCTGCTCCACAGTTCTTATATGCTGCTAGGGAAGTCCTTTACACTGAATCTTGACTCAGCTGGTCGCCACATAAGTATTCCTTATAACTTTAGCCTTCAGTTTCAAGCCCTGAGGTCCAGATTGCAGAGTGCCTGAGCACTCACTAAAGCCACTGAAATAAGCAACAGGGAATGTGCCTTGATCACATGAAATGCATTAGTTCAAGAAAGCAGGTCACTGAATGGAGGCCCCAAATTAGAAAACACTCTCAGACCTGTGTTTCAACCACCAGCCTTCACTCCCCATTTATAAAGTGGAGATACCACATCACCTCCTCAGAACTGCTAACGATACATTAACATTTCTGAGGCACTCAAAAACTATAGTGAAAGAGCAGAATAACAATTACTGATTTTGTCCTCCAAGCAAGGTTTTGTACAGGAAAAAAATAAAAAAAAAAAAGAATAAATTATAGGGCAACACTTAGAAAAGTATTTTGCATCCACTCCTAAATTGAAGGCTGCTCAATCTGTGCACTCTGTAAGACAAATCTCCTCTGGAAGACAAGGCTCCACTTATATAATAACAGATGCGATATAAATCTGATTTCATTTGCCTTGAAAGCAAAATCCCCTCCTAAAACCTAACATTCACCCTAAAAAATGCTCCTAATTGCATAAAGACTGTCTATAGCGCATTGACAGAGAGGGGCCCAGTTACTGAACAAAAAGCCTGTTAAATGTAATGCTACAACTACGACAGTAACCATAGTGTTGCCTTTTTAGCACTCTACTTTATGTCAGCAATGCTCCCCTGACATATTTTTTAGTGTGTATAGTATTATATACATATGAAGGCTGCAAGGAGGGAAAGACAATTTTGGTCATAAATTATTTTACTCTGTCTCTTTAAATCGAGTACACAAAAACATGTTTGTGTTTATTGGAATAGCATCAGCGTGACTGACAGTGTATAGCAGATTTCATTTATCAGGTTTTCCTTATCATTTCTGCAAACACTTTCCCCCTAATTGCATAACCTATGTTACATGTTCATATAGCAGGAATGAAAATGGATTTGGTATGAGAATGAGCGTGAAGTATCTTAGTGAAAGATGAAGTGTCACCTCTCTCCGAATGGACAAAGCACTAGCTGTATCCGAGAATTCTTGAGCCTATAAAAATCACTAAAAAAATTACCATGGGAGGCAGCTGTAATCTTTTCAGGGATGGGATTTTGGTTTTTAGGTGGGGAAGGCGATTGCTTTTAAGTCAAACACAATCAGATTCATATTCCATCCAGCATTGTCTAAATACTTGAAAACTGCTCTGTACTTCCTTCTCCTGTGCAATCAACCATTTCTGACCATGGCACAGTAAAGCTGCAGGAAAACCACTGGCAGCATCATAATCTGCTGTAGCATACCTGCAAGTGGTACTGAGTTTTCACAATCACAGACATGCCAGGAGAAACAACAAAGAATATTGGTGGGATTTGCTTCCAAACAAATCCTTTAAACCACCAGTGCTTTTAAAACAGAAAACAAAAGAATGTTTGCAGATGAGCAGCGTATTTGTAATTGATGCAACAATTCCCTCCCCATTAAGCTGTTCCTTAGGCTGACCCTTCAGACCCAGTTATTGGCTTGTTTGTCCCTGAGTCAATTTGGCTTGCTGTGTATTACTAAATAATTCAGGGAAGCAACTCTTCTCTGGCTTTGAGGCCAAGTAGTACAGAACACCTCCTGTCCCTGAGGTTAAATCATTTTCCCGAAGAGAATGGCCATATCCAGAGCCCTTACAGTCATGGTGCACGTTCAGCACGAACTGCACCCAGACCATGCCCTGGGGACAAATAATCAATACAGGACAAAAACATGCTAAGAAGCATGTCAATATGGACATCTGTAGAACCAACTCATGCACTAATAACCTGCCCCTGTTTGAGTATGACTGTACCCTTGTGTGATTCATGACTCATTTGCTCATGTTCTGAGTTTGTCACTGGCAGGCTAGACTGAACCTCTGGCAGCCAACAATGACTGCCTGGAGCAGAAGGAAGGATAGCAGCACCACGGTGATCCCTCAGAAACTTCCTATTCTTCCTTTGGCAGAAAAATGAGGGATGAAGGTTTGCAACCAGCAGAAGAAAGTTAATGCAGTCATGCACTCTTAAAATATATTGAATAGACCTTTAAAAGCCTACTAGCTCCAAAACCTATAATATAAACCATTTACCTCCATAGAATCAGCTGCTAATCTACTCCATGTGCTTTGACAACATGGCAAGAAATGAAACTCTATAAAACAGGATCTCAGAAACTTTGTTATCTTAAACTTAGATTTAATCATAACCTAGTGCTAACAAAACCAATCAAAAAAGGTTTACTTTTTTGCCAACCCTCAGCACTAAAAGCCTGGTGAGATACAAACAAGGAACTAAGATCTAGAGCACTCAAAATCCCAAATCCTAACAGTAAGTCCAACAGTAATTCTGGCATTAGTCATACCCAGACAAACACCATTTACCTTCATGTAAAGCCTCAGTTTTCTTTTAGCCCTGCAGGCTTTGTAAGACGCAGCTGTAACTGGAACCCCACACTCCCCTGAACTCTAGCCATATTCCCAACCCTACAACCCATGCTATTAAAAGCCATTTGCTTCGCTTACCTCCATCTTTTCTTCTGTAGCCATGGACATTACAGTATATGGCTCTGAGTTCCCCCCATCCTCAACCTTTTCCCTCTTTGGGGAAATTTTTGGAGTATGTTCCCAGTGCAGCCATCCTTCTCCCAGCCCTCAGGCACAACATGCAGTATCTGTGATAGCTCTAGGAGGACTAGATCTGGGCTTTCTCTCCTTGGGTGAGCTCCAGAAGCGATAAGGAGGCAGCAACGCTGGCACACCAGTGGGTTAATTTGTTCATTGTCTTACTTTCAAAGAGGATTGTTGTTCTTGACTTGCTAAAAGTGCAATTGTGATTAAATACTGCCATCCTACTTAAGAAACTGCATTTTAAAATTGAATTTAATGAAATGAAATTTAATGAAAAACCAGAGAGAAAGTTTGTAGCACAAAACCAAGACTGTGTCCCCATCCCTCACACGGGAATTATTCATTAAATCTTACCATAAGATTACTGTTCAACCCTGCTTGTACCACTTGATTGACAGTTCATCACCACCAGTTCAGCCAGCAGGTGGAACCAGAACGCCCATGAACTGCTCAGATGGCATTTCACCCAGCCAGCGGCAGTGGCATGACACTTACGGATCAACATAACACTTCTTATTAAAAAAAAGTAATAGAAAAAAACCCACCTGAAATATTTCCCAGAATACATCTTACCAAGCCTGAAGTCAGTGCATCATGAAAGTGGGAAGGTAGAAGACGACTCCACATATTACCTTTAAAAATTGTCTGTTGGTAAACTGATACGGTATATTCCTTCAAACTTTTTTGGTGTTTTGTAAGAGGAAGTCATGCTTGCACTCACCCTGCATTCATGACATTCGAAGATACGATGTGTAGCAGGAGAGCACTGTTACATGTTATTATAAACAAAACAGTTGATTTATGTCACATACTCTGTAGTTCTTTATCATTACTATCTAGCAGGTTCTTGCTTGCACAGGTGTTCTAGCCACATCTCTTTAAAACATGTATCACGTTTCTCTTCACAAATCATCATCGTATTGGAGCAAGACTCAACTCCTTACCCAAAGATCACAGCCGTCATGCAAGACAAAGGCCTGGCATTGCCCTCTGAGCACCACAGCCCAGGATGGGAGACCACGCTTTTGGCTCAGCCTGTGAGGGGGCTCTCACCCATACGACACCAGAAAGTATCATTACATGAAGGTGTTGTCTCTCCCAAAGCAGGCTCACACTTCATTTGTCTTTCCAAAACCCATATGCAAGTTCTCAGATGCCACACATCCCACACTGCTGCTCCCAAGTCACTGAAGTCAGTCCTTCCTTGACCACTAAAACAGCGCACACACATTTCTTCACAAACACTTTCCCCAAAACCCTCCCATTAACCCTGTTTGATAGGCCATTACGCTTTTTTCCCCTCTGTAAATGACCAATTTAAAAAGGTTTGATTTTACTATCTGTGATTTAGGAGGTGTTCTTATGGCTGCAGTGGGAAAAAGAAAATCACCAAGCTCACTCCAAAAAGCTTATGTTGCTTTGCAATATCATAAAAGTGTCTAGTAAAAGTTTTTAGCTTAATTTGAAACCAACACACTTGCAGAGAAGGGGAGAACATATCCATGCATTACCTGTTTCATTAAGCTTCTTCTTAAGGTTCTTCTTTGTCATTCAGATATGTCAAAGGCGTGTTACAGGGTAGAGCTGCTTTCATTGATTACAGCAGTTGTCTTCCACTCTGCTGAATCGATCAGACTATACAAAAAGGCATCTCCAAGCCCATTCCTTTGTTGTTGAGTCAGGACCTTCAGCACCTGACTAGTGGCTACTGTTCATTACTCATTGGAAAAATGGCACAGCCAACACGAGCTTACAAGTAAATACTGGCTTTTTCCCTCTGTGGCAAGCAGCCTGGAAACATCTGTTCTTGTATTTGCAAACATTCTCTTAAGTCATGGTTTTGTCAATAGAAACCAAAGCGAGTCATTTCAATGAGGTAAATATAACCATTCATAAATGCTAAAATAAACACATATGGCCTCCTGCAGTCTGACCCAGACTGATGCAAGTCACACATCATTCCATTTGTTGGTGTAAGCAAGACCGAAATTAAGTCCATGCCTTCATCAGTTGCATATGGCGGCCAGTTTGCATATTTGGGATCAAAACAAACCAAAGAAAAAAGAATTTACTGCTAATTAATTAGGATTTTTGGTATTCCAAACAAATCTAAATTGAACTAGAGAACCTGTGCTCTATACACTGTTTCTGCTGTTCTGAGAAGCACTTTTTAAACACATTTAAATCTACTTTCCAGCTGACACGACTGGACTTTTTAATGTTGGATAAAGTCATAAGACTATTACAAGCCTCTCTGTTTATGCACAATTTTCCTAGAGGAAAGGCTGAGGACCAGAAGGTTCCTTTTACAGATGGCAAGGAGAATTTAGAGAAAAACAGTCCGCAATAACTTTTGCTACAAATATATTCCCATTCTTTCAGTCATTGGTGTACGTAAGAATGGCAGGCAATGTCCATAAGAACTTAAGCTCAACCTTTTTGTTATACAGGAACATCATATTCCATAATCTGCTCATTCAGAGACATCACTGCAATATTCTTGGAAATTCTGGAGAATTCCAAGACCATTAGAACCAACCAGCCTTCCACCGCCTGTCATCTAAGCTGCTGACCCCTGTCATAATCCTGACCCAAATGCCTTGGGTACACAGTTAGACACCTCAGAAGAGGATTCACCAAAGCTGAGCACAGAGCTGTCCAAGCTGCTGTGACAGCAATGCAGGAAAAGTCCCACACTTCCCTAGTGCCTTGCCATCTCCCTTCTCGTGGACATCATAACACAATGCATTCCAGAAGACAGGCCACTACAGCTGTGATCAGGGATCACTCCCTTTCTTTCAACTGTAAAGAGAAGGAAGTCATGGTGGTAACTGCCTTTCATAGCATCATGAAGGGAACTGAACTCAATAGGGAAAAAAAGTTGCAATCCCTTCCCGTGGATAAGGATGGGAAGAAAAGTAAGGAAATCAGAATAATGAA
Source organism: Pedionomus torquatus (assembly GCA_013398155.1). Lineage (NCBI taxonomy): Eukaryota > Metazoa > Chordata > Aves > Charadriiformes > Pedionomidae > Pedionomus > Pedionomus torquatus. The sequence goes on from VZRU01011688.1 coordinate 128,716, forward strand.
GGAAAGAACTATCACCACAGCAGGAGTACAGGTTAGGGGAAAGCACAGGGAAGGGTGGTCCTAAACCCTCCTGTCCTTTGCAGAAAATATTCAGAGCATTCATTCCCCTTGTAAAAAGGGCTCCAGTCCCAGTTCCTCTCCAAGGTCTGTTTATACAACAATATCATGAGATAAAGATAGATGAGTAATATTTTGTAGTACTACCTGAAACCTTGGCCTCTGTGATCAGCAGTATTTTGTAGTCGTATCTGAAACCTTGGCCTCCCTGATTCACGTGACGGCCCTATTAGGCTACAGAGATTCATTAACTTCTCTACCATGAATGCCAAGGACCCCATGGAATGTGGAGTAAGACTGCAAATACATCTTCCCCAGGAATCACCTACAGGTTGCTAGGTAGGGCATTTCCCAGAGAGATGAAACGAGCACCTTGGAATGATTTCCCGGAGAAAAATGTGTGAAAGAGTTTCATTTGCACCCTGGGCAGCTCCCTTTGCCACTGGGGTTGTATTGATGAGGCCCAGCTCTATCCCCTTCTCTTGCACCTCAAAGGAAAGTCTTTGCTGCTGCTACATTTCCTTCAGAGCCCAAATCACCAACTAGTTCCAAAAGTATTCATAGGTCTCCTAGACCAGACACAAAGTAGGTCTCAAAACTGCTAAGCGCTTTGGAACCAAAGTGATTCTGGACATGCTTAGAAAAAGAATTGGAGGTACCAGAGAAACCTCAGTGTTGAAATCATCAGCTCCAAGGGACTCAAGGCTAAGCAAGAGGTTTTATTTTGTATTTTTAAATTAAATTACTCAAACAGGGGTTAAATACTCTAGGACTTTCTGACTACTAGTAGAGGCTAGCCATGTGAAGGGGATGCTTACCAATGGCTTAGTTTAAATAGGCAAAACTTTTCTTTAGAGCAGAGTATGTATTTTAAAATGGCCCTTTTTTGTGTATTTCATATTTTATCAACAATTTTGGTTGGACCTCTTTCACTCAGATGCTACAATATAGAAATAAAATTTTAAACAGGCCAATCTAGTTTAAAATCTCAAAACACTGAGAAACACTAAAAGTAAACAAGTGAGTAAGTAGTAAAGTATGACCAAAAGCTGAGAGTCTTTTCAAAGGGATTCTATCTGTCTTCCAAGTTCCCACGCAGCACCTAAATGTTGATGCATAATAGCCCATTTCCTGTGACAACATCCTGATATACAAAATATACTTCAAACTCTCATTTATCTAATTTGAAACAGAGCATTTGGAATCAGTCCTTCAGATCAATGGTGTCCAACACATGCGAAACAACTCAAAGGAAAAGCATTTCACCTTTTCTCCCACCAATGCAAAAATGGAAATTTGAAAACAATGTCAAACAAAGTAAATAAAAGTTTGCTTGTGAAGACTCCGCGTGCTTTTCAAAAGTACAAATGGGTTCAAAAAGCTATTTAAATCAAACTACTGGAAGAAAAGGGCTATTAAAAGTTAAAAATACAGATACAACCTCCAGCTCAGGAAGTCAGACATGGACAATCAGATGTTAGGAGGCTATTCTATACGAAATACCACCCTGCACTTGCCCTGTTCACCTGATTTTTCACTATGCATCTGCTGCTAGTTAGAGGCAGAGCACTCCCTGGCCAAAAGCATCTCTTTTTATGTTGGTTTTCCTTTGAAAAGTCAGTCAGAAAGAAAACTCCAGGTCAGCTGTAATGGCAGCACAACAAGCTGTCAACAAATCACATTTGCAATATCCGCTTAACTGAAGAATTTGAATTCCCTGCCTGCTACTTCACAATTGTTTCTAATTACGTTAAGTGTATATTTACACATCAGGGAAAAAAACAAACTTTGTGTATTAAGATTTCCACATCTATCTGTCAAAATACTAATGCATTTTCCTGATAGTAGTAGCTGCTTTTGTTTCTCATTTATTTGTCCCTCAAGAAGAGCTAGGCTATAAAACTTTGCAAATAGTTGCATAGCGCGCTTTCAGGATTTTATCTTCCAAGATTTCATAGTTCTGGTTATTTGTCTGGTTTCAATCAAGTAAAAGAAATGAATCCTAATTTATCAAAGCATGTCAAAACATGCTTATATGAAATAGCGTTTGTTCATTTGCCTCTCACAAATTAATTTGAGGACATCAAGAATTAAGTGTTTGTCATAAGATAATTTCAACAATAATAAAGTCCTATTGCGTACAGATAATATTATGGGACTTATCATGAGTTCCCTGGAGCTCGCAATTTCAGTGAAACGGCCTCACTTCCCAACCAACCTCTAGCCAGACTGTTCCTCACATCACTCTTATTTGATTTCTTCCAGGAGAGGAGCTAAAACGCTCCTCTGAGTATTAGCAAGTACCTTGTTCAAAATAAATTAACAGTATTAGCTACTTCTGCATTCTCAAACATATTAGGCTTGTAATAGCAAGCAGTGTGGATTATGAAGCGTGAAGCACACCTCCGTATCTTGTCATCTTACGAGTTCTAGGATGAGATAAAATTTAAAAACAACCAAAAACCCCGCAGATCGGAGCCCATGCCCCCAAGCTCGCCCATCACTTTCTTGCAAAACAGGCCTCTTCCAAGTGATGCAGCATTTGGAGGGCCTGTTTCACCACCTCATTGCTTCAGTTTTACTGTGTTGTCACCACGACCTGAGACTAGAGGGCTGGGTCAGATCCCGATTTCCCACACCCCCCAGCCATCAAATGTTGCCCAAAAAAACAGCGCTAGAATTTCAGGTGTAGACAAGCTGGAAGCTCAGCAAATACAGCCTAGGGCAGAGCAGTATTTGAGAATCAGATTCCCTTTTAGCAAGTGCCCAGGGAAGGAGCACGTGCCAGTTGGGAGAATGAAAGCCTTCACTGGGTATTAACCCCACAACAGCCAGGCACATGCAGAAAGGTGACAAGGAACTCGAGTGGAGGTTGCCATAGTTCTGCTCACCGGGACTTCCCATTTGAAGGAGAAAAGAGGACTTGCTCTCTTAGAAGGCTCTAAGTCCAGTGAAATCGCCAGGCTGCACCCCTACTCAGGGCACACATCCCACCTTGCACCACTGGGAAGAACCCCCTTCCAGCTTCTTGATAACCCTCTCATAGTACTAGAGTTTTGCTGTTAAGTACCCCTGAGATGATGTCTCCTCCAGGCTGAACAAGCCCCAGTTTCTCAGCCTCTCCTCACAGGGCAAGTGCTACAGCCAAGCACGCTCTGCTGAACTCACTCATTTATCAATGTCTTTCTTATACTGAGGGGCTCAAAACTAGAGGCAATATTTCAGATGGGATCTCATGACTGCCCAGCAAGAGAGGGTAATCCCTCCTCTCAATTTTCTGGTTGTGCCCCTGTAGATACCTCCTAGGGTACCACTAGCCATCTCTGCAGCCAGGGCACGCTGCTGGCTCATGCTCAGCTTGTGTCTGCCAACACCCCCAGTTTAACTTCCCACAGGGCTGCTTCCCAATCAGGCATCAGGTACTTCATATTCTTGCAAGTTATGGGTACCCACATTTCCAAGCCCAGCTTCACTGGTGGGTGGGAGAAGGGGAACGGGAAGGGGAAGGGATTTTAGTTTCTAACCACTAGTGCTGGCCAGTGCAGCACAAGCTCCCACACCACAATAACCCATTTTGCACCTGCACAGCTGCTTCTTCCACATCAGGGGCTGAGGCTGAATACCCCCTCTCAGTATACAACAGCCTGATAAATACAAGTGGTCTTGAAAGGGCAAAAATAACCCCCTGCAACACGTCTAAAGCCCTGCTGAAATTTTTACTTAGAATAAATCTTAATCCTGGGGTCAGCCTAGGTTTTTACAGCCAAATCTGACTGCACACTGCCAATATAATATAAAAGCTACCATGAGCACCAAGGGAATAGCTGAAAAAAGCGAGGAAATGAGAGCTGCCCCTCTTGACCACTGAGGAGAGGAAAAACCAAGGCTGCAGCATCCAGCAGCCGGGGCATCCAGAGAACATCTAATCTGACATGGTCAAACATCAATTAGAGAGGGGACATTCCCCCTGAAAACTCAAATCAAACACTAAACAAAATAAAATCAGAGCTGGTAAGAGAAACTTAAATAAAGCTGCATGGTTGAGAGAAACTGGAAATACTGCAAAATCAATTTGTTTTTCCAGGCTTTCTGGAAGAAAAGTAGAGAAAGGTTCCAACAAAATATCTTGTTATATATGTTTTTGGACCAAAATTACTTTGCAAATTGAAACAACTTTGACTTTATGTTAGAAGCTGTAACTGAAACAAAACATTCTAATCAACTTCTTTTTTTTTTTCATTTTGGCTTTTGACTATTCAAAATCAGCCACAATATGAAACTTAGATTTTCCACACATTTCCTAATCAAATTTCAGAAAACATTAAGGGCCAAGTAAGTTACACATTTTTTTTTGACTTCTTGACACTGGCATTATAGCATGCTATCTATTCCTACTGCAGTCGACTACGATTATATTAGAATAAAAATAAGAGAGAAAAATAAAGCATTAGAAGATTTCAAAATCTTAGACCGAGTGCAGTCTTTGTATCCTAAAGCATATGCAAAAATTAGTCCAATTCTTTAGTTATGTTACCCTATACCATTTTTCCCCAATGGATCTCTATTCGATTTTGCAAATGTAACATCTACAAACAAAATAATGTCCTAAAAGATCTTCATACTACACACCAAAAAACACAAATTTCTTGGGAAATTAATCAGTCACAAACTCAGGACTCCCAACCTTTAGATATAAAGCTTATATGACAACTTGTAGAAGTTAGTGACCTGTAGAACTCTGTCACTAGAGAGTAATACTAGCAAGTGAGTTTACTTGTGCTTTAATAATTTTTGTTGAGTCTGCGTTTACTGAGATTCTTCAGAGGCTTATAAACTTAAGCAGTTTGGTCGGATTTTCAAAGTGGATTTTATATCCAGCCCTTACACTAGAGGGAACAAAGCCAAAGTCAAAGAAAAAGACTCTGGGTTTATTTTCCCCCACAGTGGATAAATAATCCTATATTTTCCCTAGGCTTCTTCTCAAAAAAAGCAAGACTGAAAAATTCTAAATAGAAAATATTAATTGAAGCAGTTAAAATTTGATAACCTAGTGAAAGGTAAACATGGTAATGGAAATATTGGGCAACTTTAATTATAGATATCACTATTGCCTCTGCTACGGTACAGCTTCTTTGGAACTGATGAAACACCAGTATAGTCCTGATGACATTAAAACGTGACTGAAGGTCAACGACTGGTTAAACTGGAATATTTCTGAGCCATTGTTAAATTATTCAGAATTATTTTAGGAAAGCTGCATAAAAAGTGCAAGAGTGCAGTTTTAGCTTCATCTAAATGCGCATACTGAAAATGGAAAAGGAAATAGGGAAACTGTCCTCTGCGATTGCCTTGAAAAGGGAAAAGAAGAATATCTTGTGTATCTTCAACTTACAATTACTCTAGCAGAGGAGAACAGTGCAAGAGAGTTCTTGTTTTTACTGCTTATTTCCCCAAACCCTTTTCTGCAAGAGCAAGCGTGTAAGGAAAAGAAGAATGGGACATTATTTCAGTTAAAGAATGTAGTTATTTTAGTTTCTATTGCTTAACACCAGCGAAAGGAGACTGGCAGAAGTAAATAATTAACAACGATCAACAATCCTTTTCTTTTGCTGCAGGACAGCTGTTTCCTGACCCATGTCTCTATCTCTTGCTGCATATAAGTGGCTAAACAGCCTCCTCTGGCCCTCACCCAGCCTTCAGAAATGGGTGAATCAATGTGAAAATGAGTGGCCAGGAGTGCTGGAAGTAGGGAGCACTTGTTACGCTGGAGAGCCGGGAGCAAGCCGTGCTGTGTGAAGACTTGAATTTATACGCACCTCCTCCTCCTCTTTCTTTTATCTTTTAAAGGTGGTGAATTTAACAGCAACGAAAAGTCAGCAGTACTGGCAAGTGCCTGCAACTTTCCTTGGTTGTGGTCAGGAGCGCTGCACGGTCATGACACACTGCAGCCTGTTCCCTTCTGAATGCTGAGGCCAGCCAACTATTTGCTATCAACTATTTACAAGAAATGGTGCCAAGGTATGTGGTCGCTATTTAAACAAAGAAGAATTCTCACTAGGGACTAAAATAAGACCTGACGACTCATTTTTCACTTATGATCCATAAGATTTATTGCTGCAACCCACTGTCAGTCGTAAGGAGCGCACGGTCTCTAAACACCCTTTTCCGTGGAGTTTTCACTCTTGCAGAGTGAACATTACTATAGTGTACAATCACAAGCAAAAAAATAGGACAGCAGACATTTCTTTTTTTGCTCAGAACAAATTTACGGGAGTTAATTGCTAGGTGATTTTGTAAAGTTCAGAAGGGAACTTTCCAGGCTTTGGTCACAGAACCACTACAAGAACAGCTGCATCAATTTAAGATGCTACTACCCCATCAGCTGTTTGCCACTCCCCATCTATCGGAGATTACCACTACTGAAACGGAGCTGGTGGAGAGCTGGTGTGAGCGCTCATCACCTGCTTCAGTGAGGAGTCAACCTGCATAGTTTTGAAAAAGTCCACATTGATACATAAACTAAGATGGATTGGTTTCTGAGCTGAACCAGATGAAGAATGCTCACGGGATCCATGTTGCAGACCTTGCCATGGGAACGGTAACTTCAGCTAAGACATCTTAACAAAAGGTTGTTAGCATTGTATTAGATAAGAATATTATCATTATATATATTTAAAAAAAAAAAAAAAAGAAGGTAAGGAAAAAAACCTTTCATATGTTTAAGTTGAAATAAAAAGGCAGGTAAATGGATTAAGCTATCTGAATGAGTAACTAAAGCGAGAATTATTCCCACTATTTTTGAGAAGATAACACTACTTTTAAAAGACTTAAAATGAAGAGCAGAGGCTTGCAAGGATTAGTATAATAATGGCCATATGTATCACATTAACTCTCACTGGAGAGCGATGAACTTCACTTGCACAACACCCAAGTCCCCCAGTATAACTCCTATCACATTCAAAACAAAGAGCTCATCCAGGAAAAAAAAGTCACCTGTTTGCCTAATAGTTAACAGAAGAGATTCAAAAGCAGTGGGGGGACGGTGATTTGGAGTCAATGGAACCAGGAGGAGAAATGACACCCAGATGCCGCCTCTGGCACTGGAAGTCAGCACAGCACTGGTTTCTGGAGGCTGGGTGGATAAACCAGGAGGAAGATTATTGTCACTGCCTGTCTTGCTGTTGTGCTAGTCTAGTGACTTCTGCTGCTGGCCATGCCTGAAAGAGTACACTCAGCTAGGCTATGCAGATCTCAGGCATGATACATAACAACCAAAGTACCACATATTGCTGTGTCACATCTGTTCCAATGCTCAGTGCTGAACTTCTAGGCTTCTGGGTAGGGACATGTAAGTCAGTCTTCTCTGCTGTGAAATATGACTTACACTGACCTGAACGGGGCTCCTCAGTCATCAGATTCTTCAAAATAACTTTTTGTTTGTGAGCAGATAGTTGCCTCCAAATGTGGATAAAGACATGAAAACAAAGCATGTCACTGGGTCTGAATTATGATTGATCAAGGATATAAAAAGGCTGATTCAAATGTTGTGATCTGAGCCTATGTCAGTTCTGGAATGAGTGACAAACTAATTACTCTTGTCCTAATAAAAGTGGACTGGGAGAGGCAGGAATCAAAGAACATGGCGCTCTATGTTAAGAATGAGGAAAAGGGAGAAAACTGTAAACAAAACAAGTGATTTCCTACTAACAAACAACAGCTTCAGAAGTCAGAAAGCAGGAACTGTTGAAAATCCATGCTACTAGACTGAATACGCTTCAGAAAAAATATCCGCACAGCATATGCCCAAAGAAGTAGGAAAAGTTGAACTTCCCTTAAAGAAATCAAAGGTCAGGACCAGCAAAGACCAGCACGAACTGCATCTCCACATTTGTCACACCTACTCATAACACGGTCAGCTAAGGACAGGACTAGGATAAGGAAGCAATACTATATGTAAACAGGGGAAAATATTTATCACCCTTAAGATTTCACATATTTTATCCAGCAATAAAACATGTTCTTTAAATAAGGAACAGAGCCCTGGGAATAGATAGTCCTTTCCTGTCTATAAGTGTTGTTTGTATTCCGCATTGTAGCATTAAAAAAAAAAAAAAGTGCTGCAATACTAGTAAATAAATAGCCAATGTAAGTTTGATGAAAGATTGGCTCAGAAGACTGCTTTTGGCCTGAATAGAAAGATATGCTTTCATCCTGTTTTGACTATACTCATACGTTTACCTAACATAATTGGATGTAGTTAATATTGCAGGAGCCTTCAAGCAGCGCACATTTCCCTCATTAGTGGGTTTAAAGCCTTAATGATATCTCCTGTGTTGTAGAAAAGCCCAATGTAGGCTTTAAAAGTGATTGGCAAGTTTCAACAGGAGAAACACTGGGGGAAGGGAAGGCAAAACCTAACAAAACTCTGATCTTGTTTTCTTCAGTCATTTAGAAAAGGAAATTTTGCAGAATGATAGAACAAAGAAAAAAAAAGGTGAGGATAAACAAGTCAAAAAAGATAATTTCAAAAGCTGATCTTACAGTAACTCAAAGAAACATGTGAAAGAAACAGGGCATGGGTAGAAAGAGGGAATGTCCCTTCACATACTTGCAACACACAAAGATACATCCCTACTTAGACCTATACAAACTCATTCTGACATGAACAAGTGCATATGCACAGAGTATTGTCAAATCAGCATCTTCCTACACCTGCAGCAAACCCACCTTTTTGTAGTTTCATTATGCAGCCTTTTTTCTTTTTTTTTTTCCTTCTTTAAGTCTCAATAGAGTTGGCAGGGAAGCCTTGCACGTAAGAAAGAGAATGTCACAATACACCATTAACTAAGTTCATGCAAAGGGTTTGGGGTTTTGTTGTTTGTTTGTTTTGTTTCTGTTATTGACTAATTTTGACCATTTTCCAGGAGAAGAAATTTCACAGGCTGGTTTAGTTTCAAAAGCAGTGTAATTATGTACAGCTGTATTCAGTATTTCTTAACTGCCTTGAACAATCAGTGAAAGGGAGATTTGCACACATTATCAGCCACTGCCATTAGTGCTGTAAAGTACGTAATCCATCTGGTGTTCTGGTGTCTACCTAGGAGCAGGTATTGAACCAATGACGGCTGCAGTATAATAGCATAAAGAAAAAGCATTAAAATCAAACAAAACAACCCAGCAACCCTAGTCATTTCTCAATACCAGATTGTCCTTGTGTTTGTGTTCCCTTACAGTTTTGCAAACCATTTTATACGTATAGGCGCAAAGAGCGGAGAATTAAAAATGTAAATTTCATCAACATACAGTTTTGGGGAAGAAGTAGCAGGATGCCATGGTGATGCAGCACTGCAGCCCATTAATAAACCAGAGAAAGAGTCAGGGATAGAGTCAACATTTAGATCCAAGCTGAAAAATAATCCACTTCATAGTAAATCCTGTAAAAGATAAGGTGACTGTGCATCTCAACATCAGCAGTAGTCTCAAACTACTGATTCATCATGTCTTGATGGGGGACAAGGGAAGAGGAAACTTGTTTTTAAGTCTTCTAGCCTCCTTACAGTCAATTGCATTGCTTTTATATTGCCGAGGCTTATGGTCCATAGCACCTGAAAACAGACAACCCATGGCTGGAAAAAAGAAAAAAAATGGAAAGTTTTTATTTTGTATTCCATCTGTGTGTAACCCATCTGTTTCTACCATCACCTCTAGCCCTTCGTACAGGAGGGATCAGCTGGTTTTATTTGCTGTCTTATCTGGAAATGTGACAACTATTAGTGTTTGCTTATGCAATTAGAGATTCATAAATCTCTAGCAAAGAAATTCACATCACCTACCTGGAAAAACAATATGTTAGCTGGTGAAAATATCACCCTTACATGAAGTGTGGCTTTCTCCAAGCTCAGCCATGGTCTGAACACCATTGCTGGGTATCACCATTGCTGATCACACCTTGCAGGAGAGCTCCCTCCAGCCACAACACAGAAAACCTTCCTTCAAACAGCAAACCATCTAAGTAATCGCTCAAAGGAAATCAACTGTCAGTTAGTAGTCCTCCTCTTTAACAGAGGGTCTTTCCAAGTCAGTCAACCAGAACGTCCTCAAATTAAGTGGACTTAACTGAAGTCAGTGTTTTTAGACTGGTTGCCTGTAAGCCGTTCTGTGGCACTTCAAATTATTGTTATCAGTATCTTTCTAAGCATTCCAAAGTCTTTATCAAACTCTTACATGTGTGAAACAAGACCGTGTTCACAGTCTTTACCATGCGAGGGACACAAAAGATTCTTTTTTAAGGAAACATTCCCATTCTAGACAGAATATTAATAAACATAGGTAATTACACACAGCCCACTGAATTAAATAAGACATAAGAATGTGCATAGACGTAAGTAAATGCTAACATCTCTTTATGAATAGTAGTCAGCAGAGGCACATGCCAGGTGTTCAACAAAGGTACAAATGAGCTTTTCCACCTTGCAGGTCAGATTTCACTTGGTTTCCTGTTCTGAATTAGAATTACAAATAAAAATTATAAACTTGAAAGAAAATAATCCTCAAAATTAATTCAATTGAATCTGTTAATATTAACTTCACTACTTCAGGGTTTTTTTAAATACTTCGAAATAGAAAGTTACTTAAAAAGAACAAAATGAAAAAGAGCTTTTCAATAAACCTTTTCCTTCTACATTTCTGAAGCTTCTTTTAAGAACAACAAAGAAAACCCTCCCACCACAACTATTTGAATTAAAAGATAAACCAAATCCCAACCCTTTGCCATCAGTTCTGAAGTGCTAACATTCACTAATGGTAATGTTCATCTGGAAATTCCCAACATACTCCGTTATATTTGTTAAGGTGACAAAGCACTTCCTAAATGATTTGTCCTTGTGGACACAGGAATTCTGTAGCAAAGCCAAAAACTTTGCTCAGAGCTCCTAAATCCCAACCTGGAGCCCTAATCACAATACCAGACTTCCCTCATTGAAGATTCAGAGCATCAGGTGGTTCCCAGAACACCGTCTACTAATATGTCAAGTCTTTCTTTAAGACTAACAGAAGCCAAAGTCTGATTAATTTTACAGTCGATAGCAGTGATCATTTGACAACATTAGTTTTGTGCTATTAGCTTCAGGATATGGGAAATCGGGGGCAATTTGTTGTGCATGCATAAAAGGACATACACAGTCTGAAAGAAATGACCCTCTCAAAATTTATTATTTTAATTTTAAAGTTTCTATGGCAAGCATATGCACCGCTACTTGAAAACATTTCAACAAAACTGGATTTAATTGCTCAGAAAAATTAACCAGCAAGCTCTGAAAGAAAAAAGAGGAAAGAAAAAATGACATCCAGCTAAAGAAGGCAGCAAAATAGTTACACACACACCAGCCAAGATAGAAAGGTATCCTAGTATGTCTAGAAGACAGCCATGGAGGCACACTGGAGAAAGAAAGCAGAAACATCATTATGGTTGTTGAGCCTTGGAGCTCCTGCGCTGGCACAGCCCAGTGAGAACCACCAGGTCAAATCAAGGATAAGAGCCCTCACTCAGCTCTCTGGCAGGAACCGGCACTAGAAAATCACTCGGGCATTTGGGCTCACATGACTGTACAACAGCACCCACAAATACGCAGTCGAACAAATTAATATTAAACAGCTAAGGGCTATACAGCCAAACACATTCCCTGCAAGCATAATTCCCTTTCTATAATGATGCTGTACCAGCCAAGATTTCAAACCAACTATGATCTAGCAGCTGTAGAAAAATGCTATGTAGAAAAAAAAAGTAAATCTTAATAAATTCACTGCTAGAACACCTTTTCACTTACCCTTATAATGCATAAAATGGGTTTTGGAAGCACTAAATATTCTTAGGCTCGGTGAGACTGAGTCTTATTGTACATGTGGCAGGATTGACACTTGCTTGAATTTGTCCCACGAAGGGAGAGAGGGAAGAATATCACAGTTCTGTATCACAAAGAAGTAGGTGTTCAAGGCACTGCCTGACATCAGGTGTAATGTTTTTTCTGCATCAGGAACCGAAATGTCACCATGGCATGTACAGGCACATTATGTGAAGTTTCCATAATAATATACAACACAATTGATGTCTGCAAGGTTCTAGTGAGGACTAGAGATTCAGCATCTCCTCAAATCACAGAGAGACCCCAAATCAACATGTGTGCAGCCATAAATACATAAAAATACGTATACATACAGGTGTAACAACTAATCGTGGGACACGTTGGCTCCAGAAGTGTTATGCTGGTCACCTTCCATGTGAACCCAAGAACAAGGTAAAAAAAAGATGAAGGAATGGGGGTATGAAAAAATATATCTAAAAAGACAGAGGCAGCAAACAAATATAAAGTGCATTCTTTCCCTCTGCTGCCACAAAACCCAGCTTGTTTGTAAAACTAAATACCACAATCAAATAATTAGCACACACTGGAACATTACTTGTGTACTAAACCATCCCACTGAACAGTCATTTTAAAGGGTGGAAAAAACAGAAGATCTAGTAACATATATATATTTGAATTCTACTTTTTTTCTTTTTTTCATTTATTTGAATCATTTTCCAAATATTGACTTGCCCGTCATCACACCGTGCATCACCAGTGCTCCAAACCACGCGCCCATGAGAAGGTGAACCTCCAACAAAGCACACTCATCTGTTTACAAACTGAGTTCATTGCAAGACTTTGTGACAACTTGGAAACAAACTAAGCAATTCACATGAACGGATGATCATGATGATGTTGTGACAGCACACCAGTGGGGCTGCTGCGTACAGGCAATGCCTGTAATCTTAAAATCAAGGCAAAAGGCATCAAGTAAGATCTTGCACAAGAAACACAAGTGACCCTTTACTTGCAAAAGGCCAAGAACACACACACAGAGACACACAGAGAGTCAGTTTCTGAGGCACCACGCTGAGCTGTCTGAAGCCAGTTGTGCATCCCAGTCCTGCTTTGGAGATGCTTAATGGCTATCAGTTGGTGTAGGGTTGCCTGAAGTTAGTGGAAGTACGCTCATTTATGCTGGCTCAGGGCCTGACCCAAAATTCATAGAATTACAGGATGGTTGAGTTTGGAAGGGGCCTCTGGAGGGCATCCTGTATCAAATTTGGATAGACCTTTTGACAGAGAAATATAGACTGATGCTTTTCTTGCCAGTACCGTGTCCACTAACAAGAGACCAGAATGAACAGCCAATGCAGGGGAATGGCAGTTGTCCTTGACTGCAGCTGATAAAGATGCAGAAAATAGGCTCCTTCCAATTTGGTGGCTGTATTTTATTTGTTTACTGCCACGGGTAGTCCTGAAGTTTTACAGATTTAGCAAAATAAAGATAAGTCAAACAGCTTAGTGTAACAGGTGAATTCTGCATGTAAAGAGAATAATCATGTCCCACACAGATGAACTAAGGAGAAGGGGAAGGGGAAAGACAAACAGAAGCAAAAAAGAAAAGCAGCTCTGGCAACTGTCTTTATATTCAAGAGGGATACAATGAATTTCTACTGCTGTTACATCAACTTCCATGCTACTTTTTTGTTCTTACTTTTACCATTTTAGTATTATTTGTTGTTAATCCCTTGCTACTTTTTCCACTGTAGCAGCAAAGCTCCTGATGAGAAAAGAGTGATGTTTTCTTACAGCTTTTGGAATTGGCATAGATTTTTGTATTTTCAAATGTCACCCTCCTCCGGCTGACTGGCATGCAGATTTAAGGATTTGGTCTGGATCAACTACTTGTTTCCATTTATGATAGCCACATGGATCCTGCCAGAGCACTGACTCCAGCAGCCTGACAGACCTTGACTAGCCTGTACTGATCCCCATTTTTAGCAAACGCTTTGGCCTACAACTTCCGAACCACTTAAATTGCGTACCAGGTAATATCTCTTTTCACATTGCTCTATCTTAACATTCTGCTCCTACATTTTTAAAAGTACGGTTTAATGATTCTCAAGTACTAATTCAAAAACAAATTTTCAATGCAGAAATTAAAAACAATCTGAAAACAGATTATGTATCATTATCCCACATGGCAGAATGCAACTAACACTCCAGATCTATCTCACAGCACAGTAAAGCAGCTAGAAATGCTCTTAGTGCTCTTGAAAGAAAACCTCGACTTAAGAGATAACTTACCATAGTTGTGAATAAAAGGTACCATTTACTGCAGCACAGCCCTGCCTAGAATGCTGGCTGAGGTTTCCATGGTTAACCTAAATGAAAATCAATTCCATATTTTTTGGCAGAAGGTCTATAAGCTAATTTTCATCTTTTCTTCTGCAACTGTAATTAAAAACATAGAGAAAAGGCTTCATATGCCTCAAGTATGAAGGTGCGTTACAGCAGACATTTTTGTTTTTAAATGGCTACAATTCTCACCTTAATCAAGTCAAAATTAAGTGGTAAAGTAGAATGTCATTATTACCATCTTGTGATTATACAGTTAAAAAAACCAAACACCCCATGCCTACAGGGAAATAACACCCTGCGTGCCAGACTTGGTTGCTTGTTCTAAAAGGAATTGAACTTTAATGGAGATTTGATCCACAGTCATCATACACTTGCGTCGCGAGAATTCCTAATCCTTAACTCAGAAACAACAGATGACAAGGGAAACTAAAAGGGTTTTTACAGCAATATTCAAAAGATAGTCATAGTAAAGATGTGAAATGCATAATATCAAAGGGAATTGCATAAAATGAACAGGAGTTTGGCTTCTGTTCACATGCAGAATCTACTCTGTCTATATGATGAGTGAGCAGATAGGGTCAATGTGAGTGAAGTGTATAAGTGGTCCAGGTGCCTCCACATGTGGAGACAGGACACAAGATACTTCCCAAAGGGTCCTCTCAGCAGATTAAAACCATCTTGATTCCACACAAGTCTTCTGATGACTTCCTAGCAAGCAACCAGCAAGTACACAATCCTAGATTGAGGTCATTCTTTTTATGCGCCCTCAAAGGTGTGACACTGTGCTATAGACAGCTTGAATAAAAGCTCAGAATTCACTGTCTATGTTTCTCTTATCAAGTACATCACCTACCGTTTGCAACTCTTGACAAATTCTATTCCCATTGTCTCTTATTCTAATGTATGCATATTTTAAGACTAATTGAAAGAAAACACCAAAATAAACACAGAATATCAACTTTTTCTACCCACCAATACACTTAGCTTTTAGAATTCATCCTGCACAGCCTGCGACTTAGCAGTACTTTGTTAACACGATTGCTACAACTGCTACAGAGTGTGGTGAATAACCTGCTTTCCTGGTGTTCTGAGTTAGATAATCCATAATACTTTTCACCTCTGGTGGATGAGGTTCGAATCTTGAAATGCATTTGGGGACGTGGGGAAGCAAAGAAAAGCATGGTGTTTTTTCCCAAGGCCTGTTCAAGTGTAATTGTCTTACCCTCTTTGCCATCCTTCTCATTGTTAAAAACTGATGCTCTTAAACTAATAAATAAATAAATAAATAAAGGCTTTGGGTTGAAATGAGTGAATAGCCTAGCTTTGTGAACAGCACTGACTCCGAAGTCAATTCTATACCCACTCATGATCTGGGGATGAAACGGGTGAAATAAGGTACTGGTATCGATTTTGGATTTTCTACTGGCAAATAGAAACCCTCACTTAAAGTAGAGGAGCTTGCTTTGGGTAATTTCAATTTTTTTTTTTAAATTTGTTTTGAAGCAACCCTATCAAAAGTCTTAAAGCAACATTTATTCAGTCAATATGAGAAGAAAGAATTCTGTTACTTGAAAGGTGCTTTACTCTCACCTTTCAACCATTATTCACATACTAACAAAATCACACCTGAATAAATTCCACTGGCCTTCAGAACATACCATCCAGTATTATTTATTTTCCTATTGAATCATTAGCATACAGGATAGCTGAACACTTCTCTGAGAGCTGATTGTGAATTGGGGAGGCAATTTTCCAGGGTGCAAATTTAAGAGGGGAAAAAGATCCCTAGATTAGATGTGGAAGGACCCAGAAACAGAAGGCTGCTTATCTTCAGTAAGTGAAAAGCAATGGCTGGAACAGGGGGAACAAAGCGGAAAGCGAGAAATAACAACACTTCAATATCGAATCTGTGTAAGAAGGCCATGGAACAAGCAGATAAAAGCATATAAGAGGAAGCAAGTTCATGTGAATTAGACTCATGGGCACAGGGGCACAGTGCACAGGGGGAACTGTTCATTGTGTTAAAGACAGGGCTAAGAGTTAATTTTTCTCATCTGCCATAGACTTTCTGGTTAGTAGCAGAGATGTCACTCAGACTGTGCCTCAGGTCCTCATCCATAAAGCAGGATTCTGTGCAGAAAAACCACAAATGGTTCAGGGGACAGTCAAATGATAAGGGCAAGATATGAACCCACACAGAAAGCTATACCTGGTGCCCCAACGAAGGGAAAAAAAGGGGGAGAGAGGGACAGACACCGACCTGACCCACCTGAATTGTAGAGAGGAACACAAATGGTACAGACCATACAGATGGATGTACAACCACAAGAGAGAGAAACCTCTGACCATACAGGCCTGGAGAGAAACAAAAACTCCACCAAATAAGAAGAGTGAAAATGCAGAGATAGATGTGACAAGGCTGACTAAAATTAAGAGCAGAATGAATATCTGAGTATACCCTCAAAGGAATGTTCTGTAATTTCAGGGAAGTTTTATTTGGGCACCAACTACTGCTATGAATAGTGGGTATGGTCTATTACTATCAAATCTACAAGGGAAAAGCACAGCAAGGTTATATACAGCAAGAAGTAGGGCTCCTGCTTGGGGCTGCAAGAAGGAAAAAGGTGAAAAATTCCTTCCTTTAAATTATAGAGAATATGGGGAAAAGACCTTTGCCGTACACAACAACTTCAGCCTAAGATGCTTGCACACTGGGATTCTTCCATTCAGATGTGAGTTATAGGCAGAATGGAGGACAACTGGTACAAGACGTTATTAAATAAGATACAGGTAGTCACAGGATGAACCTTATGTACCAAAAGAAGCAAGCAAAGGAGACAAGTAGTCTGCAAACAGACTGTCTGGTTGCAGAGAGGATCAGAGGGGCAGAGGATACAGACAGCTGATGAGAGATGAAATTTTCCCTGAGGACACAAACAACCCTCCTGAATACATGTGAGTTTATTTGAGCATGCTTGTGCATACAAAGGGGCCAGCAGGAAGAAGGGAACGGACAGCACTGAGGCAGTGTGTGGTCATAGTGACACTCATTCTTTGTAAAATGCTGAGGAGCTGTTGGAAATTTTACTATTCCTCTGGAAATGCCCCCCTCGTTATTTGTTCTAACCAGCTCTTGAAAGAGAGCTTTTTAATATATGTGTATACATAGATAGGTAAATTAAGTAACCGTCGGCATTTGTATAAGTTCTGGCTAACCCCAAATTCATTCTTTGCCAAGTATAACAAAGCAACACACATTAGCTGCAGTAGGCATGTCCCTGTCCCAAGCAGCCTGCTCCTGCCTTAGAAAGTCTAAAAACACAAGACAGACAATGGGTGGGAGAAAGCAAATAACACTGTCCCCATGTTACAGGCTGAGAACGAGGAAGTGAGCTAATAAGTGATTTTCCCCAGATTTCATAGGAGGCAAGTGGCAAAACTATACTGAAAGCCTCTCTCTTCGGCATCCATCTGGTGCCTCCGTCACAAGGGCATCATTTCTCTTTTAAGGACATTCTCTTTCATCCTCCCAGTGTCCTGCTAAGAGAAGTCTTTGACTGAAATGCATATAGTGAGTTTATATACCTTCACGTTTCATTGAGCCATGGTGTACTTTTCGCCTCCCCCAGCCTCTGTTTCCAGCTCCCTTGCAGTCACTTTTGGTCTGAGCTCAAGTTAACAGTACTACCCCCTCCGTCCACAAAGCCAACCTTTCTATCTACTTACAATTCTGTTGGTGAAATTACTGAAGTCTGTCACTAGGATATGCTTGATCATTTCTGGTGTGGAGACCACCACAAACATCTGGCGACCAATGTAATACCTACAAAGAGAGAAAGCAGAGTGTCATTTCAGCAGATAATGTCAACCAGAGATCTGTCACCTTCCCTAAAATACCTTGGTTGGCTTGAAAACACAGTATATAACAGAAAATGATTCCACTGGGTAAATCCCTCTCAACTTTGAATTAAGATGCATAGTCCTGGAATTTAAAGGAAACAGCTTAAAACCTTTTGCTGATTTTTGCTGATTGCTGAAAGACTGTGAACTCTGTACCAAGTGAGGTAAGTATCACTAAACCAAACTACAGAGGAGCAAAATGTTAGTAACAAACAACCCAAGCAATCACAAAAGACCTACAAAATCGATTTTCCTGCAGTTAGCCATGTGAAATATCTTTCCACAGCAAAGCCCTGGCTACAATGAGCCTTTCCATAAGTCCCCCCAACATGGCTGCAGTAAAGGCACACTTCCACTACTCCTTCCAGCACTGGAACCGAGTGCATCTCAGACACCAGGCTCTTCATCATCACAATAATAACCATCTAACAGACACCATCTGAACCTTACATAGCATCAATAAGGATGGCAGGGCAAGAAGAAAGAAAAAAAATGCCCACCAAATATAAAGAAGTTAAAAATTTAGAAGTAGACTGGGTGACAGGGGCGTCTCACTCTCTGCTCTACACACTCTATCTCCCACTTTCAGTTTAGTAAGATCTTTGGAGCCAGGGTCTGTCCTTGGAGGACTTCACACCATTGTGGATGCCACAGCCGTATTGGGACCCACCTCAACACCACAACTCCTGTGGGTGCAGAGTCCCCTTCTCCAGAAGCATTCTCCCCAGGGCTCCAAGGTGCCCCGTGCTTGGCCACTCTACAGGGGGAGAAAGGAGTACCACCAGCAAGCAGAGACTGCTTGCAGTCCCTACCTTTGCCGATTGCTGGACCAGAAGGATTATGCAGGCAGAGCTGCCATTGCTCTGCCAGGAGAGAGGAAGACGAGGCTGGAGGTAGGCACTGGAGGGCCAGCCAGCCCAGAGCAGAACACAAGAGCAATACCACAGATGCTGCAATACCATGGTAATATCAATGCCTAATCATTTTGGTATGATACAGCTTAGTATCAATATATGGCTTATCACCTGTCTACATTGCAGCAACGGAACTGACAAGCAAACCCTGGGCTGAATTAAATTTAGTAACTGGAGGTTCCCATGGCAATGAATCTGCAGCAGCACTGATTTCACCAGGGGCAAACAAGTCAGACAAGTATCTTGATTCTAAAGCAGAGTTTCACAGTCCACCTTGACCCCCGTACCACCAAAACTCATAATAAACAAATGGCTGAGAAGAACAAGAAAGAATTTTCTTCAGGAAGGAAGAGATCTTATTTTCTCCTCTGGTGGTTTTCAAGAGGGAACTGTTATTTCCCAAATCCAACTCACAGGCTCCATTTGAACCTTAGATACAGGCTGTATGTTCTATTAAAATAATCCTTTTTCACCTCTCCCAGTTTGCTACACCACAGCGAAGTCACCATCTGTTAATGGTTCAACTTTTCTTCAGAATCCTAATAAGGTGCATAAGAAAGAGCTGAGGCCTCATTTTAAAGAGTGCTTTGATCACTGTGTTTGACAAAAGAGGGTAATGCCCTACATGCTCCTTCTGCATGTGCTTTGTACGCTATCTCTGGCATTAAAGCGGAAAAGCAAGCTCTCAAGGCACAGACCCAAGCCAGTCCAAACCTACCTGGGATGATCAGTCATAAATACTGACCTCTCACACCCATGTGTTGCTTTTCTCTTCCACTCTGCAAGTTCATCAAGTTGTCTTATTTAATGGTTAGTGACTAATGGCTCTCCAACATAAAGCTTTCCATAGGGACCTGACACCAGATTCCAAATCTGAATCAGAAGCTGATTATGTCTCCCCAGACAGCTTAATCCTGACCACCAAGAGGCATCGCATGGTACATCATGCAAAGCACATTTGTGTGAGTGCGAGAGAGACACTTCTAGTTTATTTCAAACTTGTGAAGCTGCAGAGCTCCAGTCCACCAGAATAACAGGACAGTACTCACAGTCAGAGCCCTTATGTCACAGTGCACTTTGTGCTTGAAAGCATTCAGAACTAAAATTTGGGACAGGAGCATCTCCTACTCAAGCTGCTTTTATGAGACAGTGACTCACAAGCCAAGCTTATGCAAACAAATCTATTCATCATCCTCCAACTCAGACCAGTCACCCGAACTCCCAGTTCTGCTTCCACAGTTAAGCTCTTTCTTTTTTATTTACTCTTCTCTAACTTTCTGTCTATAGATAAGGAAAGGAAAAACAGGTGCCTAATTATTAATAATGACAGAGAAGGAGAAAGAACAGGAGGGAAAAAAAAATATCCTAAAATTAATAAACTAAAAATACTGAAAAAAACCCTCAAACAACCCAACTTAAATTGCTTTTTAAGCAAAGGTCTGCCCGCTTTTAAGGAATGATTGCTATAAAGCACACACAGACTACCATCTTTTATTGTATCCCAAACAGTAAAAGTGCTTTCCCTGGCTTTTTTTCATTCCCCAATTTTCTGTATATTGTTTTTCTAACCTTTTCTAGGTTAGAAAGATACGAAGAAGAGAGTATGTGTGGACATGCTTTGGAAGTCAAAATCCACAGGTTAGTAGTATTATTTCTATGATCTTCCCCTGAAGTTCAGGAAAAAGGACAAGAACAGCCAAGTATGAAACAAGATCACCTGAGCCGTTTCATTTAACAAACACAGGTCTAGAACCTGAAAAAAAACCACTAGAAATATGGTTAATTAAGTTTTAACATATTTTAAATCCTTTTCAGGATCAAGCCCTTGGTCACAAAACCAAGGGGATATCTCCCAACTAGATTTTTTTTTCACTTGTTCCAAAATGGCATGGAAAAGATAAAATCCTCCTGAACAATAATCTATTCTTCCCAAGTAAATAACATATTCACCCCTGCCACGTAACTTCATTTTGATTCTGTATTACTACATGAGGATATCACCAGCCTCGCATAGACTTAGATTTATTATTGAACAAAACCTGATATTCTTGTCAGATTTTAATAAATAAGAGTTTGAGAAAAACAAAAGCCTCCTGGCAAGTGCATTACAAATGGATTCATGAATAATTTAGGACAGCACTTTTTATTAACTTTCTCTAGGTTAATCTTTTCACAGGGCTAGTCCACACACAGAAGCCCTTCCTTTAACTACAGTGATACAGTGCCGTTACACTGCTCGACCCAACCCTTTGTAATATTTTCCTTTAGGGTGTTCAGGGTGTAATACACACTCTTGTGACCATCTAGCTCGCTCTTGCACAGAAACAAGAACGAGCGAATGTAGCACAGTGTCTCCAGAGCAAGGCAACTCTGTTCACGGGGGAATCTGATGCAACATGCCATATCAGGAAAAATACATTTCATGACCCGTGCACGAATGTAATTTTCCCATATAAATAACACCTTAGTTGTTTATGTTATGTTGTTGGGACAATTTCTACTAAGTTTCTGTTTAAAATGCAGGAGGAGAAAAGCCCACATTTTTAGACCAGCAGCTTTAGTTCCATCGAAAAGTGAGAGAGGAAAGACCTAGTACCAGTGTATCAACACTAAGAGGGCAGCGTCAGCTTCCTCCAGCAGATGAAAGGCTGGATGATGAGCCATCAGTCCACTGGGCTGCTGGTGCAGAAGCAGGCAGCTCCGTGCTGCACCAAACCCCAGCATGGCCAGGCAAAAGGTTTTTTTCAGAAGTGTTGAAATGGAGGGCATGGATCTACACTCAGGAGCTGCAGAAAAGGCAGGCTGCCCTCCAGTGTTTTTATCACAGGGCTTGCAGGACAAGGGGGTGGCTATGTTATAGCATATTGAGCAAAGGAAGTTAATCTGCATTCAGAGCATTTTAATAACCAAAGTGGCTACAAACACCCAACACACTCAGCTGCAGCAATTTGGTTTGTAAGAGTAGACAAGCACCACTCTTAAAGCAATTAACAAAGGGGACAAAGACTTGCGCCTCATATTCAGGTTTCAGCCAGAAGGCTGCAGTCCTCTTTGTAAATATTCAGTCATTTACTAAATACCTCTTTTCTTTTAGTGGCAAGAATAAGCAGCCACTCAGCAATGATTTCTGCTGTTTTGTGTGTGCCCCATCATGGCTTTATGCAGAAACGTGGCCCCGTTCTATCAACCTGCACCTACTGCCTGCCATGGCCACAGAAGTCACCCCATGAAGGTGAGAGACATCTGGGAGATGAGCTGCTAAGTCCAACCATGAGCCAAGGTAGGGGCAGTGCAACTCCTTTCCAATATCTGAAGGGAGCCTACAGAAGAGCTGGAGAGGGACTCTTTGTCAGGAAAAGTAGTGATAGGACAAGGGGTAAGGTTTTAAAATTGGAAGACAGGAGGATTAGATATTAGGAAGAATTTTTTTACTGTGAGAGTGGTGAGGCACTAGAACAGGTTGCCCAAAGAATCTGTGGATGCTCCATCCCTGGAAGTGTTCAAGGCCAGGCTGGCTGGGGCTTTGAGCAATGTGGTCTAGTGGGAGGTGTCCCTGCCCCTGGGAGGGGGGTTGGAACTGGATGATCTTTCCACCTTCCACCATTCCATGATTCTATGATGATTCTAAGAGGAACATTGGATTTTCCAGTCCCTTTCCAACAATGCCAGGGGTGCCCGGGAACACAGATTTCTTCTCTCAGGCAGTGTAGTGGATCAGTCAAATGCTTTTAATTTGAAGGACCAATTTATTATAATTATTCTTTCTGTGCCCCCAGGGTTGCTCTGGTCACACTGCATGGTCATCTGCTGCCAACAAAATCCCCCAGGTCCTGAGCCACGGATGTGGTCTCTGAGCAGCACTTGCAGCAACGTTGCCTCACTGGGCAGGAAAAGATGGAGCACTCACGCAGTACATCATGGCAAAGGGCCATATGCTTTTTGTATAACACCTGTGTGGGGAAACACCTGCAGCCCTTTCACCTTGTTTATAGCGCTGCCGTCAATTCACAGAAGACTTTGATCTCCCTATCTATTATCAGCCCTACGTATTACAAGCACATCACATTAATCATAAAACACATATATGCTGTCAGGCAATAAACAATGCTTTGTTTTCGAAGCTGCAGTCTGGTAAAGCACACAAAGATCATCTGGAAAGCTAAATGAAAATAGAAAATTTTATTATCCCTCTCTTCCTCAGGGAAGAGCAAGGAACAAAGAAATAAAGAAAAAATAAAAATAATTAAAAAAAAAGTAGTGGTATGCAAAAGCAGAGATGGAAGGGAAAACAAAAAAGCTAATTTTCTTCAGAGACACTTCCTTAAAAAAAAGTTCCTCGATCACTCTGCCTCTTTTGTTGAGACACCCATTCAGTGCAGGCAGACAAACACGAAAAACAAATAGTCCAATGCTTGTTTAAACTAGGACTCAAGCCTGGCGTTACTTGCTTAATTATTTCAGAGGTCAGGAAATTGATTTGTCACGAGCACTGTCCCTTTCCAGCTCTCGCAGGCAATTCGCTCACTGTAGGACTAAGTGACACATAATGAACAGCTGCAAAGCCCAAACGCAGTCTTCATGGAAAGGGCTACTTGGGCCAAGAGGAAAGGAAAGGAGGGGACAAAAAAAATGGTCAGGTACCATGAGTCCCATTACTATTTGTGTTATATTAGCAGCTAGAGGCCTCCAAGGTTCCCCTGGCCCTCATTTGGCAGGAGTTACACATAAGTAGAAGAATTCTGGGCCTGTGGAGTCTACAATTTAAATAAACAGGAGTGACAAACAGTGGGGAAAACAAACAACAACCTCCACTTTCCGGCTGAGGGAGTAGGACGCAGGCAGGTATGGAGGAACCAGGTATTGCCAGCAACCATCTTTTAATTTATTTAATTATTTTTTTTGGTTCCCTGTGGGAACAGAGCTCCTTGTCTGCCATGCACACCTGCAAATCCCAGGCCAGGTTTTCTTCTGGCAGGAGAAGTCTGCAGGGAAGTCAGCAGCTCACTCCTGTGCCACTTCTCCTATATCCCAGGCTGTGACTCTAGCTGGCAGGGTGCCTTCCTGGACTATTTTTATAAAGCACTGCCAAGCTGAGTATCTCCAGATTAGAGAACTGAGAAACACACATTACCACCCGAGAAGAAAATAAAAACCACAAAAAAACCCCAAACACACACCATCTCCCCTGCCCCCAAACCTCCCCCCAAAAAAACCCAACCCAAACCAAAACAAAACACAACACCCTAAAACCAGGTGAACTTCTTGCACATAGTGAGACCCTGGTAGGACTGAGCAGTCTCAGGCATAGAGAAAAGTTTCAAAGTCCAGCTCTGCCAACACACACACAGATGCCTCAGCCGGAGACTAATCCAACCCATTGTGTAAATTCATGAAAAAGAAGACATGGCCACAGTGATTTCTATTTAAGAATAAATTGTTCCTCATTTCCTTTTTCGATGAACTACACTTCTTTTCATGCCATGAAAGCTTTAAAATAAGCACATAGAACTATTAATTTAATTCCTGACTGCATTAAAAATATCACGTAACAAGATGCCCAGACACTCCCGCATACTTTCTGTGCTGCTCTGTATTGCCATGCATCCACCTCTTTGTCCACATACCCAGGATTAAAAATGCTATCTTCTACATACCAAGGACCTCTGTGCTATCTCAAACTTGCACCTTGCCACAAGACCTCAGCTTTCTGACATGCTTAAGGAAGTATCAAAAAAAAAAAAAAAAAAAAAAAAAAAAAAGGAAGAAAACTCCAGGATTATTTATATTCTCCCCATCACTAAAAGCATGGCTATTTTTAAAGGAGCTCCTCCTTTGTCAGGTGCAGTAAGAGACTCGTGGTACAAAAATAATATTTTTGGGCTTGACAATAAGGAGAAGGAGGGCTGGTTGGGGCCATTACAAGGTACAGAGCTGGTAGAGTCTTTCGAGTACTTTACACCAGGGTGCAAACGAGATCTATTTCTAGGCATCTCTAAACCCAGCTGGGGTTTAGCAACTTTAGGGTGTCACACACATTTACTAATCCCTTCCCCCTTCCAAGGGAGCAGCGCGGGAGATGCAGACTCTGCATGGCTGTGTTAATTCATTCATGAAATGAAGTAGATGACATTTACCCACATATAAGGAATGACAGAGATTAAATTAAGCTCACAGAGTGCCATGAAGAGGGGAAAAAAAAGCAAAAGAACCCAACCACACAAAAAACAACAAATCACCAGACCCTCTGAATTATACAAGCATATTTGGCAACCCATGTCCATTTGGTTTCTGAGGAAATCTGAGTCCAGACCTAACTGCAAGCACAAAATCTCAATCCCACATTTAGACGTTTAGAAAGAGCAAAGGAGTGAAGAAGGATAACAGAACCATTTCTTTTCTTTCTCTGGTGGGCTGTGGGTGAAAGCTGGGTGCTGGGGTAGCATGGAGCCCTGGGGTCCTGGGCTGTGCTCCTCGCAGCTGG
The DNA here is from genome assembly GCA_013398155.1 of Pedionomus torquatus. Lineage (NCBI taxonomy): Eukaryota > Metazoa > Chordata > Aves > Charadriiformes > Pedionomidae > Pedionomus > Pedionomus torquatus. The sequence goes on from VZRU01011688.1 coordinate 154,275, forward strand.
GGAGCTGCCGTTTCCCCAGGACTGGTGGGGGCTATTTTTATCCTGGCAACTGGGCTAAGATGATTGCCACCACCACTGCTCCACGTGCTTGCATCATACCGCTAGCACTGATTAGCTAACATCAGTATTCCACTTCATTAATGCGAAATGAAAGCTGTAAATAGGGTACTGCTTTTGTAGGATGCTACTGGAAATGAGAAGTACGGTGATATTAATAAGAAACCAGTTGCTCGTCCCGCCTGGGTGCGTGGTGCTATTCGCTACTGGGTGACACCGAAAGCGCTCAGAGCTCTTCACCTCAGCAAGCATGCCAGAAGGTGGTTTCCAAATCTTTTCCCAGGGTGGTTCCCACTAAGCTTGGACTGTATTAGTCTGTGTTTTGTTACCCATGTTTAGACTGTGACATTTTCAGCAAAGCTTGTTTTGTCTGCGCTCGTTAAAGCAGGGTATGCCTGACTGACCTCATGTGATGGTGCAGCAGCCGTTTCCTGTGGGTTTCAGCATATTTTCTATGAGTTTGTGAGATGCAGCGTGACAACAGTCCCATCTCGGGTTCTTCGCACCTAATTCACTACCCAAAGTACTCCTTCACCATCCCCTGAGAGAAAAAAACATCAGGCTACTATTTCCAGAACACTGGATTACTATTTCTACAGGAGGCTACATCTGGGAGATAGCAAACTTTCCGTCTCTCCAAACTTTACTCACCACCATCTACACACTGTTCATTTGTATGGATTTGTACGAGTCGATTATTTATATTCAACAGCACTACCTATTTTTATCAGTAGAGCGAAGGGAAAAAAAAAAAAAAGGCTACAAGATGGCTGAGGAGGATAAGCAGACAATATTACTCAGGCTAAACACAGACAGCCTTTTCTCCATCTTTTTTTTTTTCTTCCACATAAGGGAGGGAGAGGATTCTGCACAGTACTTCCCCTGGTTTCTAGTCAGAAGCCCTAAGCAGCTTCTCTTGACAGACAGGTAAGCAATTTCTGTGAAACAACAGGCAGTATTACCCTGGCAGGGCTACAGCCATTTCGGACAAGATAAATGGAGACAGAACAGCGCACTTGAAGAAGATGAGGGATAGGACTGTGATGTTACATCGAATAATATGGCTGAGAGAACACAGAAAAGAGAGGAGTGCGGTGCAGAGCTGCTTTCTAGCAAAGCTGGGGGGGGAAACTCATCCCAGTGGGTGGCCATGAAGCCAGGGAGGATCCTCAGTGTCCCAGAAAGCTAGAGAGCACGCGGATGTCATGGTGCAGACTGCAAGCAAAATCGGGGGACTGGGGACAAAAAGAGGAGAGCACACATACCACCACACAGGGAAAATGAAACAGGAAGGAGGTCAAAGGATTTAAATATAATTTGTGATACTGCGACATCACAAGACACAGCAAGCTATAAAACCAGTTGACTATAATAAAACTACAAGTATAATGAAGTTGCCAGCTACATGCCCACCGCAAAACTTTGTATAAGCAAACGCACTTCAAGATGACTAAAACAAAACCGGCGCAATCTGACTTCTGCCTCCCATAAAGCATTTCTGACCATGATAAAATTGAAGGGTTATTATTTTCCTCTCTGAGACCTGACATCAGGGTACAAAGAAAAGCCATCCGTAAGTCTGCATTTCTGCAACCTTCATCTCATATATACTTTACATATCATGTCCAGGACTCAAGTGCGACTAGAGTTTTCCACATCTCTGGTTTTGGTTAGCCATTTTAGCCCTAAAGGAAAGACAAGGTTTTCAGAAAACACTCAGTATCTCTATCTGCTGAAAAGTCACGTCCTCATATGCATCTTCAAAAGAGGCATTCAAAATCAGTAGGCTGTTTCTGTTTGTTTTAATTCTGCACTTTATCTTTTATTTCTTTGTAGGCAAGACAGCTCATCTGCCTTCTGTAAATGCAATCAGCAGTGGTGGACGATACAATATTTTATTTTATAGCACGTGTCTGAAATAAACATATACATAATTTTCTTTCCGTCTACTCCTTCTTACTGGCATTTTGATCTTAAATCAATGAGAGAGTTACAATATATTGCATACCATCCCTTTTTATTCCTTTGCTCTGTTTATGTTAATGCAGATGCATGCATTCCTGAAATAATGCTGTCTTGATATTAGAAAATTTTAATTCCTCAATGATAGATAGGACTCAATATACTGCTTTTTTGCATCACAAACGTAACATGATGAAATGAGCAAGCCAAATCGCTTTGAGTAACTACAAATGCATGCACCATTTTGGTTGAATAAGAAACAAGACGCTTTGCCCCTGTCACGGTTACCAGCCTGAAGATAATCTAAAGTTCAAGCAAATGAGAGCAGAGTTTCAGAAGTGAGAAGCAATGGGCAACTCATTCATCCAGTTTGCGGACAATAGTGACAGATCCCAGCCAACACCCGGCAGCCTTACTCAGACAAGTAAAGGTTTGCCAGACCGGCCACAAGGGGGACAGCCATTGGGATTCGCTTTTCTTTCCTTACCTGCCTTAAAAAAAATAATAATAATAAAAAAAAAAACATTGAAACAAAGCAAAAAAAAAAGGATAGTAACCACCTACTGAGCTCCTGGGAATGTACTTTTTTTTTTTTTTATGCTACAGCATACAAAATGCACACAGGAAAGACTCATTTTTTAAAATCCTCACATGCCTATGGTAATGTGCACCTTTTCTATACATTCTTAATGCCTACACGCATGCACACAAAATCGTTTAATTTTGTTAATGCATTATCAAATGCACACTAAGCCAAATAAAAGTCATTTCCCAACGCTTTATGCATTTATCATGAAGCCACTAGCAGAATTCTTTACAATAAAAATGCTAGGCGTACACATGACCAAACTAAATTATCTTGGGAAATGGCTAATATCTGACCATGTGGAAACGTTAGAAAGCAGGGCTTTGTTATAGGACTAGAAAGAAAAAAACAGAGGTGTTTTCTTACAGAAAAAATGCAATGATAAAAATATTTTTAATAGTAAAAAATGCTGCAGGTCCAGGAAATTTTCCTGAATCAATTCAATCTGTGCTGTACCGGACTTTAAAAGCCCATTAAAAATAACCATGATAAATTTCCTAACCTCTTTCAGTGCAGCACGCAGAAGACAAAGGAAACCGCAATTCAACAGAGAGAGAAAAGAAAGAAAAGAATGGAAAAACCTGATAGCTTGTGCATCAGTGGTAACATCCACACTAACAACAACAGGCAAATCTGTGCCACAGAGGACGAGAGGAGCAGGAGTGATGTGTACAGCTGACAATGGCACTCCAAACTAATAACTTCCAGGAAAATCTGCTGTTACAAATGGACAACACGCTGCTGAAAGGTAGTTGAGCCACGACTTTCATAACATGGGAAGTTATTTCAGCCTTAAAATGGACGTTCTGAAAAACAGGATGTATACGGCTCTTGTAAGGCAACTGTGGGAATAAAATCCTACAAAGAGCTAGTACACTCACCTGGTTTAAATTATCAAACCTCACTGAAATCCATGCACATTCAGGGATTTTTCCCAATATTTAATGTGCAGTCATAAGACACAGATCATGTTTCAAACAGTAATATTAGTACAAGCACTACCTAGTTGACCTATTTTCCATTTACCACCTTGTACATATTATCAGTTGTAACAAGCGTTTCTTTTGCCGTTCCCTTTTCTGGGGGGAAAGAAAGGGGCAATTGTACAACAAATAGCATCCTGAAACAACCCAGATCCTAGAGGATGGAGCAGTACATTTAGCCCATTCCTCTTCCACAGACGTACCCTTTCACCATAGCGCAGCAGGTCCTGTTCAACCACTTCCTTTTCTTCTGATGGCCAGCCAGGGCGCAACATGTCACACTGATACTGGGACCCAATTACCACCTGCATGCTGCACATATTTGGATTCTCTTCACAGCTGCATGAACCAGCTGTCCCTGCCCTGCATCTGGATGCCCAGGGAAAAGAGCAAGATGCAAGCCCAAGAACACCTCTTCTTTGTCTCTGTCGCAGCTGCATGGCTGAAGACCTCAGGACTCCCGTGGACCTGCTTTCCACATCATCCAAGTAAATGTTATCATCCAACCGTACTTTTATTTAGTTGCTATTAAACTTGCTATTTAGTTTCCCGAGCTCTCTGGATCTCTGGGGTCTGCTGCAGTAGATTCCTACAGCCCTTCCCTCCAAACACTCAAGCAAACATGAAACACCAGCAGTCACACTCAGGCTGAGGAGGCAATTTCTGAACCCAAAATTGCATTTTTAATTGCTCCCTAGGAAAAAGGGAAACAAGTAGATGTGAAAGCAGACCAATTTAAACACTTCATATTCATTCTACATTATACAGATGCCAGGGCAAGATCAAGTGACTGGATCTTCACACAACAGCAAAGGCATAGCAGAGACATAACCCACTGAATCTATTCATAACTCCTATAAACAAAGCAAAAAAACCCACAAGCACAACAGTAGGATGAACCATTTCTGAAGTAAATATATTGATCTATCAAAAATGATTGAAGACTGACAATAAAAGGGTTATAAATGCTTAGGAGAAAGAGAAAGCAAAAACACAAAACCAACCCACTGAAAAACTCCCACCTGCATTCACAGGGAAAAATGGACCGGAACAATAAAACACAATGGCAGTGCCTGTACATCTTTGAGAGCTGCCCCTCCCAGAAGCTGGAACAATCTTGCTATAAACCAAGCAAATGAAAATGTAAATGCATGAGCAATCGTCTGGGGGATTCAGATGCTTCGTGTCCTGTAGGCAAAGAAGGGAGGAGGAAAAGGTAGGAAAGCAAGTGAAGGCACTTTTAATATTTGTAATTATTGATCATGCTGTCCTTTCCCAGAGCCTTTTTAATCCAGTAGAGACCTTACAGTTAAATATGCAACGCTGCATGGCAGCTTCAGCACTGCTGGAAACACATGCTTCTCCTCTGACCTCCACGCAATACACTGCTTTAGCTCCTCCAGAAGGAACAGCCTGTGGATTTTGGGGGTGTCAGAAACAATGAATCACATAAACAGCTGCCCGCAGAAATCCAATATTCAAAATGGCAATCTCAAAAAAAGCGTGGAATGGGGAAATACGCTGAATGCAATGCCCAAAGCAGTCATATGAGTATGTGGTACGCTGTGGTGTACCAAAGGTGTGTGAGGGGCTACTTGAGGGCTTACAAGCTGTGTGTTTAAATAGTTTGCTAAGAAAATGAACAGGAGGAAAATTACAGAAGTTTCACAAACTTGATTCTGTTCTTCATTGTTCATGAAAATCCAGATGTGTTAGTTATTGGGCAAAAGCAAATAAAATGCCAATGAGGCAGGAGAAAAGTTGGATCTGATTTAAGAGTAAGCTTAAGTACTTCAGGTATTTCCATCTTGCAATACATTTCTCTGCCTCAATAATAAGAATTTAAACTAGTTCAACAGGAAAAAAATAATCAGTATTTAATGGCTAATACCTTTCTGCATGACATTACATTACCATCTGTCCTTTTTTAACATTTGCCTCTGTGATGCACTTGTTGACCTATTTTTTCTTTCTCCTTACCCCATGTGTAGCTTATTTCCTACTGGGCCAAATGGACAGTGAACATAAAATTGTTAGGCTGCTTTGATAACATTTTACTTTGGCCCTTCACACAGAGTATTTCATAAGATGTTCTGTGTGATAAAAGGTCCCAAAGAACCAAGATCCTCTCATAATGTCGCTTTGAAAGACTCTGCAGCAATTCCTAGTGTCCTTGCCAAGACCCTTTTTCAATAAAATAGATTCCAACATTGACAGAAAAGCCTGGATTATTGCTGAGCGATAAAATGTCTACTGCTAGCCCTCACAGAGTCAGAACATTGCTCCCAACTCACTTCTTTTTCTGTAAACTTTAAGATGTCTGGATACATCTTAAAATTTGCTGTTTGAAACCTAATTTTATTCAATAGTCACCATCATCCAAAAATCAATGTTATATAACATGAGACCTAAAAACATCGAGTGAAGATCCTCAAATAGTCATGGCTCTACGCCTTTAATGGAGCTACACTGAAGTAAACAACAGCTTGAAGGTCCAGACCACTATTTTCAGGCTTGTTTACATAGGGGAAAGAGGAGATTCTGGGACAAGACGTGGTTTGAATCTTAATAAAGTTAGACTAGAAAAAACTCCTGTGGGAGCACACCCCTATTGATACGATAATTGCTGGGGGAGATGGTCATTTTTTTCACTGATGTAGTTTGTGTCATTCCAGAACTGCTTTGCTGGTGCATGGGAGGTTTTTTTGATGCTACTATAGCTGTTTAATTATACTAGTGCAATTTTATCAGCATGACTACAATAAATTCTCCTTCAAGACAAGCCTTCAGGTTTAGCCACCACATTTAATGGAAGGATAGAAAGATTCACAGTCCCCAAGGTAATGGTGGCTCAGCTCATTCCACACTACCCAAGCTAGAAAGAAAAACAACTAAATACAGTAACAGCTGAAAACAACTTCTTCCTCTGCAGCAGGGTATACTTTTGCCTATTGCCTGATGAAATCATACCCAGTTCACCAGTGGAAGGTCTGACATAAAGCAGACTCTCCAGGGAAAGAAGAGAGGTAGTCGAAGAGAGAAAAAAGGGTAATTTGAAGATGGTGCCAAACCAACAAAGAAAAAGGAGATATTTTGCTCCCCTTACTACTAATAAAACATAGTGGACTTAAATTGATCCCCAGACTAATAAGGTAGAGGAAAAACTAAAACCTATATATGACAAAACAATAAAAAAAAAGCAATGAAGAGATTTATGGAAGTACATAAAAACCTTGGAATGATGTAAAAATTGTCAGGTCATGTTACTGTTTTCAGTTCAACATGGATAAGAAAACCAGGGAGGAATGAAAATCAGAACATGAAGGAAAGAGAGCATAGGGCTGAAAGGGACAGAAAGAAGCCAGAGAAAGAAAACAAAGCCAGATAAAATATTTAGGAGGGGAAAAAAACCCAAGAAGCATGACCCCAAAGCCCACAAGAAATGTCAAAATAAAAAGAACAGAAGAAACCATCAAAGGACAACAGACACCAATAGAATGGGAAGTGCCTCTGCACACATTGGGCAAAGTGGCAGATATGATTAAGAAACTAAATAAGAGGCATCCCAAATCCATTTATATGCAGTGCTTAGGTGTCCTAAGGGTCAGAGGTCTCACGAGGTCTTGTCTAAGGACTCGCCAGCATGGGGAGAGAGAGTCTAACCAGCATCTATGTGTCCCTCCTGATGATCCTAGCAAGGTAGTCATGAGGAGGGAACAGAGCCATACATGCTCCAGCCTGTACTGAGGCCTACAGAGAACAGACACATGCAACAGGCTGTTGATTTGCAGTTTCATCTCTGCATCCTTCTTTTCCAGCCCCCAGTGGGGGATACACAGAGAAGGGAAATCCCTTTTGCTTGATGCTTCTCATGCCACATGAGAAGGCAGTCACAGAATCATAGAATCATTAGAGTTGGAAGGGACCTCAAAGATCATCAAGTTCCAACCCCCCTGCCATGGGCAGGGACACCTCCCACTAGACCTGGTTGCTCAAAGCCCCATCCAGCCTGGCCTTGAACAATTCCAGGGACGGGGCATCCACAATTTCTCTAGGCAACCTGTTCCAATGCCTCACCACCCTCACAGGAAAGAATTTTTTCCTAATACCCAATCTAAATCTTCCCTCTTCCAATTTAAAACCATTACCCCTTGTCCTTTCACTACACTTCCTGACAAAGAGTCCCTCTCCTGCTCTCCTGTAGGCTCCCTTCAGATACTGGAAGGCTGCTAGAAGGTCTCCCCAGAGCCTTCTCTTTTCCAGGCTGAACAGCCCCAGCTCTCTCAGCCTGTCCTCATAGGAGATGTGCTCCATCCCTCTAATCATCTTTGTGGCCCTCTGCTGGACCCATTCCAACAACTCTATATCCTTTCTATGCTGAGGTCACCAGAGCTGGAC
>VZRU01011688.1:162444-279318 GCA_013398155.1 Pedionomus torquatus
ACAAAGATGTTAAAAACTATTGGTCCCAGTACTGACCCCTGTGGGACACCACCCGTCACTGTGTGCCACTTTGAGCCGTGGACCACAACCCTTTGAGTGCAGCCATCCAGCCAGTTCCTTATCCACCAAGTGGTCCATCCATGGAACCCATGACTTTCCAATTTGGAGACTAGGATGTCATGCTGGACAGTGTCAAATGCTTTGCTTAAGTCTAAGTAGATGACACCTGTTGCTCTGCCTTTATCCACTAAGTCTGTGGCAGTATCATAGAAGGCTTTCAAATTTGTCAGGCAGGATTTGCCCTTTGTGAAGCAGTGTTGGTTATCTCCAGTCACTTCATTATTTTCCACATGCCTTAGCAGAGATTCCAGGAGGATCTGCTCCATGATGTTGCCAGGCACAGAGGTGAGACTGACTGGCCTATAGTTTCCTGGGTCCTCTTTTTTCCCTTTTTTGAATATTGGGGTTATGTTCCCCTTTTTCTAATCTGTAGGAATTTTGCCAGATTGCCATAATTTCTCAAATACGATGGAAAGCAGCTTGGCAGCTTGGTCCGCCAGCTCCTTCAGGACCCGTGGATGGAATTCATCAGGTCCCATGGATGTGACCATGTAACCCAGTCATGAGATGCTTTTGAATTTCTTCAGGCTGCCATAAAGAAGGGTAAACAGGCAGTAGGAAGTCATCTGGAGAGGTATTAACATGGTTCTCCTGTGAAGGGCTGGATGACCAAGGACAGCAGCAGGAGCTCCTGAGTCACAGCATTAGTTTCAAGCTGATATGCTTCAAAGACTGCCAAGAAAGGGAAGGGGGTGGGTAAGGGACATTGGGAGATAATGCATTTCCTTCCTCTGTATGAAGCATGGGGAAATTATTTGGGAACTTCTTTAAAAATTCCCATCCATGGCACCGGGAACACCAATTCATAATCATATACATAGCTGGTCAGGTCAGGGAGTATTAATACCTCCTGGACATATTGTGTGTATACACTTCAGTTCTGCATCAATACTCCCAGGTGCCATAAGCAATTCTAATGATAGCATTTAATACGCAGAGCAAAATCTTTCAAATAGAATTAATATACTAAAATAATGCCCAGATTTTTCAGCCTTTTAAAAACCCTCAGTCTACTTCTTTCCAGGTGGTGGAAAGGGGAGAAAAATACAAGGTGGCCCTTATAACCTGTTAAGATGATGAACAAATTCAGGTTCTGCTAGACATTGAAGAGGGTAGATCAAGGTGAAATTAAACCTAGGAAACTAGTTTTTATAACCATGGGGTTCACTCAGAATATTCCCTCACCTTGTCTTAAATTAGGCTGACACAGTCTGGTATGCAGGTGCTGATCATAACAGCGTTAAGTGATAAAAAAGAGGCAATCTGTTTAGCAGTCCCAATCCAAGCCCCTTAAAATGATGATTTTAAGCATTAATTAGCTAAAAAGCAGGCAACACAGATCAAATATTACCCATGTTGTACATTAGTGTAAAACGCTCCTCAGGCAGCACGTTTTCAAAAAAAACTTCATTTTTCAAATAATCTCAACCTGGAGCTCACAAGGGCTATGCTTTAACAGGTAAGTGCTGCATTACCAATGTTCAAGGAAACAGGGGAACTTGGAGGAACCTGCTTTCACCTCAGGAACGCCTGGAGGTGAAAGCACCTCAAAGCCAAAGCTGCTACTTGCACATGCAAAAGCAGATCAAGACTGGAGAGGGTCCAGGGAAGGCCCACAAAAGCAAGCAAAGGACTGGAAATCCTGCCATACAAGTAAAGGCTGAGAGAAATGGTTCAGCCTTGAGAAAAAAAGGCTTAGAGGAGACGTTATTACTGTGTTCCAGTGTCCAAAGGGTGGCTACAAAGAAGATGGTGACTCCCTTTTTACAAGGAATCACACGGATAAGATGAGGGGTAATAGGTACAAGTTACTACTGGGGAGATTCTGATTGGACACAAGAGGAAAATTTTCCACAATGAGAACAATCAGACATTGGAATAATCTCCCCAGGGAAGTGGTGGATTGCCCAACACTGGACACTTCGGGTTTGGCTGGACAGGGTTCTGGGCCATCTTGACTAGACCATCCTTTTGCCAAGAAAGGTCAGACCAGATGATACTTGAAGCCTCTTCTAGTCTGTTATTCTATGATTCTATGATTTAATCAGCTTCTCAATGCCAAGATTCAATACAAGGGCCAGCTTTGCTGCTTCTCTTGTCAATCTTCAGAGCTGACAGTCCTGGCCAGTCTCACAGAGCCGTTCTGCATCTGGCCAATGCTATCTCAGTGGAGCCATACTGTCCAGGGGATTTCCCTCCATGTAAACACTAATTTAAACTGCTGTAAGTACAGAAACAAGTGTCAGAAACATGGTGCAGGTGACAGGCGCTGTCCTTTGCTGTCTTGCCAAGTGCATATAAAATGTCGTCTGTCTTATTTGGTTGAATTTCACACTCTCTTTCCAGAGGTTTAAAAAAATACATCAGGTCTTTGACTTATGTTGGCTTGAACAGCTGCAGTAGAGTCATGGAGTAGTCATGGACAGAAGAAAGAAACTTGGAAAAAGCACAACAGGGAGCACATGCCTGCACCTCAGCTACCCCAGGGCAATGTCTGGAGTCTCAAAGAAGAGAGTGAGGGTTTTGCATACAGAAGAGTTCATCATTTGCATCAAACTTTTCCATCCAAAGGGCTTTGCCTGTGTTGAGGGCTGGGACTATGACATTTGGTGGGCCTTTGAGTCTCTGTGAATACCTAGAACATGAGCGTCCCTGGACCTGACTGGCACAGGAAGAGGCTACAGTGACAAATCAACAGCCATCAGAGATTAGACAAGCTCAAGCTGCATGGTCCTCATGGGGGGTCATAGTAAAAGTATAAGATTTTGTCCATGGCTAAGAAGAGCTCATTAATGAATGCCTTCAACATTACTTGTACACTAAGCATCAATTCTCAAATGTTCCAGACACCTAAGTACATTCAAAACATGCCAGAATTAAACTAGTCAACTAATTTACCATAAATTCTGCCTATAAACTGCATCCCACAGGACTCTAAACGCAGAACGTAAAATGCTCCATAATGATCAGGCAACCCACAAAAACTATTACAACTGTAACAATAACACCAGACTCCAATTCTCAAAACAGTGTGATATGCCACCTTTTGGGTAAATCTTTAAGCATCAGTCCCATAAAAGGCTATGCTTTTAGGACCAATTAGCTCTAGAGAGAAGAAATTGGTGATGGTATACCCCTAAGTAATTCACAGGACTCATTCCAGCAGCTTGATTTAACCATTGGAACTAACTAGAACCAATACCCAATTATAGTTAAGTATGAGGAGTCAGATGGAGGTGTGGCACTGTACTGTGAAATTACATTTTAGCCAGGAATATTGTTGGGCTTGGGTTCTTTTTGAAAAGACAGTTTTTAAAACATAGGTTACTATTAAAAAATTCTGAAAGCATTAATTAAAAAAAAAAAAAAAAGAAAGGAAGAAGGGCTTTGCAAGTTTACCTTAAGAATAGTAAGGCTCTTCAATTGTTCAGTCAGGTTTTGAAATAATATTTTCTATTTCAGAGAGAATGGCTTGCACATGACACAGAAGAGCAATAAAATTGTCTACATGCAAAGTGCTGTCAAAAGAGAGGGTGGGGAGGGAGAAGAAATATTTTTTCCCCATTAACTTCTTTCAGCTACAATAAACCTAGGTGTTTACGTGCACCAACAGCAGTTAAAATATTTTTCAGGCACAAATGCAATTGGTTCTTTTATGGCTCTGATTCAGCAAGGTAGATAAACTTCTGCCTAACTTGAAGCATGTTGAGTAATACCATTGACTTTAAAGGGGTTACTCACATGCTCAAAGTTAGGCATGTGTTTAAGGGTTCTGCAAGGTTGTACTGTATCCCCTATTTGCAGGTATTTAAAAGAAAAAAGAAATAACTCTAATTCACAACAGCAATTCTAGGGCTTATCAACAATTCTGTAGAGTCAGAGGACGTTATCACAACACATACATGAGAAAACACAGTAAGAGGGGAAAAAAAAAAAAAAAAAAAAAAAAAAAAAAAAAAAAAAAAAAAAAAAAAAAAAAAAAAAAGACCTTGACAGAATATAAAAGACTTGACTCTGGCTATAAAAGTATATTGTTCTTTAAGAAAATAAAAATTCAGGTAAGTGAGACCAACAAAAATCTTTATGAGGCTAAATGTGAAACAGAGATTATGAAGAGCTATAGATCAGAAATAGGAAGCCTGGTTTTCTTCCCTCTCCCCCATCCTTACCCAGGCATGATTTTCTCTAGATGAAATATGAAAAGTAAACTGTCTAAAATATCAAAATAAAGAAAGAACCACAGGAGAGGTAGTAAGTCCATTAAAACCCCAGTGTAAAAGAGGAAACCAAACTGGATAAAATTGTTTCATATAATTAAATTATTTCTCTACGTGAGCCTTCAGAGACAAAGATAAGAATACTGTCCTGGGATTACTCTTTCCACTCTTTAGACATAAGGCTAGAAATAGAGAACTCAAAAATCCAAAAAGTTTCTGAAATTAAAATGGCAATAAAGACACTGTTTCTTTGAGTAAATTAACTGCATGATGAAGACATCTGCTTCCTGCCCCTATCCACAGTAGGCTTGCCCCAGAGTGCTTGAGGAAGGCAGAAGGAAGGATAAAGTTTGGATAAAGTTTCCAGATGTCCGTATCCCAGAAACGCATGTCCCTCTTCTTCCCACAAAAGGGGAAAGCCTCAGACCTCCACAGTGACTAACCAGTGTGCCTCAGCCCTGATGCAGAGGCCAGGAGCAGCAGCAAAAAAAGCCAGCTTCTTGTTCACAACTGTTTGATTATGGACTCATCTGCAGAAATGCTAACTAGTGCCATCTGCAGCGACATTTTTGTGGGAGAGAAGAAGTCAAGCGTTAAGACAGAACCAACTCTGGCTGCATAGACTTCTGAAAAGCTGTCAGCTGCCAGCGTAGCTTACAATCACAACTCACCCCTGGACACATTTCAAGTTAGTGACTGGCTTCATGATCTAGCCTAATCCTTTAAACCACTCAACCATTTAAGTGACCAGGCTTGATCTCGGTTCCAATAATGACTTGTTAGGAAATCATTTAAGGAATATTAGGAAGTCTTTAAGGAAAAAAAAAAAAAAAAAAAAAACCAAAACAAAACAAAACAAAAAAAAAACCTGCTGCTCACAGGTCAGACATTGAGTAATTCCATAGACACCTTAATAAAAATCACCTGTCTTATTTTAAGTTGCTTTCTGTGTATTACTTAAAAACTCACAGAAGTAACCCACTGCAAAACAAGATACTCTTTATATGGAAATGGAGCTCCATTTAAATCTGTATTTTCACAAGGTGCTTCAGCAGTGCATGAATACACCCATTTCTGTGCCTTCACCTTGATGTGACTTCCACGGTATTTTGCTGATCCTGGGATAATTATGCCGAAGCCCAGCAGAGGCTCAGTTTGGGTAGATGCAGTTTGCAGCTGATAGCTTTAGTAGGAACTAGAATGACTTACAACTGGATCTCATCACAAACATTCTCATTAGTTCCTCACCCCATCAGAAAATGCCAAATTTGAGTTCATTGACTCTCTTTGACAGTTCACAGACTGACAACGCTGGGCTCAAACACTTTGATTGTCATCTGCTTTCCAGGTGGTTTAACCCAAACGCCATTGTTGTGCTATTCCTAGGCCTATCTCTTCATCTCTACCTTAATTTTTTCTTGTCCTCCTCACCACTTGCTCTACTACAGTCTGTCAGACTTCTCACAGAAGGCTGAAGTTGAGAGTTCAGGTGAAGGAAGAGATAAAGTTTGACCTGCTGCAAGCTGTTTCACATGCAAGGGGGCATGAAGAAAGAGTGTCACCCTACAAATCGCATTGAATTTCAATTTCCTGTTCATACTCTTTGATTATACAGACTGAGGTCTATGTTATGAACTCTTACGCTCTTCCCCACATTGGAATCCATTGCTGCAGTCAGAGGCAAAACAGCTTCATTCATCCCAGAGGCAATCACTTGCCTGCTTAGGTTTTTATCATATTTTCTGGTCCTTCTCTGGTGGTGTTGTTGGATCAAGAATATATTATTTATTTTGGCACTATTCTCCAGCTCCAAAGAAGCCATACATGCTTTACATGCTGTAAAGTCATAATGATACAATTGCAGTAGAGTGGTCAAATGCATCTGAAGTGTGTTTATAAAGTAAAATCAACCCACTGTCTCTACAGCTCTGCTCATCTTGTAGCAGCTGCTTTTATGACTCCATAAAGTACACTTTCCCCCTTTATTTCTCCTCTTCAACCTAGAAGCTCTATGTTTCTCTCTTTGTTCTTACCTCGCATTTCCAATCCGTAGCCATAACCTAAAATTGAAATGGAATAACTGAATATGATTCGGGTGAAAATAAAGTGTAAAAAAAAAAACTCATCCAAAAATAAGTGATGTAAGTCACTAATTTGCACAGAAACCAAGATTACTTTCTTGCAAAACTCTTACCATAAGAAGAATATTCAAAGCAAATCTTAACATGTACCAATACATTGCTTTCCAAATAGGTTATTTCACTTTTTATTTTTAGTATAGAGAACAGTATTTTAGAGGAAGTAATTTTATAGATGGTACATAGAACTATAGCCAAACCTAAATTTACCACTCTGCTACAGGATCTCTTCAAAATTAGCATCGGTGGCTTAGATATCCCCATTGAACAGAAATGCTCCAACTCTGCTTTTGCATCTTGGGCCATATCTGTATGAAAACAGTTTTCACAGCACACACTCACAACTGAAAACTATTTGCATTGTCTCTGTATATAAAAGAGTAATTCCATCACCTCTCCTTTGGATCCACACACGGGAGCAAAGAAAAAAAAAATGCTTTCGTGACCTACAAAAGCTTTACTTGAAATAATTCTCTGCGACTTGAGGCCTTTTGGAATGGAAGGGATATATTGTTTTGACTTGATTAAAGCTGAAAAGTTGATTTGACATCCTGTTGTCAAGGAAACCAATTCACACACAAAAGAAAACAGTTGTGATGGTATCATTCAGACTATTCAAGTGACCTTAGAAAGAAAAAAAGGCTTCGGTTCCAAAGATTTGTATTCAACTCACTTCACCACAGTAGAAATAAAGATCATTGCTCTTTATGCTTATTGGAAAGCAGTTTTCAATCTGGAAAAAGCAAAATGCCACATCTTCTTCTGACTGCCAGATCCAATACTTTGCTGGGACTGTACACATAAACACACCTACCATTTATTGCCTATTTCAAAGGACGCAGACGATGTACAGGAAAGAGGAGGAATTTCTTTAATTGACAAGACCATAATAAATACCCTCTGATACATATCACATTTATTGAACAGCAGCTCACAAGCCAGGTTTTAAAACATCCTCCTTTAACTACAAATAAAGCTTACCTCAAGTACAGCAATGTTTGGGCCCAGCTTTGTTTTCCTGGGAGATGTCAAAAAGCAACATTTATTCTCTGCCAGCCTCTGAGATCCCTCACAAATTTAGCTTTTCATGTGCACAATAAACGGAACATAGTTACGTTCAATCTGCTCACTCCCACCTACAGGATCCCAAAGAGGCAGAACTGTCCTGACTGCCCACCACTACCACCATCATCCAGTTTTGCAACCCATGCAAGTCACACAGAGGTTTCATTCCCTAACAGCTGCGGGTAGGTTGGAAAAATGAAACTTTCTCTCTGCTCACACACCGCAATTATACATCTCTTTCTCTGATGACATAGTCTCTGCCTGGCTGAGTGAGCAGATAGACGACTAAATAGCGGCTCATCTCAAATTCAGCTTAGGAAAAAATAGGCATGATATTAATAAGGAGGGAAATATACTGAGGAATGAATGCCAGTGTTCTTACATTATTGTCATTTAAGGGCATCACACCAAAGGTCACGGAGATAATAAGCCTCAGTCATTTTCCATTTGTTACACAACATACAAATTGCCGCAGTGTTAATGAATATCTTTCTCCAATCCTGGTCAGCCAAGACATTGTATTATTTCCTCTTAGACAAGTACCTAACCCTTGGAATTCATTATTTCCATCACTTCTTGCAGCACTTTGTCCTTAGGGCTGAGTATAAATGCCACAAGGCGGCTGTGACTGAAGCATCAAACGCTTCACACGCCCGAGTCTGACTTTTTTCTGATAGACGTTTTTTGCTGGAAGAGCATATAAAGCACACTTATTTTGTTTATTGCCAAATATGCATACACACATCCATATATGCTCTCTTACAAGTCTTAAACTCCTTGCATAACGCAGGAAAAAAGCCTACGTTCACATTGTCTGTATTTTGTGATATTTGTGGATATTGCTTGATATTTACCTAATGAAATAATAGTTACGCTAGAAACACATTCTGACCACAACAATAGAAGCTACCGTGAAATAACTGCATTTCCACTTAAAATGGTGACAACTGGAAAGTAGTTCTTGGAACAGAAATGACATGAACAGAAACAACATTCACAGATACATGGACAGGCTTGTATGAAGGGATATACTGCTGAAACCCTCTTTATTCCTAATAAACTGCTAAGATAGCACAGCTGAGCTACGTAGAGAGGAATGCCTCACTTCTGATCTGTACTTCATTGTCTTTTAAATTTAGGAATTTTGCATAAATACAGATAGCAACAGCTGAACCAAATTCATACTACTCCATAAACCAGGTGAGGGTTTTTTTAAGACATTAAATAATTATTTTTACTGCTCACCATAAGTATAAGGAATACCCAGATGAAAAGAGAATATTGAAGACTGGTAGCTTTGTAAAGTTTAGTCTTTTCCTGAACTATATGTGCATAATTAAAATTAGAAAGAGAAGAATGAAGTCCAACACCAAATGCTGAACTCAAATAAGCCAAGGGTACTTTCTGCACATAACGAAACAACTTCCATCCCTGTCCCCCGGACTAAAAATCCACACTCTGAATTTTGATGAACATCCTATCTCAGCATTTTCTCCTCTCCCGCCCATCAAACCCATGCATCAAGAATAGAAGAAAGCTGATGGCACTCCTAAGCTTACCCACAAACAGGTCCATACTCTGCTATGAGTTTTGTGTGGTTCTCCCAAAAGCCCTGGATAAAAGAAAAATAACAAAGTATTTCAGAACAGTACTTAACAGAAAGTCTGTTACACAGTGTGGCTAACAATCACAACAAAGCTTTGAACATCATTTAGGAAAATCATGGCATTAACTCATAACATTAACTTTCTCTTGTTGTCCATCTGTGATAGTAGGGTCTATAAACGACTGAAAAAATATCCCAACCCCAAAAAAGGCCTCAATGAAAACATGGATTTTCAGGTTTTACACTCCAAAATATGCTATCATTTAATGATTATTTTTATAAAACTAATTTAATGATTGACTCATAATTTTTTCTGATATATGCGTGGACGGAAAAACTGACAAAGAAATTAATAACAGAATAAGTATATGACCTAACTACACAAGAGAATATACAAGGAATGTGGAGAGTTTGTCTTGTTTCAGTTATATTATTTAAAAAAAAAAAAATAAAATCACCCAAATGTGCAAAGTTGGAGTTTAGCATAAGGCAGTCACCTTGGACACTCTGCAGAACAGTAAGCAGATTTATTTTAACAAACTTTTAGAATTTTACTGTCTTTCATTTTCATAATTGATGAAAATGAGTATCCATTTATATAAATAAACCTGCCACTATACTAAATTGTTGGTGTCCTACATGAATTCAAATTGATTAATCTAAAAGAAGGCATGCAAAATGCATCCCCAAAATGAATATAAAAAAAAATTCTATTTTAACAAAAATGCGACATTTAAGAATCATACTGCATTGTGCTTGTAACCTGACTATGGAAAAATAACACATCTGACTGCATTAATCTGCATTTATATTAATTCAAGAAAGACTATTGTGATCTATCTTCATTCTTTAGACAAAATTCACTAAGAAAGTAGAATACTTATGCCTCATATTGAATCTTTCTTATTTTTATGACATGCTGCAGAATATTAGCTAGAACAATATGAACTATTGTAAACACATTAACCATAGACATAAATAAACAGGACCGCGTAATGTTTGGATGCTTTGGGAACATTTACCACACTAAGCAAAAGAGACTCTGGCAATCAAAAGTAGTTATCCTACTTACCACCCAAATTAACGAAGTACTTGCTATGACCCACAGTTCTCCTCCTACAGAGCCTTTCAGTTGTTTGTTATTCTTAACACAGTTGTGCTTTTTCAGTATATTTAAAGTCTGGTGTTAAAAATGTTTATTCTACAGGACAATACGTCTCCAGGTTAAGGCAAGAATTTTATGTATCCCTTCAGCTACAAAAAGCCAAAGCACTGGATGGCATGTAAGAAAACACACTAAAGGTAAAATTACTAAAGAGAGGATTTAGATGATTGCCCCAAAAAGAAATAGAATATATATTCTCACCTGAAAAATGCTTTACTGCTAAGGTATACAGAAAGGTCCCATCCATTAGCACACAAAAACTAAGGTGGACAAAGCCTTTGTGATACCGCAAATACATACAGGTAACTCAAAAAGGCTTTTATCTGCAAACACTGAGGGAGGGGAAAAGGTATACACACGTTCAGACCAGCCTGCTTTTTGCTGGAGCAATACTTCAGCAGTAGCAGGATTTCAGCCTGCAAATCGCTATGATTTCAGCATTACAAAGGTTGCCTACTGCCTTCCACCTCTAGAGCAAGGAGAAGTCCTGGGGCCAAATCCCCCCACCCCAGCTGTTCTCCAAGTGGCCATCTAAGACTGCATGAAGCAGGCTCAGCTCCTTGCTGCACTCTAACTGCCTTGCCTGGAAGAGGGACTCCAACCTGCCTAAACCCCGCTGACAGATTTACAGTCACCCTGAGGCACCAGCACAAGCTGGGACAGAGTCAAAGTGAGGGTGCAAAGCACAGCTGCACCACACCACCACCAGGGCAGAAGGATCTTCAGTCTTGTGAGATGATGCCGAACCAGGTCTACCTCCTCCTAGCCTGAGCCTGCAGTAAGGACATCCCGAACTACAGCCTAAACCTTGTCTGCTAAATTCTGCTTCGGATTGAGAACAGGCATGTAAGTGTTGCACTTGCTCTATCCACCAAGCTGCATTCCAGCAAGCCAGCGGGATATTAACATTTACAAGAAGCCTAGGCTTTAAATGATTCAGTGAAAAAGCCTTCCAGAAAGCCGGCTTCTTGGAAGCGCTGCTCCTGGCTCACTGCAGTAGAGGGGTCAGGTAGAACACATTTCAAATCAGGCCTGTTAACCAATAACTGGTTTTCCACCTCCGGGTCTCCTAAACGATTGCACTGGCTTAAAATTAACCACACTTAGTTTTGCTTCCCCAAAGTGAGAAGTACAAGCCTACAGGAATGGGGGAGGGAAGGAGCTGAAAAGTATCTGGGAGAGATTGTGAGAAAGCATCCTTTAGAGTGACAAAATTAAAAAAGCACTTATTTTCTACACTTTGAGATGTTTACTCCTGTCCTACACCACCGCACACACGTTCACATCACTGCCTGCCTCTGCCATCCACCCCCCAGGACCTACTGCTGTCCTGGGCCCTTCCAGAGGCATGGTGGACACCTGGCAGCAGATCTCATCAGGCTGCTCAAGATGAGCAAACATCCCACACAGAGCTCTGCAAGGCTGCAATGGTCAGAACTCAGGCAAGGCAGAAGGTACGTGCGTGTGTATCCTTTACAAGCCAAGGCACACCTTTCAGCTGGAGGTCGCATGAAGGCATTTACGTTTCTCCTCAACAGCCATCAGAAAAGCTAATGAACCTGTGATGGTCTCAGCACAGTAGCTCTGCCAGTTTTGCAGCATCGTTCCTGAACACATCTTCCAGTAGACAGGTACCTTGAAAACATCCTCCTCCTCCTGTGAGTCATGTTTGAAGCCGAGCAAGCCTCCTAAGTGCTTTTGGTAACTTATTTACACTAGCTGAGGTCAATCTGTTCCAAGGCTCATTACTGCAGGTTTGTCCAGGTTCATAATTGCAATTGTACTTAATACTTACAGGATAACTAAGCACCTGCTCACCAGCAGCAACTGTTTGACAAGAAAATTGAGCTAGAGACTGCGCCGACTCAAGACCACCCAAAGAACGAACACAAGCAAAGGAAGTGAACTCCGAAGTGGTGCCTACTGACATGTACCCAGTGGCTTAAACAGTCCTAAGAGAGGAATTATAATGAAACAACGTGGGGGTAGCCAGGGAAAAAAGGAAACACGACTCTAATTTTTTAGGGAAACAGAAGGAAACTCAAAAGCAAAATAATGCATGGTATTATGAGATGATACCATGTGCATCAGGAGAAACTGTAGGGCATTAAATAGTCACTCATAACAATGAAACGTAAAAATATAGTCAGTAATGCTCTTCTAAGTCAGAAAAATCACTTAGCTTTTTCTTTGTTTGAAAGCTGCAGAATATGAATTGTCAACAACTCAGAAAAGGGTTGGGGCAGAGGGAACTTGCTGTGTGTGGCCCCTATAGTTGAGTACCAGCCTGATGACAGCCCATTATCAAACAAGATAATGCAGGAGTATGAAAAGCTTCTTTCCCTGAAGAAAGCATATTTTACAGCATCTGGTACACCATGGAAACAGCAGCTCAAGTGGGCTGCACACCCAGAAGGCTTCTTTGTTTACATGGCTGGCGGTTGCCTCCCTACAGGGAATTTGCATTCTCCCCTTCCTCTGAGCGTGTATCATCAGCTGCATCCGTGGGTAGAACCACTCACGAGGCCAAATCCTGCTCTCAGGGATACAGCTGCAAGCCCTATGGAAGGGAACAGGATTTGGGTCCAAATCACTCAGAACCAAGCCTGTACATTGCCAACCACCTATCTTGAGATATTGAACATTGACCAGCACATACATGAAAGGGCTTCAGAAAAGACTCTGTTAGCCCTTTCCTTTTTTTCAGTAGATTGTGCCACTGCAAGATGGATCCTTCAGCAATTTCCTTCTTGTTCCTCCTATCCACCTTGCTAGTTCTTCACAGCAAGGAAAAACCTGCAGCAATGTCATCTTTCCTCCTTGATGAAAATGGTTGTAGGCACTAAGCCAAAGTTTTCAGAAAGTTTTCAGAAAGAGGCAGGATTACCATGCATTTCAGTTTTGGGGATACCTAACATGTGGCACAACCAACCTATTCTTATTAGTTGCTCAATACCTGCAGATCTCATGGCTGTAAATGGGGACTTAAGTGACTTCAACCTTACACTCAAGCTTAAAATGATCCAGACTGTGTGGAGGATGCTTTGTAACATTTCAGCTTGCTGCAGCTGGAAAATAAATCACATGTTTATGAACATTACTAGATAAAACAGTTTGAAGGAGACCACACAGTTGGGATTCAGCTGATGTGTGCTCCTGACAGTAGCTCAAAAATTCGGACTCCAAAAGAGTGAGTTCCAGAATGCATGAGGGTAGCCCTTGAATTTTGCAGTGTACTGAATGCTACAAAAGCTACTGAGCTGTGTGGAGAGCATCAAAATCCATCACAAGTGTGTGTGAAACATTCCCCATGAGACGACAACCAAGGGAAAAAGAAAGACTTCTTTTGTTGCCCCTTTCTGAAGGGCATCACATATTACCTGGTGTCAGACGCTTACCAAAACAGTCCAGATTCTGTGTCTCAGAAAACCTGTGTCTCAGAAACCAAAGAAACATCCCATCACTAGTCCCATACACACTTCACTATCAGCACCCTGTAGTCAGACATGATGCTCTTTTTCAGTATGATATTAATAGCCAAAGCATCATTCCTTGAGTGCACATCTCATATCAGGAGACAAAAATCTATAGTTATTTTATGGTACGTAATGACAATGAGTTACATGTATGGATCTGCTTTCTAGCATTCAATGGGCTTCATGTCTTTTTTTTCCTTAGGCCACCTGGAAAAAAAACCCACAACAAAACAACTGCTAATAACCTAGTATCCAAATTGATTATTTTTCTTTTAATACAAGCTAACATTTAATTAAAGCAACCCTGTGCCAGACTGCAGCCCACTTTGAAGGAATGACCCCAGACTGTACATCATCTCCAGTAATAATCCTAGTGAAAACACTAGGATGCCAGCAGACAAGTGGAGGAAAACAGCATGAAGTTCTATCCAGCCTGATTTCAAGCCATGTACATAGTTTGTTTCCTTTGATCGTTACCCTTAATGGCTGTCCTCTGTGTGTAATTTAGTTTAATTTATGTATGCCATTTCATATTTTAAAAAACACATATAGCCCTTCAAAATTTATTAAAAGCAGCCTTCCTACCCTTAATAGTTATTAAGAGAGGTTAGTGTTATGTAATTAAGTTAATCCTCATCTGTAAAGGCTAATTAACCAAACACTAATTGAATCTGCATATGAAAATTTGGACAATGTGTTCTCATTACACAATTAAAAAAAATTACCTGAACTAAATACCAAACAAATTGTAAACTTTTTTTTTCCTTCTACTTTTTTGGGTCTTTAATAAAATCTGACTAGGCAGGTTTAATTCCTGGTGTGCTGTATTAGCCCTTGCTGTCTGGACAGAGGAGCAGCCATACCAGCATTCAGAGAAACTGGTCCTTCCCTGAAGGGGAACTGGTTGTTTTCTGTCTTCCATGAGCTCTCCCTTTCACTCTGTCCTTACCCCTTGCTTTTCATCATTCCCTTCTCTTCTGCTGTCCATCACATGCCCTGGTCAGAGAGGGCAGAGGCTCTGGGGTTGAGTCATATCACCCAAAAGAATCAGATATCAGGATATCACCTTAATGGATCATACCACCTAAAAGGATCAGAAGGCACAATACGACTCAGTATTCGCCACCTCAAAGCCTGCACACACCCAGCTCAATCCACCTGGGCACTACCCTTTCACCCCCAAAAATCCCTTCCTAGCGAAGTCCTAAGGAGAGCACTGCCTCATCTCATTTTCCTCCGCCTGGGTGTGCCTGCATTACAAACACAAGACATGTTTTGGACCCTTTTCAGCCTTTGCTTGGGACATTTACAGCTTAAAACAATCCGGTTTCCAAGAGGGAATTAAGAAAAGCACATCATCCTTTCTGGTATTTGCTGTCTCTCCCCATTAACCAGGTTAATGGCTGATTCTAATAGGCTGGTAACCAAAGAGTCGGCAGGAGGGAGGGGAAGCCAAGCAAGTAAATACACAATTGCGAGCCTGACCTCAATAGCATGCAAGATTCCCCAGTGCATGGAACACACACAGTCCTCAGATTTTTCTTACAAACCCCGCCATATGTTTTTAACATTAGAGTCGTAAGCACCAGCGCTGCGTAAGTGGCATGGCTGGACGGAGCAGCTGCAGTCGGTTAACAGTCCCTCAGGCACCACTTCTGGCCCACCAGTGACAACCTGGCACCCTGCTTCACAGCAAATGCCTGAAGGAAAGAGGGTCAGAGGAATGGGAAATGGGACACGCCGTATGTTATACCTCTTCGGGAAGATAACACATTTCCCAGGCAGGGGGGAACAGTGGAAGATGTACACAGACTTCAGTAATGCCTTTGGTCTGGTGGCACACAGTTATCATATTCAAAATGATGAAGCTCAAGATAAAAACTGAGGGTAAATACGCAAGCTGTAGGAAAATGAGCATGGACCAGGTTGAAAGAAACAGTACAGGCAAAAAAGAAGGAAACTCACATATTTCTCAAGGGTCAGTCTTGGGACAAACCTTTCAGAGTGCTGACTTGGGCACAAAAAGCAGACAGACTTTAGTGACGTACATTCACGCTTCTGGGTCGAAATACAGATTTTTTTTTTTATTTTTTTTTTTTTTCCTCAGCAGGCAGAGAGATTGAGATTGTCATATCACAAGAACTGGATGACATAAAGAACCCGAACAACCACAACAGAGTAGAGTCTTCAGTCAAAAGCAAAGTGTCATGCCCTTAGAGGGACTATGTTAACTCCAAGAATTTCTGCAGCAGTAGGTTATAGTTTGAAAATGCCAGAGAAGGGAAAAACCTGGATGGACACATCAACCACAGGATAACCATGAACAAGTATGATGAAAACTACAAATATAGCATATTTGGGATGTGCTTTCTCTGGAATGCTGCATGCAAATCTGACGAGCAACGTTCAAAAGGAATGAATTAAAAATGGAACGAGCGGAGAAAAGGGTTACAAGGATCCTCAGGGAACAGAAGGCCTGCCTTACAAGTAGTAATTAGGAGAGCTCATTTTAGCAAACCAAAGGTTCATTTTAGCAGACCAAAGGGAGGAGACATGCTTGCTGTCTATAAATGTATTGGGAGTAATCATCTGGGGAAGGAAAAAATATCTATTTAATATAAAGATCTGCATTACTGAAAGATCAAATGAGTATAAACTGGCCACGGATAAATGTTGCTAGAAATTAGATGAAAGCTATTGACTATCAAAGCAGTGAGATTTTAGAACAGCCTCCCAGCCAGAATAGTAGGGGCAAGAACCTCAAGGAGGGTTTTGAGGCACAGGAGATAAGATGTGGATACTTAGAAAAAAAATGTTTTTTTAAGGTGAACAACCCAGCCCATCCACACCAGTCCCTCAGAGTGATACATACACAGGTGCTCTCAGAACAAAAGAAACTCTTGTGGATTTACTTTCATATGTGCATGCCGCATTTGCACTTCTAGTTGATTGACCTTAACTTTCCAAAGTATTGCCACATAGATATGGCTTCAGACATTAATTTGGCATACTGCAATGATTCTCACTTTCTTTTTTGTCTTTCTCTTTTCAATCTCATTTCACTTTACAAACTCCATTTCCACAACATCTCTGGAATGATGAGTGCCCATCTGTCACAGGTGGGGAATTGGAGCTACACAAGATTAGGCAATTTGCTAAATGCCACGCAAGAAGTCAATGGTAGAGCTAGAGACAAGTTGCAGGTTTCCCAGTCCTCCTTCTTGGTATCTTACAAACCCATTCCTTCTCTGCCACAGGAACACAGACAGCGTATGAGATAGGAATATCAACAAATGCAATCTATTTCCGAGCTTTCAGACATATCACATGCCTAAGGCTTTGGAGAAAGGCAAGAGGAAAACAGCCCTACATACATGGTTAACTCTGAAATGCTTTAAGTAGAGGGAGGTTTCTTCCTCACCCAACTGTTAGCTTAAGATTCAATTACTCTTATCATAATATGCATAGCTACAAATATAATTAGTCATAAAATTATCCAGATCCTCAAATTATTCCAGCTGCTGTATTCGGCTCCCTGATTCTTGCAATGATGAATTCTCCAGACTGATTACACTAGCTAAAATAATATTTCTTTTTATCTATTTGGAAGTCGCCTGACATTAGCTTAGACCTTGTTTATATCTGCTGCAGAGCTATAATTGCAACCTTACTATTTTTATTAGGACTATTGTCTAGATAACACTTAAATCTGCTAGGCCCTCATTTTACTTAATAGTAAATGTCACAGAAGACACCTATTCAGGCTTCTAGGAACCTTTATAAAAAACAGAAAACATGTCATTATGAAGACATGTACAAAGAGAAATACAATTTGTGTAATGTGTGTTCATGAAAGGCTCCATATGAGGTCTTACAGGCTCACTGCAATTTCTGATCCTATGATAAACACATTTATAATAAGTCAAAAAACTAGGAAAAAAAAAAAAGGAAGAGAATTATGGATTTTTTTTTTTACTAGAGTATGTAATTTCTAGAAAATCTCTTCTAAGTATCCTGTGCTGCATCAAAAGAAGCATGGCCAGCAGGATGGGGGAGATGATTCTGTCCCACTACTCTGCTCTTGTGAGACCCCACCTGGAGCACTGTGTCCAGTGACAGAGACCTCAGCACAGAAAAGACATGGACCTGTTGGAACAAGTCCAGAGGAGGGTCATGAAGATGATCAGAAAGGCTGATCTTTTCCTGTTAGGAAAGGCTGAGAAAGTTGTGGTCTTTCAGCCTGGAGAAGAGTAGGCTTCAGGGAGACCTTACAGCAGCTTTCCAACACCTAAAGGGGGCCTATAAGAAAGATGAGGACAAACAATTTTAGCAGGGCCTGTTGTGATGGGACAAGGGGTAATGGTTATAGACTGAAAGAAGGTAGATTCAGAGTAGATATAAGGAAAAAAATTTTCACAATGAGGGTAGTGGAACACTGGAACAGCTTGCCCAGAGAGGTGGTAGATGCTCCATCCCTGGAAACTTTTAAGGTCAGGTTGGATGGGGCTCTGAGCCAACGGATCTAGTTGAAGATGTCCCTGCTCATTGCAGGGGAGTTGGAGTAGATAACCTTTAAAGGTCATTCCAACTAAAACTATTCTGTAAGTTGTCTTCTTTCCAAAATGAGTGTAATTTTCTCCTACACAATCTCTCCTCACATCTAATTCCACTGGATCACTAACCATCTTTGTTGCCTTTCTTAATATTAATACTTCTTCAAATTACAAGAGGAAGACAGAGAATTACAGTGCTCTCTATAGGAGGGAATTCATTGTGCAACAGAAGACCATTGCAATGCGTATTTTCACTGTGTGCTTAATGTCTCTCAGATGGATTAGCATAAGCATTCAGCACATCTTACTAACAGTGAATGAAATTTATTAGTTTTCTTTACTGGCCTCCCTTATGGGAAGTGAAGCAGTAATTGCATAGTTTAAAGAAATGGAAACAACTTCTTGTAGGACAGACAGACATGCTAGATAAATCTAAGGATAGCAAACATAGCAAAATCATGAGTACTCTGACAACACAGCACTGTTTAGGGGGCAACAAATTGGCATTTGGAGAAATAAAGTCGATGTCTTTCCCAAAAAAGGACGATAGGGACCCTCTTCTTCTCCAAGGAGTTTATCCACTTCCAAAGAATGTTCCCGTCCTTCTCAGATGCAACAATGGCACGTTCCTTCAGATTATGAAAGTGTCATTTTTCAGGATAAAAAATTATAATTAATCCCATTGTGCAGGAGTCACAGAGGGCAAACAGACTTTAAAATAAGTACTAGAAAAGTTACACATCCATGGGCAAATCTTGCATCCTCACCTACAGAATTAAGATGGCAGTCTTTAAGCTTTCTTCTTCTGATGCAGACTTTGGGCTATCTCATACTGCTTTAACTCACTAGTGTCTAAGTGGATACTACTTAGGTGAGTTTCAACAAAACCTCAGCATTAAGAAGCAACATTACTCACCCAGTGGGTGATAATATCTTATCCTCCTCAGAGATGTCACACTTGTATAATACTAGGGATCTCTACCATTGTTTATGAACTGATTATTGAATCAATGCCACTTAGTTAACTGTGACCACCAAGTTGGAAACTATGAAACATAGACCTGAAAGAACTAAAGATTATCATAAATTCTATCCGTGTTCAGCTCCCAAATTTCGATCTTTAATTGTGATGACACTAAGACACAAACCAGTGCTGAAATCAAAATAGTATGCTGCACGCAGAGTACTCCATCAAGGGAAGAGACCTGGAAAGAGCATTACACGTGACAGACATTAATCACACCACTTAATGCATTACTGAAAGATACTAGGACTATTTCTGTACTTCAACATAGTTGGACAAGCCCAGCTTCCTCTTGCCTAATTTCCACCTTGTATGGATGCAGGCTCTCAAGCACAAAAGGAGAAAAGAGTCCCTACAGATTGTACTGGCCTCTGATGCAGAACAGAGCATGCTGCTATCTGTACCATGGACAGACCAGGCATAGGCATGACAGGTCCCTTTTTACTACCATCTATCACACGGCACCTCTGTAAAAGCCACAAGGTTAAGGGCAGACAAGCCAGCTTGACACACACGCACACCTTGAGGTGAGCCCGTACATGCAGCAGGGCATGAGGGCGCACATGGCTGTTGAGCTACAAGCATCTTCATCCCAGCCATGTGAGCAAACACTCAGGGTGCTTCATCCCTCTCCCAGCTCAATAGCCTACCAGGTAGCACAGACCAACCCTAAAACATTATGGACAGAAATGCGTTGTGAGATCCTACACAGAACAAAACTATTTTATCCCTTTGAGAATAAGATCAGCTGTAGCCCCAACAGCCACATCACACCAGGCAGTTGACTCTTTGCCTACCCTAAAATAATTACTCCAACAAACTTTCCTGTTTTTCGTACGGTAAGTTACTCTTCATATTCTGCCCTGAAGCTAAACACAAGACCCAAAGTTATCCATGTGGCAGCGGGTAGGATCCAAGCATGGAAAACAGACACACCAGAAAGCCATATCTGGCCTCCCTGGAACAAGGGATTAGGAAGAAGACAGGCAGAAATACAAAGTGCCAAACCCCATGTGGGCTGGAAAGGGCATCGCAGAGAGCACAAGGAGCTGAGATAGCACAACGAAACTGAACGGGAGGCTGCAGTGGAACAAGAATTTGGGACAGCTCTAGTGATCAGCAAGGCCGCTGGCAGGCATCCAGGGTGAGTGCAGGGACTGCCAAGCAAAAACACAGCCATAGCTTCAGATGTGACAATTTCACAGAGCAAAGAACTTGGTTTTGGAGGTGGGGATTGAATTGGCTCGTGTCAGACATTCAATTCTGTTTCTAGATCACCAGTCAGGGCTGGATTCTGCAGCAGCATCAGAAAAAGCACCTTATCAATCTATATGGGCTCTTTTCTTTTTTTTTAAATGAATGATGCTACATGCCTGCAAATACCAGATATTTTCCAAAGGAAGTGATGCATTTAGCTGCCCCTTCATAACTACATTCGTCTGCACCCAGGAAAGGAGAGAGAGGCTTGGCACCCTCGCTCAGTACAACAGCTATACAGAACTAGATGCTTTGGCACAAGGCACGAAGTTGAGAGCAACCACTGCTCCTCTCTCTCCCTATGAATTAACAACATTCCTAGGGGACTGGAGCACTGGCAGAAAGTAACCACTGCCTGGGACAGAAAGCAACTCTTCCATCATACCCTCCCCATAAAGCAACAACCTGGAGGGAGCCTACAGGAAAACAACAGCAGGGAACAACAGCTCAGTCACGCTCCTCATGAAGATGTCAGAAAACTGTCAGTGCTTGCACGGTACTGCGTTTCTTATGTATTTGGTATCAAAGTGCCACCACCGACAGAGTTCAGGGTTTGCACATTCCTGGCTCCAAGATGGTCCCATATTGTAATTAGTAGTTCAAAGGTAGGGGCTTTATCCTGAGGATCCTCAAAGAGAAAGAGACCCCTGTCTGGTAAATGGTAAGAAATCAAATTACGGGCCATTTGAAGGGCAAAAGCTGTCCAGGAGTGAGAATCAAAACAATATAATTCACTGTTAAAAAATTATGCTAAAAAATTAATCTGACATCAGTTTGTCCCCTAGGAAAAGGGGACAAACCAGAAGAGGGACCACTAGAGAACAGGCCATCCATTCATGCCCTGGGGAGCAAAAGGGTCATCCCATCATATCACTGGGAATAGCAGGACACCCTATGAAAGCCACAGAGAATCTCCAGCTGGTGCAAGACCTGGCAGCAGCCTGCTTTCTGCTGGCTGATCTCTAAACCAAACCCTTGTGCAACAGGTACATCAGGAAATAGGGGCACAACCAGAAGGTGAAATGACTCCTGATCCACTGCCAGGTCCCCAAGAGCTTTCATAGACAGGACAGTTTAGAGGCTGGTTAAACTTCAGGGATTAAACTGGGTTTTTTTGATCACTCTAAAAACTTGGCTTCTCCATCATCGATGTGGGTCAGCATCTCTTTTTTCATTCAAGATCAAAATTATGGGATGGATCTGTAAGTAAAAATAAAAGCAAGATCCAGATGAAGAGTGTGTGTGTCTGTTACTCTGACTCTCTTGCTAAAATTTCAAGCTAAGAATATCACACACACACACACCCCTACTTATATTTAAGTATATATATATTTATTCATAAAACCTCCAGTTCTATGACAATGCAGGATATGCAAGAGAATCAGGTCCTCCAATACACAAGCAAATATCTCAGCTCCTGTAGAACAGGTCATTTCTAGAAGATGACAGATGAAATCCAATTAAAGGAACAGCTTTGAAGCTGGACATTTTGTTTTGTGATGTGCCAAAATCTTTGTGCCTTGTAAAGAAAGGACATAGGATAAAGAATGTTAACAGCCTCTTTTTACAGTAGCCAGTTGTCAAAGGAGGTGGGAGAAAACAAACCACATAGAAAACAATTGCCAATTTGTGGTCTTGACCGTTTAAAAATGGATCCCAAAATAGTCTGCTAAATTGTTTCACCCGGAGCAAAATTATCCATGAATACATATGCATGCACACAAAAACAGCATCTCTTGACGCAGTGTTGATGGTGACTGCAGTCAAGGAAGAAGCGTTATTGCATTCCACATTGTGAAAAGACCACAATGCAGTAATTATTCTGAAAGGTTTTCACAAAGCACAATTATTAAGCTAACATTATCCCATTATTGTTTGTTGCCATGGAGATAATATAATCAATATATTTTCTGGATTGATTTTTTTAATACCACTAGCACCACATCGTACAACATAGCAAGATTTAACTCAATACATTAACTGATTTTAGTTTATGATTGGCAAAGTCTGAAGGCAATAGATTGCAATCCATCTCATGCCTATTATTCTATCAAGGCACTTAATGTCAAAATCTCTGCTGCAAAAGCAAGTTTTCCTTGTTGAAAATGAGAAAAAGGATAACAAATTTCTCTGAAGACAGGCAATCTTTTAAGTATTAATTTAACACTTATTCCTATTTTCCCTAAGCCAAACAAAAAATTACCAGACTGACTGCAGAAGTAGTAGAAAAGCAAGTTGTGCTTGAACTCTTGACTTAAGGTGCCTGTTTATTCCAGTGGGGATGTTTTAGGGCATTGTCCTCCTCCTCCATGTAAAACTTTTCCTGCAGCAACAGGAGGCTCTGAGAAGGCAGCAGCAATTGCGTTGCTGGGCCAGAGCCCACTAGATGTGAATGCATTTTGTAAGCCTTGTTATACCACCTCTTTCTGCACAGGCTTGGAGGAGTCACTGGCTACCTGCTCCTGTGCCCATTGAAGACAGTGGGTACTTGGCCAGCAGTCTCAGGAGGCGGTGAAGTAAAAACGTTATAGCCACAGCCCTTAGTTTCCTTGCCTATAACACCTCAAGAACATTTCTTCCATGTCTACCCTCTGCAGATGATAAGCTTTTAGCAAATCAAGTGACTGCTCTGGTCTTAGGACAGTGGTAAGTCTGCACAAGCCTGAGTCTCAGTTAGACCTCTGAGACATTAAGATATGAAACAGCCTTCAATTCTGGCAACATCATTTCAGCCTGTTACCTCTCCTAGGAAGAGATGGCCTCATCATTGTGCAAGATCTCAAAGCCTTTTAACATATTTGCCATAATTCTACATAGAATTTTTACAGGTTTTCCTCTCCCATGTGGCCATACTGTGGTAAGCTGCCTTCCCCTCAGTCCCAGAGGTCACCTTATTTTGTCCGCAGGGCCTTTCCTCTGGCCAAAATTTAGATGTGCACCCTAGACTTTGCACAACTAAATAAAAGGAGTTATAGCAACATTCAAAAGCAACAACGCTTGTTAATTCCTGTGAAAATCATACAGTTAATTAAGCTTCTAGGTGCCACAGGGTGGCTTTAGCTGCCTCAGGTTAGGCACCAGCATAAAAGCATTTTGGCTTTAGAGTGTAGAACTGCTGGCATAAAATGTGAAATTATTAATGATGGTAATCACAGTAATTCCACCTTCTTCCTTCCCTAAAGACACCAGATTGGGTGGTCTTGTCTTTCTACTTGAAACAGGCCGGGGCCCAGTAATGTAAGTTTTGGATTGGCTGGAGGGGATCCATCAGGATTGATCACTCACAGATTAAATATGTTGCCTATGCAACACATCTGGTCCTTCTGGCTCAGGGGATAAGCAATAGAGCAAGGAATGCACACTTCCTATAAGACTGCTGCACTGCCACTGACCCAACCAGAGCAAGGTTTCTCCATGCTCTGCTGGGCACAGATCATTCTCCTCCATCATATTCCTCAATCAATGATGCCACTTCCATCAAAACAGCTCCGAATTGCTACATGGGCACTCACCACGGTGTAGAAGACAAGCACACACATGGGGTTGCTTGCCTTCCCCACTTTGTTTATTTTTACGTTATTTTACAAAGGAATTTTTTCTGCTGGACAGGGCTTCAACAAGTAGGTACGATGCTCATTCAAATGGGCCACTCTCACATGTGCAGCCTTAAAGGACACCATCTGTTAGTTCATCAGCACAGTAAAACATCGCTTATTACACGTCACATTTTC
This sequence comes from Pedionomus torquatus, assembly GCA_013398155.1. Classification (NCBI taxonomy): domain Eukaryota; kingdom Metazoa; phylum Chordata; class Aves; order Charadriiformes; family Pedionomidae; genus Pedionomus; species Pedionomus torquatus. The sequence goes on from VZRU01011688.1 coordinate 186,797, forward strand.
AAATACAGAGAAAAACTTCTCGTTTCAAACTACTGCCTGCACACTGTCCACCACAACGCCTTATCATGCAACAGCCCAGAAATTCTGCAAAAATAAAAACTCAATTAGCCGCTGTCAGTCAGGGGACATCAATTTTGGTAATGAGAACGATACAATTACATTCCTAAGCAATTGGTCTCAATAACAGGGAGACAGCAACTCTGGTAAATGGGCACAGGCCTGATTTTACCACTCTCATTCACACTGAGTACAGCCTACCAGCAAGACCCCCTCCATTTCAGCGCTAGCAGACTAAGATACTACTTAGAAAAAGTAATCAGTGTCCTGCTGCAAAGGTTGAGGCTAATCACACTTTGCTTAGTTACACTCCGTAATTGCTGTGCATCTTCTTCTAGCCAAAGATTACAATTTTCTTTTTTCCCCCTTTTTTTAAATTAAACAAGTCATAACAAAAAAATAAATTATTACTCTGCAACACATGGACTGAACTTTGATGCTGGAGACTGAACTCACACATAGCAGAGGCATAGAGCGGTGACAGGCCTGGCACAGAGGCATCTGTCAAGGGGGAATCTCGTCCCTGCACAGCAGGACTTCTCCTGGATTCTCAGCTTCACCGGCTGTCCCTGGCCAATACATTGATCCGGCTTTGTACAAAAGATACTGGGTCCCTATAGCCTGAGCTTCCTGACTTTTCCCTCACATACACAACACAGCCTTAGTGGGAACTCCGAAATGACGGCCCTTACATAGGTCATGCCATGGTGCAAAAGGCTCTCACAAACCTTCTCTACTCCCACCACATTGAAATATAACTTAAACCGAAGCACTTTGCCTGCAGTCAGGTGAAAAAGGGGGATGCGAGGTTGGAGGGGAAGCCGGCACCATGCGCTGCAGAGCTCCCTGTGCCGGCTCTGCAGCAGCGCCGGGAGACAGGAGCTGTTCAAATGTTTTGACAGAATATGCCGATTCCTCGGGAATGTTTTTATTCTAGTCGATGTGCCAATTCTGCACAGATTTCCAGTGGAAAGCAGGCAGACAGTCTGGGTCTGCTGATATAAAACGACTTCAGTCTGAAAGTAGAAAAACTTGCGTTTTCAGACTATTTTTGCTTGATCTGCGATTGTATTTGCTTTACTCAGTTTGCTGGATTGTTTTCAGTTTTACCTGGAAACTCCATTTTCTAGCAGGCTCTAAAGAGAAGCCAAAAGGCACCAAAGAACTTAGAAAATTAAGCTCGAGCATCAAGTCTCACAGGACTTTTTAGATACAGGTTTGTAAGTAAACAGCACACAGAGAGAAACGGGGAAACCCCAAAAAACTTTAAATTAATGACGTCCTAACTAGAGCTGCTTAGTCTGGTTCTGCAAGAACCCAAACACCTCCATTTTTGCATTTGCGGTTGTCTTTCAAAGGCTTTATTTTTTCCTTTTGCCTTAGGGAGTTATTTATAGGGCTATTATAATTTGAGGTCTGGTCTTCTCGTGGCAGGTCCTCCATCCAGGAAATGAAATAGCATTAGAAAATGAAATCTTGCGTTTATGAGGTCTTCGAGATGTCTCCCAGGGGCATTAGGGGAAAAAAAATAAAATGGTAGTGAAAAATATAAACACAAATATAACTACAGGATACTTGCATGGTCCCTAATTCTATCTGTCATGAACGATAGAAGGTTCTTTATTAAAACAGGGACCCCTGGTATGAGGTCATCAACTGTAGCTTTTTTCCCCCCAAAGCTCCCACATTTTCCTCTTGTATGCAATCAAGAGCCTTTTCCAGCCCACCTCGGCTGCAAGGTGCTCCTGACCAAGACTCTGCAGATGTGGAACCCAAAGAAGGGCAACTCAAACACTACCCTTCCTCCAGCTGCTTTGTCGCACTCTTTTCACAATACATTGTAAGTTGCCAGGTATTAATTGAGCAAGGTAGATTTGTTCATCTCCTCTGCAAGACATAACCTTTGCAGAAATCATATCAATCACACATTTCTTGTTAGTACCTCTTTGTACTTCTTTCCTAGGCTACCATCTAGAGCCACAGTGTGCCTTATCCTATCCAGGGCTTGTTCTTTCCTCTCAGCATAGATGCATAAAAGCAAATAGAGGCAAATCAATGAAGATTTTGTGGTTCCCTATCCTCTTTTCCTGTGTGTCCAAAGGGATGCTTCCCTCCAAACCCTGTTCTTGCCATGTTTCTTTTTCCCTTTCCTTGAGTTTTTAAAGTTCCACTCAACTTCCCAGAGAATACTTAAACTCCTTAACTCATCATCACATGTGACTTCTTATGGCTCCTATAATCCAGCTCTCACTAATTCTACATAAATCACTGCTGGCACCATGCTACCTATGAATAGCTTTGCATATGCCCAGAATTGAAAAAAGCCATCAGATATAATGCATGGAAACTATGAAACCTCATAAAAATAGCAAAGACTAATTTGCAATTATTTTAATGGGGTTTATGCACAACTAATTATGAAAACAGGTAGTTGGGAGTATTTTTAAACATACATATAGGTTTCAATTTCTTTTTCTCTTGCTTGTAATTTTATTTTTTTCTTGTCACAGGGCAAGATAAAAATCATTAATGTTCACTGAGAGGGCTGGTTTTTTCTACCGAATATTTAAAGCTGCACCAGTGCAACTGTCCAAAGAACATTTCACTTTTCCCTCTGCCTTAATAGACATCATCTAAAATTCATGGAATATCTAAAAATTACAAAATGGAATCATGAAAAACAAAAAAGGTTAATAACAACAGAAACAAAATGAAAAGTTAAAAAGTACAAGGACAACCCAAGACTGTATCATCCGTTTCACTGCATTGCATGGTGAAAACTGAAAGCAAACTTTGAAATGCTTGTTTTAAAAGCACACAAGTTTGTTTAGATTTCCCATTAAAAAAAAAAAAAAACCACAACATTTTTTCCTTCTTTTTTTCTTAAAAACGAAACAAAAACCAACCACAAAAAAAACCCAGTCAGTTCTCAGACAAACCTGATGAGAATCCAACTCTCATTGAATCTGGTTTGACTTTCTGGATTCCAATTATCATTTATACTTAGACAAGTGTTGGCACCTCTGAGGACATGGAAGATTAGATTAACTTTAGATCTTTACATCTCTTAGAAAAGATCTTACACTTCCACATCCTTCTAGGTAACTTGCATTTCTAGATCAAATTGCGGAAATATTTAACCAGAAAAGAACACTCCAGAAAATAATGTTTCATTTATTTCTGACAAATTAAGAGAAAGCTGAGTTTGCAATAGCTGCTTTGCATCTGTCCCATATCCACAGCTACTGAAGTCCTAGTGCCCCCTCCTGCAAACCCACCCCACCCTTCCAACCACTGAATCCATCTGACTATGGGCCATGTCTAAGATGCAATTTCACACTCAGCCTCCCTTAGGGAAAGTCATAATTTATGTTTATGTCCTTCTGGGGAGGAGACAAAGCAGAGAGTACCCAGAGGGTCAAGAGTCTTACATTCAGACAAAGCTACCAGGAGGTGATGCCATCTCAAGGTGTGTGGTAGGCATCCCAGAAGACAGCACACAACAAATATTTGAATCTTGGGTGCCTTCCTGTGCAACCTGCTCTAAGTGAACCTGCTTTGGCAGAGAGGCAGTTCTCCAAAACCTTCTACTCCTCATTCTAATACAAAGCCTTGCAGAAACGAAGCCTGGCTAGTTGCAGCAGATCAGGCCCACAAGCAGCTATATCTTCCTACTCTTGGAAAGGGTGGGGGAAGTATCTTGTTTGCCACCCTTCGAGGCTGACTTGTTGTATAGAAGGCCAGCTTCTTATCTGAAGAGACGTGTCATGTTATAAACATTTCTAATGGAGCTTGGGTTAGCAGCACTTGTAAGAAAACCCTAATGAAAATAAATTGTTATGTATTTACCCATATGCTGAGGAGCATATGGCTAATGCATTTAGACACTGCTAATGAAGTTAAGACTCAGCTAAATTTGTTGGCTCATGGATAACAACTGTTCTCAACAACCAATGCAAGTCTGCTATAATTTTAGCATTACAAATGATACCTGGCCATTATTATATATACTGATCCTGCTGGCTGACATAGAAGAACTGGTTTGCTGATTATGGATTTCTCCGCATCGCAGTAAGATAGCAAGCAGCATACAATGCTGTTGAACTCCAGATTTACAGGTAAAGTGAGCAAGTTACAGCTTCATTTAAAAGAATAGAGATTTCTCTTATTCATTGCAGCTCTGAGTCTATTGCCTTTTTTTATTTTTTCTTTTAATTTCAAGGACTAAAAGATTTTATTTAGTCCAATCCCATTCTCCTAGAAAGACAGGAACCCCATCTCTTTTCTCACTTGCTGTGTTGACATGGAAAACGTCATCCCCTTTCTACTTAACAGGTAAAGCCCTTCACACAGCTAGCGAGCCATTGCCTCTCCACCTCATGCATTGTTTAATAAAGCAAGCATAAAGTATGCCAAAAGGAACGACCAAAACATATTTATAGAATACCAGAACTATGATGTTGCTCATCAACAAAGTTTGCATCTCCTTCTAGGGACAACTGCTAAGGTCCATAGGAAATGCTCACTCAGTCTTGCACAGCAAACAGATGTGGCAGCGGCTCTAGGCAGAAGCCACACAGTCAGCATGCCATTCCCTGGAATATGAAAGGGACCCGTTTCTTCCCTCAAAGGAAAAACAGTATCATCTGAAAGGTCAAAAGTATCTGTCATGCCCACTACCACCTTCATCGCTTGGGTCACTGTTATTCACCAGCAAAGCAGCAATGATTCACCCTGCTTTTTCTGTCACATAAAACCTGCCAGTTCCTTTGTGTATCCTAATGCTGTCTCCAGCTTCCATAAACATTATTTAAAGCTGATATCACATCCAGGGATCTCACAAACACAACTATCAGAAATGCTGAGTGGAAAAAAGCTGTGAACATTATGCCTCTACAGAAGGGTTCCTAAGGCAGGCTCACTCTGCTGAGATCCCACAAGCCCAGGGAGAAGCTGGGTGAGCCACAGTACAGCTCTGCCCAACACTCTGCTAAGAAACCAGAGGTCCACCTCCTGCTGAAGGGTGCAAATAGTATTTAGTCACATGGGAGACAGCTAATTGGGATGTCTTGATTTCCTGCGTTAGTTTCCCTCAAACAGATACCCTGACAAAGCTGGTGCTGTATCTGACAACGCTAACATCTGATCAAAGCGGGTAGTGCAGAGTATCGGCTGAAACTAGGAAACTAGACCTATTTGAAAGGGAGAGAGACTGACTGTATAGACATACGAATATACACACAAAAAACATGTCTAACCCCAGGTTTTCTGTCATGTTGCAGGCTGTGACATGGCTAGGTTTAGATCTGCACTGCGTGTATTCATCTCACATGAAATGCACACCAACACAGGCCTCCCAGTCACAGGGAGTTTCCCAGGGTGGAAGAGAAGACCTGAGACATCCCATGAGGTCTGTTCGAGCAGCCAGCAGCCCGCAGCAGACGTGCACAGCTGACTGGGGGAGGTAAAGCCAGGTTGCTTGGTGATGCCACAGCCACCCTTTCTGGTTCCATGAGGACAGATGTCAAGTGGCAAAACACACATTCCCTATCCCATTCCTCTCTTCTCTGTGCAAAGTAACACAAAAACACATGCACACTTTCACTGTCAGTGTAAGCCATATTATTCTTGTAATTAAATCCAGTCCACAGCCTAAGAGCTTCTCTTTTTGTCTTTCCCCTTTCCCCCCACTTTGTTCCCCTCACCACTTGCCTCTCTCCAACCTTGTTTGGGTTTACATGCTATGTCATTAAATTCCAGAACAGTAAAATGTTGCAGCCTCTCTCACTAAGTACTGACACACCGCCAGGCTGAGAATTAGACATGGGGTTAATTTCTCTCCTGCAAGGACACTGCCTTTTCTTTTTCTTTACGTCCAACTCAAAGGATGCTTTTGGCAGCTGCGTAGTGGAAAAAAAGATCATGTTTGCTCTCTGCTTCCTCCCTGCACTCCCCCCTTTCTCCGCTCCCACCCATCAGCCATAAAACAAGGCAGCCCAGCCAGAGCCCAAACTGAAAGCAAGACAAAGCACCCACACAGCCCCCACTTCCATTCAGCAGAAATGGGCCACTCTGGGATAGCCCAGGATCTACAAGTAGGCCAGACAGAAACAAACAGTAAACAAAGAGTATCCTGTCCAAGCAGAGCGGGGCTAAAGAGAACGATGTCTTTCATTAACATGCAAGGCAGGGATACAAGCATGCAGCCAGTCAAAAGCATCGCTGGAGCTTGCTAGGAGTAACAAGAGGAAAGCAACACATGATCACCCCATTATAAGGACCCAAAGCACATCGTCCAACTGTAGCCAGGGCACAACTGTGCATCCCGCCCACCATGGACCAAAACAAGGTAGCCAACCACACACCTACCACCACCCCAAAACACCAGAGACGCCAGCCTCAAGGCTGCAGCAGCAGAGAACTGCACTCTGGAAGGCTGAGTAGGGAACAGTGCACACAGGTACGGTACCAGGCGACCAGAGACGTGCAAATGTCAGAGCCAGTGACATTTAAAAAACAGCATCGCTGCCTTTTTAGAAATGGGATGGGAAAGGGAGAGAAAAGCGCAGCACAGCCATAGCAACAGGTCAAGTGTTTGCGGCGGTTCTTTGGGAGGAAGGGTAATGCGGCGCGTGTGCCTTCCCAGTTTTCAGTGCATTTGTCACGTAATAAAATCATTAGCCAGGGATTTAATAGGAGAGTCTTCTTTAGTTTGCTTTTTTTCTGCGACCTGCCGCTCTGAAGCCCATGCAGATCCGTGAGTGAAAGTCCATGCTGTGTATACCCTTCTGTCTCCTCTCACGTGGCTATTGCAAACAAACCTCATATTTTTCCACAAATCGGTAGGAAAAATGTGGTGTGTGAGCAGGTGGGGGAACAGTCCAAGCGTTCCTAAGCAAAACAGGGGTCTGTCTGCTGCAAGTCCGCTCTGTTGTTGGAAAAATTCAACATGCTGCCTTTTTTTTTTTTTTAAATAGCGTAATCATATTTACTATTACATCAGACTTACCCACTACAAATTGTTCTCATGCAATGGAAGAATTTTTAATCTAATATCTTGGACTCAGATAATTTCCCAGCTGCAGAACTGCAATAATTTCCTATCTTCTCATTTTTGAGATAAGCCGATTAACTTGGATATGTTTTAGTTTCAGGGTGTGATTATCTCCCTTTATTGTACTTGAGAGAGAAGGGGTGACTTACAGTAAAATAACTTTGTTTTCTCCCAAGTCAGCTCTTAAAGTTTGCTTCTCTCTGATGGAGATAGGTCTTCCCTGTTGCATTTCCCTTTAGCCCCTTAACTTTCAGTATTTCCTCTCTCAAAAACACTATAATAACAGCAACTCTTATTTTAATCAAAGAAAATACACCATTAGAGAAATCACTGAAGTAACTTTCATATGCGTTTTAAACAAGAAAATGTTTCCTCCATGACATTCTTTAAAAATAAACTTCACAGCCCAGCAGACTATTGGTCAAATCCTGTTCGCATTGTTCATTTTTCAGGCACGCTTACAGAAGAAGAATAGCAAGGGGAAAAAAAAAAAAAAAGAAAAAGAAAAAGAAAAAAGAAAAGATGATACAGCCTGATGTTCTGTTCACACGTAGAACGATGCAAAACATGAACCTCTGTTCACTTCAGTAGAAATGAGTTACACCCAAGTAAGGGAGAAGACAAGCAAATTCTTGAACTTATTCCATTGCAAATTGAAAAATACTGCTTACTCCCACAATTTTATCAAGAGCTTTTGATATTTAAGCTTTTTCTTCGATCCCCAGGTCCTAGATTTACTTAATTATGTCAAAGGGACTCCCTCTCCTCCTTTATTTTTTCTTTAAGTTTCTAGCAATTATACTCTAAGAGAAAAGCATGAAACCACGAGGACACTTTTTGGACAGGAAGGTTGTATGTCCCTTTCTCTTCTAGATCTCATTGTTGTGCAGCGATTTTCAACCTGCTTTGATTTGGAGACCAAACTCAACACTAGAAACGTATAAGTTACATGCATGAAGATTCTCATGCAGCGCATCAATCCATTCCTCTTAGTCACCATTCAAGAAACTCCTCTGAAAGAAATGGTTCATGTGTTGAAAACTGCTAGTCTGATGATTTAATGTATTGATTTTAGAATGTGGCTTGTGCATTCTCCCTGCACAGCATTAGCGATACCAAGAAGGAATTTATTTTAAAAAGAGACTCTCTAAAAAGCCCGTTCAGTGAAAAGACATGGTTGCATGAACACGCAACTGCAAGAACTTCTTAAGATTATAGATGTAGTGACAGAACAAATCAGTGTTTTGCTGTGAAAAGGGTAACCCCAGCCACCAACTAACCACTGCTCATGCACAGCTATTCCTCACAGCTACGCCTTTAAAACCCTCCCCATCCCCAGGAAGGTGATGGGCAAGCTCTGGTTCTCCCCTGCTGGGGAAGGGAAAGTGGAAGCTGTCCTCTACTGACTGCAGCAAGAGCACTTGCGTCCCTGAAAATGCTCTCACAGAGAACAGCCAGCAGTATATAAAAGCAGCCCTCTTATTACCAATGCGTTGCTATGGGCACTATTTCCAAGAAAGCAGCCATAGGAGCAGATCCAGAGAACATAGCAAAATATATGAGGGTAGAAAGAAAAATTACAAAGAGCCTGGACTCATCCCTGCCTGTTTCTACTGGCAGCAACAGGACTGTAGAGAAGACAGACGGTGAAATATTGTAGTGCTGGACATACAGCCTAGTGAGACTTGTAGTTTTGCATCACTCAGCCCTGTTTAAAAATCCTGTCTGGAATTATTGCTTCTTAATCGAAGGTACAATTTCACAGCTACCCTCAATTTTTATCTTTTTTCCCCCTGAAATTAGTAAAACCAAGTTTATGTTTTCTTCATTAGTTGCCTTTAAGTGAACGCAACTCTGGTAATAAAGTTTGCCTAACAGGTCATCGATAACAGTTCTCAAAAACTTTCCAGTTGTATGCTGGTACGGGGCAAGCCTATCTGCAACACATCAAAGTAACTTAAGTCTCCATACACCTTTTTCTACAGCAAGTGTTAGCAGGTGATTAATGATAACTGGATGTTGTGGATTTTGTCACAAGAATTACAAAAGCTTCATGCCATCCAGCTGAATTTAAACTAGAACAGCAAGGGCAAGATGGTCTGTTCCCTACCACCAGCATCACCTGTATGTTAAAGTCACCCTGTCAATTCCAGTTCAGATTAATGAAGAGCAGGATCAAATCTACCTTTTATGTTATTTTCTAAATGAAATCAGACGTACACGTAAAACTGGTATTTAAATGGGTTTTATCTAATAATGAGTCTGATATTGACAGAACAATCACTATGAAGACTAAGGTAAGAGGCACTATATTCTCATTAATAATTCAGATCTCACCATGGATATTGATGACCAGGCACTTTAAAAGAGGAAGTTAGCCAGCAGCGGGAGTTAGTCTAGATTTCCTGAAAAGTTGTTGGAACATGAGAGCAATGCTCAAGAAAGGTCTTACTGTAAGATTCAGCCAGAGAAATGGCAGCTCCTTGCTATTAAGAGATCTTGGACCTTCAGAAGCATTACTGAAATTGTGCAAGGAGCAAAAACACAGCATTAGCACACTAATGAAAGGAGATGGTTGAGGAAAATAAATAAATGAAATCTGGAGGCAGAATCCTGACATGGAAAGAGCAAAGGTTCAATTAGGTTCAGTGGAACCTAATTCCAGTTACTGCTTAGGAGCAAGCAACTTTACAAGCTTTAAAATAAATGTGTACAATCAGCAATAGCACAAACAAACAGAAAGGTCATAGGAGCCAAAACCACCCAAACAAACCAGTAGGGGCTAGTTCACATAATCTGCTCTATTCATATAAGTTTATTTCATTGAGAGCATGAACTTTCTTAGAGAAGCTCAAGTAATTAACTGCAGGACCTTACACATTTTGTTTCCCTCAAGTTAATTTTACCCTGAAATTAGAGCTGCTTACACACAACTACAAATTCAAAAAGCCGAGTTTTGCTTGTTCTTTCCAGAAGGAGATGCTTGAAGAGATGGTACCATTGAAGTGTGAGATTCCTTTCAATTCCTCCTACCTCCTGTCTACGCTTCCCATCACTTTTGTAGACACAAAGTAAACCACATCTTACCTCACGGAAAAAGAGCAGGTTTCCAATGAAAGGAAGAGGTGGAGGATGTCGGATCCCTACTTTGCTTAGTTTGGAGAATGCGGATGTGGAGTACCTGAAAAAAAATAAGGTAGTAAGTTAATTTTGGATCTTGTCATTATAGTACTTGCCACAGTAATTAGTTCAGACATTCAGGCAACTTCCCTGGATTCAGGGAGGTAGAAGGTGCTTTCTGTGTTGGCTAAATAGAACTGCCAACATGGTGACATTGCTCAGCAGCTCCTTGGGTCATAAATAAATTCCATAGACTGGTGCTTCAGAGAGAGCAAAAGAAATAAGGGACTCAAACACAAGTCTGAAAATTGAGTTGTGGAAGTCGAGAGTTGCTCCTCTTCCCACAGAAGGTCTTGTAAGTCAGAAGAGGGCCACAAAGATGATTAGAGGGCTGGAGCACCTCTCCTATGAAGACAGACTGAGAGAGCTGGGGCTGTTCAGCCTGGAAAAGAGAAAGCTCCAGGGAGGACCTATAGCAGCCTTCCAGTATCTGAGGGGAGCCTACAGGAGAGCAGGAGAGGGACTCTTTGTCAGGAAGTGTAGTGATAGGACAAGGGGTAAAATTCTGTACTGTGAGGGTGGTGAGGCACTGGAATAGGCTGTCCAGGGAGGTTGTGGATGCCCCATCCCTGGAAGTATTTAAGGCCAGGCTTGATAGGGCTTGGAGCAACCTGGTCTAGTGGGAGGTGTCCCTGCCCATGGCAGGAGGGTTGGAACACGATGATCTTCAAGGTCCTTTCCAACTCTAACCATTCTATGATTCCAAGTAAATCTCCAAAGCTGCGTGAGGTTATAAACAAGATCAAAACAGACATTTGGGGTTTGACTACTGTGGCACAGCTGGGAAAGGAACAAGACAGATCTTCAGGCTATTATTGTCTTCTTCCATCACTGCTACCTATAAAGACCACAGAACAAGAATTCAAAGTAGTCTCAGTTGTGCGTGAGCCAAGACACTGTCAGTATGTTCAAGTCAAGCCTAGTATTTGGGCCAGATATGCTGATTAAGTGATTTTCCAGCTGCCAGTCAGCAAATTAAACAAAGATAAAAAATACAGGGAAACAAAACCCAGACTGAAAAGCTTCATGCATCCCTTGTTTCGGATGAAACTGTGGCATGTTGACAGGGACAATACTGGAAAAAGAGAAGAAAAAAAAAAAAAAAAAAAAAAACAAAGTATTTTTTTTTTCTCTCCCCTCTCCCTTTCTCAATACAAACAATGGATTTAAGCCAGTGGACTTCAATTAATGAATCCTGAAAGAGCAAGAGCTAACAGCAGCAGCTTCGATTAGCCAAAGACACAATAATACCGAATACTATCAGGCTGAACACTATCAGCAGGAGGATCAAGGCAAAAGATCTCAAGGACTAACAAAGGCTGGGACTGCATTAGCACTTTACCTCAGAGCAATAGCATAGTTTTAAAGCGCTCTCTCCCCTGTGTCCGTGGCAGTTTTGGCACATGCAACCCACTTTTTTGAGAGAAAACTGGACTTGAAGCTCTGCTCCAATCTCTCTCTCAGCAGGGTAGGTCTGAACTAACAAGCAGTCCTTCAGCTTTGAATCCCAGGTACAGTGAGATTGTTTATTCCCGGGGAGCAAATTAAATGTAGCCCAATACAAAAAAAAACTGCAGACTGCATATAGTGGAGGGGTCATGATATGAACTTCTTTAGTCTGTTAAGTCTGCAAGTCACCTGAATGACATAATAGAGAGAAAGCAGAGGCTGGGCCTTCAGATCCTAATGGGCTGACTCCCTCTTAGTAGTACCAGCATACAGCCTTCTTGACTCCGAAGACTGTGTTAACCCATCACTATGACTTGGATCTCTCCTCCTTCAGGACGCATCCCCTGTTTGAAATGCCCTGCATGATGCAGGCAGGAGTGTTCTGGTTCAACCTAATGGGCACACAGTACACAACTCCTAAGGTTAAGGGACGATGCAGGAGAGAAAAGAAGAGTTGGTGTCAGAAAACGGTCCTTTCTTCCAGGTGGAGAGAATGATGCTCTGAAATGAAATATATAAAATTAAGAGAATCAAATCTCACATGACCAGCAAAGCAGAATGAATAAGCATCAAGGTTTTTTTGTATTTCTGCTTCCTGAGAACATTTACTGCAGCATAGTACCTATTCTCTTAATGGGCTTTCTTTTGTAAAGAAATTTTACAAGAATCATAATCAGAAAATCAGATTTGATGTTTTTTAAATAGCAACAACGTTCTTTTTATGAGGCAGTGCAAACCACCACGAAACTAAACCCTCTCAATATAAATACATTTTCAGTCTGTGCAAAGGCACTACTTCTATATGACAGAGTATCATGGAATAAATGCAAAGAAGTGGACATTTATTACAAATTTTATACATATTATTGACTTTTTGGGTAGTTAACCGCTTAAAAAAAAATACAAGAGGTTTTCCTTATTGAAAGAACAAATACTCTTGGGGGAAAAAATGTTTTAACTTCAAAATGACAAACAGCTTACATGATACATTTTCTTTCCAAGAGAGGATTTTTTGCTGCTGTTTGAAATCTTACTAAAGTGTCACAGCAAAGTCCTCATCTTCTGTATGTAAACAGTGGAAAAGATTAAAATCTCTCTCAGTGGAAACCCATCAATTTTTCAGCACTTGATCCTGGATGTTTTCACTGTAAAATACATGGCAGATGACAAAACACTAGGTTGGGCTATACTGAATTCCTAATTTTATCATGGAACGGACAATACAGACCCCTCATCTTCATGTGCAGCAAAGAGAAACGTGGATGTAAACAGAGCCTTATGCTACACAAAGCAAATTATGTGATTACCAAATATTTTAAAAGGAACAAAACTAAACATTTCACAAGACAAAACACCCAGATTTACAAGGTGATTTATGCTTAGACGAGCAGTTCATCTTTGCCAGCTTCTGAACGTTAACTGGCAGCTCCGAACAGCTGAGGATTTGCTTACCTTTTTCCCTTCCTAACATGGTTTGCTCTGATGCTTTTTATTCAGTTACATTTGAAGTAGGTTTTCAAAAGGTAAGGAAACATGGTTTACAATGAGACAGGAAACAGAAATGCTGTAGTCAAGTTACACACTGAAAATACAGCAACGAAAGGGTAGGCCTGGCAGGAAAAAAAAAAAGAAAAGAAAAAAGAAAAAAGAAAGAAATCTCATCAATAAAAAACACCGAGCTCTACTCTATGATTTCACAATATTTCTAGCATTGTTGAAATATCTGCAGTTTTGCAGAAAAGACAGCATGCAAGCCCTTAAAGACCGACGGTACTGCATGCACAAAAGAGGGAAAAATCTAACATTGTACAGGTAAACTTGGCCTTGGCCATTTCTAATGTAACAGCTTACATTCTGCAACCTTGATTAGTATCTTAAGAGCCTTTTCCCCCCACTTCTGCCATATATCTGCTCATTCCCATCATTTTGGGTGGAGGAGAGAGAGGACGGACTGACTCGGGGCTTCTTTTGAAAAAGAAGAAAATAAAAATTGACCGATGTAACACACGATGAACATCAGCAATACATGAATCTGACAGCTTCGTGGCACAAACCTTTATCTTTTCAGCCAGAAGCAATTGCTAACTCGAACAGGCTAATTTATGTGATTCAGCCACTCAGCACGCCCATGACACACACTTGGCCAGTGACTCGCCGAGCTAAGCGTGCTAAGGACAGGGAGAAAACAGCGGCAGTGTTTGCTTGCTAGAAAGGGGAGGTGGGCTAGAAGCTGGAGGAGTGAAAACAAGCAGCATTGCCTCGTGGACAGTCACAACATGTTCATCTGCAGAAGCTGTGTGTGTATAAATGGAATGGTTCTGAGCCTGCCTTATAACCAGTAGGAAGTCTAAGTTCTCACTCCGCCATTTAACACACTTCTGTGTTGTCTCATCATAAAAATTAGTCTGATATCAGGCAACCTGAAGCTGCTGCTGTGGGTGCACACTAAGGGTAGACAACCAGCCAATGGACTGGAAGACCCAAGTCAAATGCAAAAATCTGGAGACAGGAGAGATACTGACAGGTGACCAGGATGACCGAAGAGAAGGAAACAACTTCTGTACAAAGAATAAGCAGGCAGGCTATAAACTTAGTGTTAAATAAAAATAATTAAATCCCACAAATGAATATTCAGACAGCAGGATTAAAAATGAAGCACTTTTCCAAGTAACCAATATACTACCTGTGGAACTCCTTGCCATGGGATGTTGTCTGTTCTGTAAGCTTAACCTTCAAAAGGTGATTAAATAAAAGGAGGGGAAAAAAAGTCAGCAGGCACTTTTAATTCAGGAATTTAACAAATGTAAGAGAGAGACGTGGAAAAGATTAAAGGGAAGGAGGGAAAATTAATCAAATTTATTTTCCTAAGCAAGGAACTAGTCTGTAAGCTTCCAATTGCAGAATAATAGATTAGACTGTTATAAAACCAAAAAGCTCAGACAGTTCAGTTTTCTTAAGAGGAAGAGAGGAGGAAGTCTTTGCATGAAGGGAGGGGCATGAAAAGGGATAAAACTCTGATGGTAGCAATATTTACTGGACAATCTAGCACATTCTCAGTCAAAGGAGAAACATACCCTAATATTTACACATGTAGGGCTTCCTGCACAACTATTAATTTAAAACCCTGGCATTATATTTTGAACAAAGTGACAAGACATCAAAAGGAACCAGAGGAACAGCAGTAATGAAGTAGATCAATAAACAATTCAATAAACTCTTTGAAGACTTTCAAATGGCCTCTCAGAGCTAGATGCTCTCTGTACATATTAAACACGACTGTTAAAAGAAAGTTATTATGCCAAATACATTCCTGTAGGCCAGCATAGCAGATTAAACTCTCTGAAATATGAGCTTCTCTCCACAAAGCACCATGAAAAAAAAAAAAAAAGTTAAAATCAACATATAATTAACACAAGTTGTGATGGATATATAATCAACACATCTGCCCAGCCAGGTCAGTACTGCAAGAAAAAGTACTATAGAGTCTACCATTAAGCACGATCAATTCACGTAGCAGATAACATTCCAGAGATGCCAATTCTGCATCAGAGTTCAACATACTATTGAAATTACTCCAAATTTCTCTCAATAGAGAAAGTGCGTCATTCCTTCTACATCTAAGTAATGTACAACCTAATAATATCTGAAAGCTATAAACTAGGACGCTCAGAGATAAAAAAGTGATGTTACTTAATCTCATTGTTGGGAGCTGGGAGGTGCGTTACTTTGGAAGACTGAGTGGGAAAACAAAGTATTTTGCTGAGATAATGGAAAACATTCCTGCCAAATGAGAGATAATCATCATGCATTTTCACCTATTCGCCTCTATTTACATATACCCACACCAGATCCCAGTCAACACTGGAATGTATTTTGCTCACAAAGTAATGATAATATACAAAATAATGATAGCCTCCCCAAACAGTACGATGACGGCTTATATAAAATATACAAGCACTCCTGGGAGCACTGCCTAGAGAACACAGTCTCACCAAAACACTGATATCATCCCTGAGCTAGCTACAGAGTTTGACTTTCTGCTCTTACCTCTCTCTGGGAAATTTTGCCTTAGAAATAGTGCAGCAGGGTCACTGGAGAGCTGTCACCTCACAAGTCTTTCCTCTTGTCTGATGCTCAAGATATTTAAGATAGAAAATCATTATCTGGTCCCATTCTGATAGAGGAACATGCAGAACCCAGGTCTTGCAAGTAGGTAAGTGTTACAGCCAAAGAGGATACCACCCCGGATGGATACCATCACCTCTGGTTATTACCACCAGAAAGCATACTCACCAAAAGAAAACTAAACCAAACCAAAATTAAATTAGCTGCCCATCCTCAAAAGACAAGTAGGTCCTGAAGCGCCCTCTCACAAAGTAGAAGAGAGAAAAATAAGGAAAGTAAGTCTCTCTCATAACCTGTTCTACTAACCTTGGACAACAAGAACAATCAAGTTGCCCTTTCCTTTGACCTAGCAGTACCCCTGACTGAAACAGAGGTTTTTGTTGGGAGAATTAAACAAACAAACAAACAAACAAACCCAAAACAAAAAAAAAAAAAACAAAAAAAAAAAAACCAAACACAACCACCAAAAAGTCACACTTGGTTGTGTAGAATACCAGACTCAGAGTAAAGAATCATTACTATTTGAGTACTGAAATTTCATTTTCAAGCTTATTAAATCTATACCTTTTAACTATGAATTTGTAGGGCTGTAATACTAGTTTCAGAGATAATGAGAACTTTCATGTAAAGCTTGCTCTCCTTAATTACTTGCATACACTCCCAGTGTTTCAATTTTGACGTAATTGCACAAGAAGATGACAGACATTACACACTTGCACCATCTGCCTCTGCAGGGGCAGATGTTTTCCAGGTGCAAAACCTAAATGACCATAGGATTCTTTCATTGAAAGACTTGCTAATGCACCAGGAATAGCGTGCAGAAAAGGGCCAAATTTTATGTCCAATGTTAAATTTATATGTCATCTATCCACTAACCATGATTTTTTAATCCATGCTGTTATGGTCTCCTGAAAAATTTTTTTAGTGTCTCTAACTTTAAGGGAACTGAGAGGCTCAAGGGACAGGTTGTAATAAGGCTGCAGGTTGTCACTGTGACTAAAGTTTTGGGCGGGCTTTGATTTTTAAGAGAAGAAAAAAAAAAAAAAGCAGTGAATCAAGGCCAACTAAATGAAAAAGCCCATACAGAGAGGCAACACACTTCACCATGCTCCAGAGTAGTCCTGGGAGAGACAGATGGTCTGTACAGCAGGCCAATGACAATATTTCATCACCTCTCTCAGAGCGCAGCCCCTTCACACCGGGCAGTGACTTTTTCAAATAAAGAGCAAATGAACAAGAATCCTAAGTCCGCGGCTTCAGCCCTTCATCATTGGCTCAACACCTTTAAATTATGGAGGTCAACTGCAGAAGAGTCTGTTGCTTCCTTATAAAAGCATATATCCTTAGGAAAGGAGGCAGGACCTGCACCCCTCCCATGGTTGCAAAGGGTCATCTCCTCACCAGGAGGAGTGTTCACAGCAGATCTGAAGTCTAGTGCATATCTGAGGCCGTACATGATGTCCACAGGAAGCCTGGGTCAGAGCTGATAGATACCATCAGCTCCAATGTCACAGCCCTAGCTCCCAAGTACCATACCTCTTTTGCTCCCCAGTACCATACCTTTCTTAAGGAGCAATTTCCTATTCCACCATTTTATTCACACAGATATTGCAAGGCACACAGAAGATAATTGTACCACCTCAAGGCCATAAACGTTCTTGCTCCAGCCAGGAAGACGGATATTTCCATAAGCAGGTGCATTGTTAGAAACACAGTTCTCAGAAACCATAGTAAAATTTCATAAAGTTTTTTCTTCCTCCCCACATAATTACATATCTTAATCCTGTAATTGAACATCTTAATTGCATAATTAAAAGGACATGAAGTTTCAGCTTAGTCTTCCTAATTGTTCTGCAGGTTCATATCCTAGTGATACACCTCCATTTGCAGAAAACATGGCACCTGTTTCTACTCGCATCTCAACCATTCCTATATACCATGAATAATGGTATGGACAAGGGATGCAGTTTCATCTTTAAATCGAGAGCGGAAAGTCTGCTTGGGAGCCTGATAATTCTGGCTTTTTCTTGCCATAAAGGAGGTACTGACTAGGCCACTGGCCCATTATTTCACAGGGCCAAAAAGGAATTGCACTGCCTCGGTTTCTGAAATGCTGTACACTTCAAGTAGGGATGCACTGTACAGGTAAAGACAAGTTGTATTCCCATTAGCACATATGTACCTCAGCTGCCTTTCCTTTTTTAATCCATGCAGTTCTTCTGGTCTATCAGACAACTAGACAACTTTCTTGATGTTTGTTGCTGTCAAGGAACTGGTTTTAGAGCTCGGATCTTGCACCACATTCTCCAACAGCAACAGTACATTCAGAGGCACTCAGTGCTTTTATGAACCTGCTGGCACAAGGGCTGCATGGTCACACTGTGCCAGGGCAATCCTCAAGAAAGACAAAATTGTTTCAAGAGGCTTAACATCTCCCAGTACTTTTGGGCCCAAGATGTTTCCCTTGACTGAAGGCAAGGTCCCTCCTGCCTTTTTGAGACCAACCTGTCAGCGTACACATGGCAGGCACTGAAGTATAGACAGAGTTACAGAAACACCTCCAGGAATCTTCCCCACTTGTAGTCTCAAATGAGCAGCTCTGACAGACTTCAGAGACAATTCATCTCCCTTCAGACTGTTCTGGATAAATGCAGACAGACCTCATAATTACACAGCACATGAAATAATTATTTTAAGTTAACATCAAGGGGCCACCATCCGCCCAATGGGATGAGGTCCTGCTGATCAGAAACAGACGTGATTAGAGCACAAGAGATCATTTCATGGTGTACAGAGAGAGTCTGAATTAATGGTCCACAGCCCAACTTTGTTCTGGCATTCCCTAACTTTGTGCGCTTGACTTTACAACCTCGATAATGTGCCTTTAATGCAATTTTCTGTGCAAGTTCTCAGGTTTTTTAAAAGCTCATTAAAAATCCATCACATTGCATCATTTTGCATCCCCAGGGGTCATCAAAAGACCCTAGGACTATGGCCGAGACCTTTGCCAAGTGAGCTAATGGCAGAGCTGACAGAAGAAGCAGGTTGTCTTTCACACAAGGGAGTTGTGAGGCACAGCCTGCCAGAGGGTCTTGTTAATACCTCCTCAGTGAAAAAAACAGCAGAATTGAAGAGTTCCTAAACCAAAACACTAGGGTCCTTGCTGGGTATTGACACCTCACCAGTGACCAGCTCCTCATTCACTTCTCTGGCAGCACCACCGCCATCCCCACTGTTTCTACTCCATGGGCCTGCCACCACCCCAACCCCAATCTCCACTTCTCACTCGAGCAGACCTGAGCTGCTCCCCTTGTCCAGCTCCTGCCTCAACTCACACTATGAGCTCCCCAACTGATCCCTTCCCAGCACAGCCCCACGCTGTTTCGTATCAACCATTCACCATCCTCCATGCAGCAATTCATCCCAGGACCGCTTGCACAAGTCCACTCCTTTCTTATCGCTTTGACACCCACACCACACAACCTTTCTCTCCTCCTCAGTGGCACTGCACATGGGTGGTAGGTGAGTCAAGGGAAAATGGGCTGGTGGAGGGGTGAGACAGGCTCCCCGCTTTAGGCCCAAGCCTCATTGATGGTATCACATGAGGGATCCATTACAGAAATGCTTTTCTCAGTCCCTATAATTGGAGCAAGCTGAACTACTCTCAGGGACTTGTTGCCTGGTCAGCCATCAGCACAGATAAAGGGTGGGAATATGCTTACCAAAGACAGAATCAGAAATACTAGCTTAAATTTATATATAAAACATAGGATATTCTAGCGAATGTGGCCAACTTCAGTTTATCGAAGCCTTACAATTTGCCCAGATTTGCATGAGAAAGGCAAAAAGTACATCCATTGACAAAAAACACCTCCTCTCGCCAAACATTGAATCTCTGTTTCAAAGCTAATATGAAAATCAAACACCACTTCTAAAGAATAATAATAAACCAAACCCAAAATAGAAAGACCAACAAAAACCACCAGCAAACCAACATATTTCTTTATGCTGTCTCAGAAATTATGGGGCTCAGTTTAACTGAAATTTTTCAATAATTTCACCTAAGGCAGACACCAGCCCTGGAAAACTTCAAGCCCAGCTGCTGAGAGTTTGATAAAGCTATAAGCAGTTGAAAACAGAGTTGTATAATGGGAGCATCACACAACCTTAATTTGTGGTGCTCTCAGACCCGCCTGTAATTAAGTATGCCAGATTAAAAATGAAAGAAGTGCTGGCTCTCAGTCTGAGAGCATGCATAAAATCTCAGCTCATAGCTAGTTATTTCATGCGAGTCCTAATCCATTATAGTAAAGGGGTGACAATGACAATGTTGTCTGACCCTTAATTACAGGAAAGATGCTCTAATACTGTACATACCAGACAGCCTATGATAAACTTGAAATTAATACCGAAGACTCTGCCTGCTCCCCATGACTTGAAAACTGGGAGTACTCTGATGCCACAAGGAGAAAGAATGTCTCTTTATTTTATTTCTCTTGCTCAGATTTTAATTTCTCAGTTTCTCTCATTCTCCATCATTTCCCAAAATAAACTAAAACCACATCCAGTGATTAAACTACACTTCACACACATTTCATTTCCACAGCATTCAGTTATAAAAGGAGGCACAAATACCTCTGAAGAAGTGATCCCACACCCTTGCAGGTGGCTGAACCCGCCACATAAAGTGGCATAGAAGGACCCACAGGTCACAAAAATGCTTTTGGGAACAAATCTCTGTCTGCTGCACCGCAAAATAGCACAAGTGCTGGCTGCAAAACCCCAGAATTAAAAAGAAAAGGTACCATACACATCTAAATAGTAAAAGTGCAGAGCTCTGTTTTTCTGAATTATTTAATACCACTAGAATTAAAGAGAAGGATGTGCAGAGATCCCTTTACAAAAAGCAGCAAAGCCCTGTGGTCACCAAGGAAGAACATCACTAGTTCCTTAAGGGAAGAGGAGACAATCCTTCCAACCTCAAGGCTCCCTGCACACAAAGATTGAGTGGAAGTACAGAAGTGGGGTTCAAAGGCTTCTGGAAACACAGAAAATAAACTCCACTTCTTCTTGCCCTTTGCAGCTTATTCACGACTTCCTGAGTATCTATGGACAGGAGTCAAGCCCACACAAAAGAGGAGTAACTCGCTTCTTTTCGTAAGGTGACTTCATCTTGTGAGAAACAAAGTAGACAGAGCAAGGAACGTGCATAACTTTTATTCCCTCCCCCAGCACTAGCAGAACACCCGTTAGCAACCACAGGCATGAGAGAGGAAGAGCAGTGAAATTAATTATTTCAATCACCTTTCAGTGTGCTGGAGCAGTCATCATCACCAGCCTGAGTAAGCTTTCGTGGGCCACTAACAAAGGCCTGATACCTACTACAAAACAGAAGGCAGTTGAATAGATGCCAAACAAAGCCAAAGGAAAAGAAGAATTTCAAACAGAGCAGATGAAAGGATCGCAGGAAGCAAACTTAAAGGAGATTCTCTGAACTCAAAACATCGCCTCAAAAAAAGTGGGCTCAAGTGTTGCTCCCAAGTGCTATCCAGATTAAAAGCAAAAAAAAAAACCAAAACAATTGGGGTTTCCTGGGGCTCTGAATCACCCATTCAAGCCATAAGGAGACTCAGCAACCAACTACATGCAGGAATATGCATATGTTGGGTATGCACAAAGTGTCAAATCCAGAGTAGAACGGATTGAAAGGTATTTTCCTCCTTTAATCACTGGAAAATGCAGTAAGACCATGCATTGCTTGTAAAACAGCAGGTTGGACCATTCAGGCAGAAATACACTTTTTAAGCTGACATGTTCCTCTCTGGGCTGTTGGTTATGAAAAAAAAAAAAATTAAAAAAAGAGTGTTTGTTGCACATTATCTCATCTTCAGACTGCACTTTGAAGTCCATTCTGGCCATTCCTCCATGACAGAGACAAATTCCAACCCTTAAGAATAATTGTCTCAACTTCATAAAGGAACCCTTGTTCAAGTCAGATAATTTTCATGTAGAGGCTGACAAGGAAATGGCTTTCCTGGAACGGAGTTGATTTGCATTACCCGGTGTCATAGCACATGACAGCTTACTCCTGCTCATCTGGATCGCCCGTAATCCACACGCCGGCTGTCCTCTTCTTCACGAAGCCTTTGTGCACATGGCAGGACACGCTCATCTTAACGAAGCGTCTTTGCTCGTCAGACGGCTGTGTTCTCTCTCAAACCGTTTATTTGGCAGGCTCCTGGATGCAATTTGTAATCACCGCTCTCCGCCCGCAAAGAAAAGCCCGTTAGCATTGCCCGTTCCTTTGGCTCTAGGGTTTTTTAAACATAGAATGGTTAGAGTTGGAAGGGACCTTAAAGATCATTGAGTTCCAACCCCCCTGCCATGTCTGACATACGTAATGCACCATGTTCATCTGTTAAAGATCCCCTTCGCAGGGTCTCTCAGAGGACCTGCTACTGCACCCCTGTCTCAGCTCACCCTCTCTCCTCCAGTTAAACAGTCTCAAACGCTCCCAGCACATGAAAGCAAAACGCTTCAACCCCTCAAGCTGCAAATTCGCTGAGACAGCGACCATCTTTCCATTACGCCGCACAGCCTTCATGTGCACAGTAGAGCCCTAATCTTTGACAGGGGTTCACCGCTCCTGCTGAAATGAAAACTAAAGTGGAGGGAAGTCTGCGCAGTGTCGTTCGATCACTTTTTAACTACCACAATGAACTAAAATTCCACAGGGAGGTGATGATAGTGAGTCACTACCATGAATGGTTCACCTTCAAAGGTAAGCAAGAGGAGAGCTGAAGCCCAAAGAAGCCAGTTTTCTTCACCCTCTCTGCAAGCACCTGGGTGCAGATCAGTGATATTTTCCAGAGACAGAACAAAGAAACTAGATGCTGATACACAGAGGCTTTAAAAGACATTAGGAAGCTGATAAAAATAAAAGGACTGACAACAGAATTTGGAATTGAGAGCAGAAGAGAATAAGAGCACGGCATGTTACAAATTACAGAAATCCTGGCAAGAAGAAAGGGTCTTGTCGAGAGAAAGGAAAGGGCCGCTGAGCCAGTCACAGCCTCAGAGAAGTCATGTATTGGAGAGATTGTGGAGGATCTCAGCACTACCTTAAGCCACATGTGAAGAAAAGACTCTGATGCAATGAAATAGGTTAATTATTACAATCGGATTTGTGTATTTCTGATGCTAACTAAATTGATAAATTCTTCTAAGGCTCATTACAGATCTGCACCGTTATTTCCAGCTTTAGTTTGTCTCCAATGAGCTAACCATGAGATGGATCTAGAGGCCTGAAGACAAATACTTTTACTTATTGCTGGGAAATTTGACTTTAGTGCCTGTCCAAAGAGAAGTTAGACTGGAAGATCCAATCATGGGGAAAACAAAAAAACCCAAACAAACAACAACAAGATAGAAATCTTTGAATTGGAAGAATATGAAAGACACGAAGTCATTAAGACAATCCACTCAAACCAATTCAAATGTAAGTGTAATAGTGCACAAATCTAACCTATCACATGCCAAACACAACAGTGTTGAAAAAGGTGACCCTCACTGGCCACTACCAGAGCTCTGAAGATAAGCTTTACTTTTGACATTTGCCAAGTGGTAAGTGAAACAGTGGTTGCACTGTAAAGGCCAGGTAAGGCAATGCACTCCTGTACTGGAGTATATCACACTGTATATCAATGCAGCATATCACACTGCATTGTGGCTGCTTTACTTACTTAATCCCTCAATACACTAGGAATTGCTAACTCAAGCTAAGGTACTTTGGAATCCTTTAGGAAACTATACTTCCATATTTACATATGCAACCATATGCATACATTCCTGGTTATGCATACACATACACTAAATCTGTTCATTTCCCCACAGAACAAAATGAATACCTAACAAAATGAATACCTAACAACTGTATATGTTTTGGATGATGTTCTTTTTCACAAGGGGTTCTGTACACCATTCATGCTTTTATTCACGCTAAGTGCCCACCTTTAACATGTGTCTGTCCCTTGAAGATGCATCTGCAGCAGAGGTGCATTAAGGTGACACTCTGCTATAGAGCATTCACAGTAGCCCCTTCCAGAAGGGGCTGCTTTCCTCTTCCTTGGGAAGCTGTTCAACTGAACAATGGTCAAGAAAAGCCTAACTTGCAAGGCTGAAGATTTTATGCGCTATGGTCCCACCAGTTACAGCTAGTTTTGTCCTCCTGTATTGTTCAGGATGCCCGCTGGAGAACCTAGCTCTCTTCAACAGCTCTTCTTTCAAATCCATGCAAAAGGCCAGAACCCACCCACAACTTGGAACACGCAAATTGGTGTCAAGGCTCTCTGCTGTGGCAATTTTCCTTTCCTCAACATAAAACAGAAAAAGATAACAAACCTGACAGATTCTCCGAAGAGGAAAGAGGAAAATGGAAGTTATACGAGGAAGGAATTGGATGGCTGCCAACTTGAAGTGGTTTAAAAGATTGATTGGTTTCACTTTTGCATCCACAGGTATCAGTATTTAGACAAGCAATACTTGCAAACACCATTTCTTAAACTTATGCAACAGAAAAGGTGCAGTTTGTAACTGAGGAAAAGACAAGGTAGCAACCTGCTGTTATGCCTAACAAAGTGGCTAAGATGCTCTGTACTAACAACACTGATTTCTAACAAATCCTAGAACACTAATACAACTCAGAGCATTTGAAGGATTGCCAGCATAATCCTGAAATGTAAAGGGACAAGAGGAAAGCAGAGGTAATAAGTCAATTAGCCTGACATCATCCTTACATGAAATAATGGAACTATCAATTTGGGATGCCATCAACAAGGAATTTGAGAAGAGGCTAAAAATGTAATTAATGCCTTCCAGTATTGTCGAACAAGCCTTTCATTTTAGCTTGGGGTGGGTTTTTTGGCAGGGTATAGATATGGTTGCTAAATACTGCTCTTCCAGTAGCATGTACTTGAGTTAGTCCAAGGCACTAGAATCACTAGACCACATAACATCTTGCCTAAAAGACCTCACGTGACACAGAGAACTAATGTGCCAGGAAAGTAGACAAGCTAAAAGCTGGCTTAATGCTTGGTCACAAAACACAGCCAATAACCATGAGGTAATAATCAGCAGGACTTCTACAAGGAGGATTTACAGGGATAGTTTCTTATTCACTAATAAAAGGAATCACGAGTTACAACCACTTGAACCTGACCCCAGATTTTCTGTGCCACAAAAGGTGTCCACAAGTCTCTCTAGCATCCTGCTGCCATAGAGCCATGAATCTTGACAGTTCAAAATTTGTCCCTGCAGCTGTTTGATAGCTGTTTGATAGTTGTTGGGAAAAAAGGGTGCAGCAATGGTCCTGCTCACCTGAACTATGACAAACCCATCCTGGCCATGGCATTTATATGGGTATAATCCAGCCAGCAGGTCATCTATGAGAGCAGGCCTGCAGGAGGCAGCTGAGACAATCTGAGAGCTCGCAGCCACTGAAAAAAGTTGTTCCCTTCCCCTACCACCCACCTCCACATATTCCCTCTTGCTGCTTTCCCAGCAAAGTAGCCCAGCAGAAATGAACTTATTTTGCTGGTCATTTTACAACTAGAAGGAGAAGGAAGGATGTCTGTGTAGTTAGCTGGATAGGTTCGCTGAGGGGCCAAACAAGTGCCCAAGTCAGCACCAGCAAGTGGGTGATGGGAAGGGGAATATCCCTTTTGGCAGCTGTGACCTATTAGGTCAGCTCAGTCACTATGTTAAATGTTTCCCTTAGACACAGTGGCTCCAAAGCTCTTTCCTGGCAAAGTTACCCACTGACACAGAGATGGGTAGGACGTCATGGAGTAAAAAGGACAGGCAGCAGGGAAGAGAAGTCACTTGGCAGCCCAATGATACATCTAGGAAGCAGAAACACAGATCACACTTCCAGGGTGTGCTTGGAAAGGTCACAGACACATCCTCAATTGTTGCTTTGATTAGAGCTGGGAGCATCGCTGGTGGGGCTAGATGCACCAACATATTCCTTGGGGGTATAAAATGGGCCACCAGGCAGAAGCAAAGAAACAACATCTAGAGCACAGGCAAGACATCCATGCAACTGCTAGAGACAGCCCTGTTCAGGAAAGGTGTGGGAGTACTGGGTGCAGCTCAAAGGACACCTGCAGAAAGGGAACAAGGGATGGGGAAGAAAAACTAAAAACAACTTTTAAGTGGGAAGCTTAAGGAGCACAGGTAGCATGCAGCACATTGAACAGAAAGTTGAGAGGTGCCTTGTCTGCACAGGAACAGGCTCTGACAGCAAGCAGTTTTCCATCCTCCCTGACAAAGCTGAGTATAGACATTACAGAAATGTAACCCTGAATTCAAATGCCGTTGGGATGGAGGGGCACACAGAATGAGGCAGTTTACCAGGGGAGCTAGTGGACTCACCCTTCAGCTTCTGAAAAAAAAAAGAAAAGAAAAAAAAAAGGAAAAAAAAGGGTGGAGGGATGTTTCCCTAAGGAAAAAGAAGAAAGAAAGAAAGAAACAAACAAACAAAAAGCCATACCACAAAGCACTTCCCCCTATAAAGTCTAAAGGAAAGTGCACAGCCTGAATACACAGGAAGTCAAACTAGATGGATGCATAGCCCATTCTGGTCTATAAGTAAACAAGCAATTAACTATTGCTCAAATTGTTGTTTCCTATCAATGGAAGGGGGACTGTTTTCCTTCTCTTCCATTGGGGAGAGATTTGCACTACCACTACAAACCAGTGACCTCTTCACAGAACTGGCCCCTTCCACACCAGAGCAGTCACGCAGCTAAAGACAGCAACAAAAAGGCCTTGGTTAGAAATCGCCCACAGCTTATCTGCAAAGACAAATACTTTGCCTCTTTCAATGGAAGCCTAAGGAAAGATACCAACCCAGCTAACAATTAGCCAAACAGTTTCAGAGACGTTTAGGCTTTTCTGCATTGAAAGATTTATTAGAACCTAGCACTTGACTTTTATTTGAGTACCTTATCCTACCATACAGTTTCCTTAAATGTGTTTTAGAACATAGAGCCCTCTATCTAAAGACACCACAAAGACCTCTGTGAGGAAAAGACAAGCCTCCCTTCCTCATACCAAATAAAGCCTATTTGGGAAACCAATCATCTCATAAGTCTTCCATCTTTTTTTTTTTTCCTTAATAATTATAATAATTTAAAAAAAAAATTCAGGGAGCTATTGTAAACAGCACTTTTTTGAAGCAAAGAGGGCAAAACCAAAAAAAATCAATAGAGGAAACTTTTACAGGTGCATGTTGTTATTAAATGGCACAATCACAAAGACACAAGACCACAACCTAGTCACTATTTTGAACCTTACAAATCCAGGGCAACACCACTGGAGAATTTTGTGCAACCCTGTAAGTGTACAGACGGAGAAGCATCTGTGGATGTACGAACAGCTCTAAAGAATGATTTCCAACTCACAGTAAGTGCCAGTTACCTAAAGCATCTTTTAAGGAAGGAAGAAAAAAAGATGCAAAACCTACCCTTTCAAAGTCAGTACATCCAAACATGTTTTCCTGTAAGCAGAAAACCTTCTAAAAACCACATTGATATAATAAACCACTAACAAGTTTCCTTATCAAAACAAACTGAGAAACAACTCATTCGTCTAACCTGATCCCAGGCCTCGTAGGGCATAATATCACCATCAAAACATGATCATCCAGAGGAGACCATAGCCTTGCTCACATGACTTTATGAGTTGCAGACAGGTGGGATTAATTATTCCATTAGCAGAATTCAAAGCACCTGAGACTTACTACTACGGGCACACAACTTTTGAGTTTCAGACTCCTGAAAATTAAAGTTGCAACTGTTACTTTTCTCTCCTGAAAAATCAGAGCTAGAAAAACAGTTGCCTTTTCAATTCTGAAATGAATTTGAACTCTGTTTCAATTCTGAAACTTTATTTGAAGAGAGCTGTATTTTGCAGTAGAGCATAGCCCGTTTCTGTGTGTGCACAATTTGCCTCCTGTTGCTGGACCACTGGCACAGTCTTTCACACACACCCTATCGTTGCTTTTCTTTCTACGGAGCAAAGCAGTGAAAGACCAACTTGGGGTGTTAGAAAGCAGCATTCGAGAAGGAAAGAGGAAAAGAAAAAGGAGACGAAGAGTCTGACGGCAGTACTTGGTGATGGGACAACATTTGGGCACTGGGTTAGTTGAAGCGCTTGTGACTAAGCCTAGACGATGAGGCTTTTACAGTTATAGCTGCTGGCATGTTGGCAGAAGGGCAGATGAGTATCTTACTTGCCTGCACCTGGTTGGTGAAACACTGAAACGAATAGATGGGAGATGACTCAGAGGCCCTTATGAAACATCCTCAGACCAGTCATCCGAGGCTACGATGGTTCCTATTGTTCCATTAGCAAGTTGTAGCTGGTGATAAAATAGGTTGTGCTCCTCTCAAATGGTGCAAGCATGTGGTAGTTTTTGTTGGTTTTAAAAGATGTTTTATTGCCTATGAAATACGGTATGTGAGCTCAGGCAGCTGAGGCACCCTGACTTTGCAGTAATTCCAGCATCCACGTTTGCTGCTCGGGCTTCTCCACCTTGCCAGCCAATTGGCCGTGGTGGTGTTCCTGTTCAAGCAGCAAAACAGCAGTTCTACACACAACTAGTACTCCACAACTCTCCTCTTGCAAAGCTCTTAAACCAAACAGACTTTCCTGGATTTAATTAAAAAACAACAAGAAGTAACCCAGAGGCTGAATATTCCACATCACATTGTCCTCACTTATTAGAAACGTATTTCAGTGCTTCCCTCATTATAAAGGGGAGAGATTATGTAGTTTGCAACGCTGCCTGCAGCTGTGCTTTTTATACTTGGATGTCAAAAGACAAAGCTCCTAAATCTGCATTTGGCTACTCAAATAAAGGAGGTCTATCTTAGCTAGCCACTCACTGCACACTAATTCTCCAGAAACAAAGGGAAGTTGCAGGCACCCAACTTTTTCTAATGGCAAAAAGAAACCACCACGTTATGGATGTGTAAGTGTCCAACTAGAGACACCTGTGGATAGCAGAGGAAAGAAGTTTTGACCACAACGATCAGAAGAGTTAGGATGACAAAAGCACCCAGCTGAATCCATTTACACCAGTACTAGTAATGCAGGGAAGAAATAATAGTATAAAGGAGTGGAAAATAGAAGAAAGGAAGGATGGGACGAACAATGATGGATTTGCCTAAGTGTGCATGTTAGAAAGGGGGTCAGAGCTTCAAGAGGATCCAGGGAACAGACGCCTTATCCCACCAACGCACAGACCCATAGGTCAGCCCCAAGAAACCCCGAGTCGGCAAGAAGCAGACGGCTGCATGGTTGCTGTGTGTCTCAGCAGGCAGCAAACAAACTGCTGGGTTTGCCCTACCTGCTCTGTGTATAAAATGTCTTTAGCCCTCAAAAGCTGTAATTTGAAGAGTAGAGACACAATTTTCACACAGCTGAGACACACAACTGTCTGTACAATTTTACCAAGCACATGCCCACACAAACCCCTAATCATCTGCACTGTCATGTATAATTACTCGGTCTGAGCATGTAGTAATAGTAAATACGTGAATGTTGGGCACACTTCATACATTCAATAGCATCCTGTGTTTGTACACAGGCTGTACTCAGTAAGTATAACTAAGATTATACCCTGAAAAAGGCAAGCAAAATATACAAAAGATTTAGAGTATATGTCATTTATCCCAGAACTTGACAGGAAAACAGAAAATTCCTTTCTAAAATATATAATCAAGTGGTTTCTGTGTTTTATCTTCTAAATAATTGGGTACAGTGCTTCCATGGCCCACACTAATGACAGAAATTGAAGCTCATTATTCAAGCCTGCTGTGATCAATACAGAGAAAACAGGAGAACACTCATGAACAGGCAGTCCTAGCACACAGTTTTTAAGGTCAGTGAAAGTTATTGTGTGATTACCTGAAAAAAAAGGACATTATCAGAGAAATATATATGTGGAAATGGAAGAAGG
Source organism: Pedionomus torquatus (assembly GCA_013398155.1). NCBI lineage: Eukaryota > Metazoa > Chordata > Aves > Charadriiformes > Pedionomidae > Pedionomus > Pedionomus torquatus. The sequence continues at coordinate 216,685 of VZRU01011688.1, forward strand.
ATGCAGTCAAAAAATGCCACTGTACACATCTCAGCGCACCTGAACAGTCTTTCACGTACTGAAACCACACATTTGCAAAAACCTGGAAGTAATCAAACACAAAACTCAGCATATAAAACAAGGTTAGCTTAACCCAAGCATGAAAAGGCTGGATAAATCTACAGCAGCTAGATCTCATCCATCACTTTCACCTATTCTAGGTATCAGAAAGATTGAAGTGTTAATAGCCGCCTTATTGACTCATTACCTTACAGGTTTTAAAATCTGCATAAAAATAGATTTCAAAAAATCTCTTATTCAAATCAAGCACATATGACTGCAGCTACATCAAACAGAGTCCCAGTTTTATCAGAGATATGCTGCTTCATGTCAGTTAGTTGACACAACCACGCGTCTGCCTCTGTGCTAAATACATGTGCATGCGGGGAGGAGGGGGAGAGAGAGGAGGAGAGCACAAGCCGGTATGCAAACATGCTGTTAGCTATTTTTTTCCAGTTGGAAAAAAAAACTGTTAGCACAGCTCAATCAAATCTATTGAAAAGAGCTAGGGATTCATTCAACCACCCTGTTGCAACAAGCTCTTTATCCTGGGCCTTATCCCAAATGTGCTGAAGACCACGGGAGTTCCTCAGCTGACCTCAGTGGGGTTTGGATCAGGCCCACTCTGCAAGTAATCTCATTTGATATGGTAGTGTTAATTGGCTCTACTGCTGGCATAAAAAGTATTGTAAAGCATGAGAAGGGTTGAAAAAAATCTGACTCACGGAAAGCAGCAGCAAGGCTCGAGCATGATAAGTCTTAGTGCTCTACAGGCACTAGTGTGATCGAGGGTGAAGCATGTAAGTAATTTGTGCATCACAAAGGTTACTCTCACCTACCAAATAAATTATTTAATCTACTTCTTAAATTTACTAGGACAACACTGGTCCTGTTCCTGACACCCTCTCCTTTGTAAAGGCCTTAGCCAGATGTTGCCATGGGGAACACTGACACTCCAGCTTCACTGCCATGCCCAGCCACAGCCCAAATCAATGTGAAGAAGCCCTTTTACCTCTGGCCTTCTCTGATAGATGAACAAAACTATGCAAGACTTTCAGAGCAGTAATGGCTGCAGCAGGACTATGGGTTTGCATTAAAAAATGCATTTTCCAAGTTGTCATACTGTATTTTATTAATTAATTTGCTACATTTGCTGTTTCTAAGGGCTCCATAGAACAATGATCTCCAAACATTTTCTATTGTACAACTCTAACAGTAAAACACTTTTGAACACACACCACTAACATATATATGGGTACTTATTAATAAATTATATACATGTACTACACAGTATTAATAAATTATGTACATTACAAAGCATACAGAGAAGTAGAAATTAAGAAAGGATAAGATAAAGACGTAGAAGTGTTGGGTTTTTGGTTTTTTTTTTTTAATTAAGGGTACAAAAAATATCTTCTCTAATGGATTTTCTTGCACAGCCTTTGGGGTGGGTACACCTCACTTTGGTGTCATAAAGGCCCACTCTATGGAGGTGCCGTAGAGGACTCAAATATGTTTCCTTCCCCACTGACAATGACATTTAAAAGTCTTAATCATATACACACAGACCCTGTCCTGTTCTTCAGGCAAGAATCTGACCCGTGAGTTCTGGGCAGCACAACAGATGTTTGCTTTCCGCATTTGCTGGTTGTCACGGTATCACGCAACTGGTCAGCACTGCTGCCTTCTGCTCAGTGCTTAGTTTTCTATTCCAATCAGTGAATCAAAAAACCCCTCCCCTTTAACATAGTAATTATACTCTGCAAAAAAAGAATTAAAAATTTAAGTCTTCACATCTTTGTTTTTATGGCTTGAGAAATCACATAACCCTTTCCTATACCTTTCACTTAGTCTCTTTTTGTGTCTCCCCTCCTTTCTGCCCTACTGAAGACATCAATCTTCCTATCTTTTGTTTTGCCAGTTTCATAGGTATGAGCAAGCCACCCAGCTCTCTGCCCCTCTGCAAAATTTTTCCCAAAATCTGGCCACCAAGTTTTTTGCTCCTTTACCTCTTTCCTAACAACATTTCTTACTGATCTCCTAAAAAAAATTCCTCAAATTAATTTGTTTTGAAGCACGGAAACAAGTACACATGTCACTGAGCTTATTCACATAGGGGAGCCGAAATCACCTAATAAGATGGAGTTTTAAAGCTTCATCAGTTTATGAAAAGGCTTGGGGGATAACACAGATGTCTACAATCATAGGGGACCAGGCTCAGCATCCAAAAGGCCCCCTTTCCAGATTTACGGTGTCACCCACGTTTTGCCTTGCTTACTGCTGTTTATTGCTGGGCTGGACTCTGAGCAGTGGAAAGCAGAAAACATGCCTTTGCTTATTTTTTGACAGGCCTGGCCATTCCTGTATTTCACAAGCTCTAAAAAAGCCATGTCAAATTTAAAGTACCACACCTATTATCATTTCCAGTCAAAGGTAGGTCCTCCACACTTGCCTTCACGCTGACTGCTTTCCCTGTAAGCCATCCCCTTATTAACATCAATTGCAAATCAAACTGTAGAGGTGAAATTCATCACTGTGCAAAGAGTCAGCAGGTATCCTACTTCAGCCCATCAAAACAGGACTTACATTAAACTCTAAGTAGCGCTTAGGTCTTATATTAAGCCTTCATAGAGGGTGTGCTGCACTTTTTCTGAGTTTCATTTCATGCAAACCATACCACTAGGAAAATGCACTTCAGCACTTAGGCACTGTGCAAATAGATATTAGAAGGGGAAAAAAAAATCCTCGACAGATAGGCTAAGGGGCACTATATTAGGAAATACTTGAATGGGTTTTTTTCAATGTCATTTTATTCTAAGAAACTGATCGCTTTTCTGAGAAATTTATAAGTGACATGATCTGATAACCTGTAATAAACACATTATGTTCTCAAAACCAGACCTTATCAAGTGGAAAATACCTTTAAAGCTTCTCAAACTAAGCGAGACTCCAAATGCATGCCTTTGTCACTGACAACACGAAAACAATCTTAGGGAAGACCCGGGGCCACTAAAACCAGAAGCAGTCGTTCAAGTATGATTTTTTTTAAATAGGAATTTATAGCAACATAATTCCACTGTCTTCTACAGGGAGGGGGTGGGGGGAAGGAACCCAAACCAACCAAACAAACAAAAAACCCCACATAATTTGTGTTTAAGGGCAAACAAAACCATAATTGTTTCTCAGGAAATTCAACAACCCTTGTATTATCTAACCTGCTCTCCTGACCAGTCTCTCCTCTTCTGCTGAGGGTTTAACCTAGAAGTGTGGCTGGCATGAGCCTGGGATAGGAGAAGAAGCACTACAGGGCTCTTTAAACTGCCATACCAAAAAGACTGAACCTACCCTATTTTCATGTTTTCTTTCACACAGCCACGGCAAAACTATTGCTGTAATACAGGATCTGCACTATCAGCGCACCACATGGACCACACACCCTGCCGTGCTCCACTGCAGTCTAACAAAGCCACCATGCCCAGGACCAAGTGAAGCTCTGCCAGGGGAATCAGAGCACTCAAGGCTCTGCCAGTAGAGCCATCTCCATCAAGGACCACTCTTCTTCACAGTCCCTGCACATCACCATCTTGTAGTATAGAAGCATTCATTAAGCCCAGTTTATTTCTCTGAGACAGGGAAGGACCATTGCTATGGAAAGGCAGGACACATCCTATCTTGGCCAGATGGTGCTTCTCCTCTGGCAGAAGACAGAAAAAATCCACTACCCTTTTAATCATTTCACCTCAAATAAAAGTACTCCTCCATCAAAGTTTGAACTCTCACTAGAGGGGTAGTGCACCACTGTGGAGCTTCAAATTCGTGCCTGGCTTCCAGTCGGTAATGGTAATTGTCTGCTTCCGTATTGGGTCTTGGGGATTTCATTACCACGATCCCTCACCACCCCTTCCAGAAGTGGTCTTTGCTGCCCAACATCACCAACTCAGGCTCCTTTTGTAGAAGAAGAAATGCCCATGACAGTGTTCCAGAGGATATACAAGGAGTCTGTTTCATCTGGGCTGCTAACAATCTGCACTGGTTACTGATTACAGAATTACTGTTCCTCAGTTAATCGCGGTGTCTGCAACCAAAAGAATCTCACTGATCTTAATGTAAGGGTGACGCGCATGTAATCCATGAGAACGGAGCAGAATAGAGGAGGAGGATGTTAAGCATTTACTTTCAGTAAATCTTGCCCTTCAAATAAAACTCCCACTGATTAAATTTATTGCAGACAACATAGCGCAGATACCTTTATACCAGTTCATAAATAATTTATACCACTTTGGCCTTCCTAAAGGGAATTGACCAAAAAAAAAAAATAAAAAATGCAAAAACATTTCTCAAAATTACCAACAAATTTTTGTAACTATTTTATTAATTCCGTATAAAGAACATCAGACTTCAAGATAAACCTCTGGAGATGTGTGTGCAGTAACAGAAAGCTTCCATAAACTATTTTCCTTATTTATATGATCCCCTACTTATGTACTAAAAAAGAAAGAGCAAAACACAGCAACGACTACTGCCCTGTTTGACCACTGCTGTACAAGCATGGCAGAGCACAGAAGGTAAGATATCGCTTCCCACTGCCACCGCTCCCAGTGATGGGTGCACTTTCCCTTTACATCAACATCCAGAGGGGAGCACGACCTACAGGCAAGAATGTGTGTCTACATGGGAGTGAGCTGTGGATGGGGTGAGCGCTTGTCTTCATCGATCAGTAGAAAGTACACAAAAGGGGTCTCAACCCAAAAAAAAACCCCACCTTACCTCCCATGCTCCTTGTAGCTTCTCCCATAAGCACGCATTCAGTATTTCCTCCTGCTCCATGGGCAGGTATTCCTCATCTCCATCTCCATACCGACCACCTCGCAGACCCATCAGATGAATCAGACCTGTATAAAGCTCACAGGTGCTGTCTGTTGTGCATCGCTGTCCATGTACTAAATATGGCAGTGAGCCAGGAAAGCCAAATGGTTATATATGCCTCTGACAGGTTTAAGAAGGATGAAAGGGTATGGAAAAAGGGGAAGGAGGGAGGGAATACAAGTTTAACACTACAGCATTGTTTTAATGAATATATTTGGTTTTTAAAAAAACAACAACAAACAAACCACAAACACACCAATGTATATGTACAACAGAGCAAATGAAAACAAGACAAGTTTCTGGATTTTTTCAGTATGTGATGTGCTAGGTGAGAGTTGACACTATGCACACAATGAAAGAAATGCACAAAAGGATTAATCACACAGGCAATTGCAAACCAGAGCTCCCACAGCTGGATGAGAGTAAAGACTAAATTGAGTTGCAGCAAAAATATGTTAAATCAATATTAACCACAGACAGCAGGAGCAAATCTTTATTTGGAAGCAGTTTAAACAACCCTCCTCACCCTCTCTCTCCATCTCATCCCACACACACACGCTCTTTCTGATAGGTTTCTCAGGGCTGTGAGGTATGGCTGGAAGGGTACCACCACAACAGACAAAGGGAGAGGTGAAGCAGGGTTCATGCAGAGCCGCCACTCACACCAGGGTACTGAGGGACTGACATTGCGAGAGCCAGGGAGGACAAGGGCACAGTGCAAAGGACGCCCTGGAGGGTCTATGGCAGCTCCTCTGGGCACACACATGGGTAAGGAAACACAAAGTGTGCCATCAAACCTTGGGCCACGGCCTCTCCATGAGGTCCAGACCACCTCTTCTGAGTGACTGGCCTTGTCTGCAAGGGCAAATAACTGTTAATCATTCAGCATGGGGGCCCTCATGGTAGAACAAACTACACAGAGCAGCAGCAGGTAGGCAGGTGATGAAACCTGAGAAGCAATTATGTCTTTTCTAACAATACAGAATAGCAGCAGGCACCTAATGCTATAGATTGTCTTTCCAAAAGCAGCCCAGGATGGGCATGAAGTTGAGATGAATGCCGCATATTCCTCCTCGCAGTCTAAGTCATTTACACAGGAGAACACACATGCATCAAACTCTAGGAATTCTGCTCAGTCCATATGATGGAAGGCAGGAAAGGTGCAGACAAGCCAAGTCAGCTTTCAGAGAGTGACAAGGCATTCATTGCGACCACAGCTTTCTCCTTGTTCTGTAATCACCATCTGCAGAACAATTGAAATAGGGTTCCTGGAATTTACTATAGATGCTTTGCTTTGTTATCAATATGCAGGAAACGCTACAGCTACACTGGGGAAGAGAGATAGTTTCATGGTACTCGTTTTTCACACAAGCACAAAATAACATGTAAGAGCTAGCAGACTGCCAAGAAAGCCTGAAATTTTAGGTCTGCTCTTAGCTCTGACATAGGCTTGTGCACCGGTGGCAAATAATTTCTCTGTGTTCAAGCTCTCCCACCTTTAGGTGGAAAAAAAACAATGCTCTTACAAGAATTTAAGGTTTGTTTATTGAACAGTTGAAGTTATCAAGCAAAAGCTGCTGCAGAAACCAGTATAAGAAGTGTAACTATGGGCTAAAGTTGTTAGAGTAACTCCTCTTCTATAAAGGACAGCCAATTCTCTCTTCATTCTCACTTTCAATTCTAAACACCGTTCAGCAGTCCATTCAGTTTTTAGAATCAATAACTTGCAACTGTGGATGAAAATGGTCAAGCCTCTTCTATGTGTTCTCTGCGGACAGTCCTCTTATGCTCTTGATGTTTGTCACAAGCATCCACTTACCAAGCATTATTTAAATGCAATCTTCTGTCTGGACAAGACGGACTGCAAGCCAGAATCATAGGCAATGCCTATGCAAAATTTAACCTAGATAGAATAGCACACTCGAACTCAGACCTGTTACAAGGTGGTTTGTTTCTGATGGTACGGTTTTCTTAGTAGGCAGGGAAGAAGGTTAATAAAGCTATTTCTAAATATACAGAGTCGCCAGCTTCAATAGCTAAATTCAGGACAATACTGGAAGCAGCAAGTCCAGATGACGCACATCTGAGCTAATGGAAGGAGCTTTCCACAGTGCGTTATCGCCCTACCTTTTGAAAGCAAAAGGCTTGCAGGGGTTGGATTACTTTGGCTAGCAAACTTAAAGTACAGTGGCAATCTGATTTACTTTTTGGGAAACAGAATTAACTTTAACGCACCTCTCCTCATTTGTCAGTGCTCACTGGCAAGCAGCATCCCCCATCCATCCCACCAATTCCCTTCCAAGTTACGCTTCTAGGAAGGCTTCACTGAGGAATGTGGAGGGTACAGATGGATTACTTCCCTGTTTATTCTTTTATTAGGAATTTGTTTCAGTGAGCACCTCTATCATAACACAGTCTGATTTATGCTTACCTTACAGCCTGGAAGACAAATGTACTAAACTTTCCACAGAACAAGATGACCTCATGCTTTTATAAGAAATATTTTTTTTTTAAGGATTTGTGTAAGGGATGGGATTTTGCCTTTAACAGAGAGCTGCAACCCAGAACCTATGTCAGTCCCAAGTGACTCAATACATTACAATTTACCGAGAAATTCTTATTTCAAAGCTCTTCATTTCAAGACCCATCTTTACGGTTTACATGTCTTTTGGGGGCAAGCCAGTCATTTCCTTTGGGACACTGGCAATCTTCATTCCAGCAGGATTAAGGTGGCGATCACACTTCATCAAGAGGTGGGATAGAAAGAGAATGCAAAGACTTTTTCTTTACCTTTATGTGAGCACCAAGCAGAGGCTTCTGCACTTTTGTTGCAGCAATTGAATTTCAGAGGAGAAATAGATGAGGGAGAGGAACTTGTACAGGGCTGGTGGATCTAAGTTTCATGGGGGGTCCCAGAGCTACTTTGGAGAAAAGAACCTTGTAGCTAGTAGGCTCACAGTTAAAGACTGCAATGGAAAATCTAGATCAGCTCCCCTGACTGAAGGAATGAATTCTTCCCTACACCCCTCAGCACTACGTGCTGAGATAAAGGTTTGCCCCTTGATGCTTAGCAGAAGTCTGACTTTCGAGTCAAAACAGCGCTGTGTCAGCTGGCTGTCTGGGCTACACTGTACATGTGGCGTCTGCTTGATCTTCTCAGACTGAAGAAATGCTGGAGATAAAGTGCGTGCAAATAAAAATAGTTTAAAGAAGAATGCTGGTGATAGATAACGCCCAGTAGTACCTTGTTGCTTCATGCTTCCAAATGTTCTTAAAGAGCTGATCATGCCTCGCAGGGAAATAGGCAGCACTTTCTGCTTACAAAAATAACTGACACTTCAAATTTCCTCCTCCCTAATGCTATTAGGGGCGATACTGGCATATAAACAGGATGCGTATGTCCAAGAGGCTTCTTGATCGGTTACAGACCCTGATCCCAAGGACACCAATAGCCCTCAAGCTCCCTTTGTAGCCCAGGGATTGAAAGCAAAGGGTCAAAATGGGAAAAACAACTGTCATGATTATCTGTAACCATGACTGTAAGGTCTGAAGGCTCAGATTTCAGATGGGAAAATGAGACGTACAAGACCTACAAAAACCCTCAAGCAGTCCAATTTCTATTTTTAAGAGTGAAGGACAATGCAGGCTGTGAAGAGACACCTGAAAACTGAAAGAGGTGCAGTCGGACCAACCTTTCAAGAAAAACAAGAGCTGTGTTGCATCACATGCAAAATAATGTCTTGCCTGTACAGTCTCCAATACCATGAAGCAATAGAAGTGGGAAAAAAACAAACAATCCAGCTACCTCAGCGTAGAAAAATATTGAATTATTCTTTTTAAAGTCTCCAAACACCAAAAGAGCTCAGATAGGTCAACAGCAATAAAAAATAAATATATGAGAGAGAGAGAAATCATATGAACCCCTCTGATGACGTGCTTTTCTAAAAATAACCATGGGCACTTATTTCACCCCTGAACCCAGCAAGCTGAATAAGATTGCATTACAGCTGCACAGTCACATTGCAAGATAATACGGGATGTGAGCCAGATTCTCACCTCACGTAAATCAGCAGAGCACCACTGGAGTCACTGCAGTTATTTTGAACAGCCCCAGCGGAGGATCTAGGCACACATTTTTGTGTGATATATACAGCTCACAAGCAGGGTGACCAGCTTTATAAAAGTTCATATTTTTCCAGTCACAAGTCTCACATGCTTCATTATTCAAATTTTAGATAAAAAAAAAAAAAAAAAAACCTACATTGAGATCTCAAGGTGCCCTGAGGACCAAACACATTTTAAAGAAAAGCAGGAACAAGTAAAGCAATGGGTATTTAAAGTTGGGTTTTGTTTGTTCTTTTCCTGCTTGTCCTATTTAATGGGTCAGGAGAGCTAGCAGGTTAAGAAGAGGGTTACAAAGAGGCCCACTGAAACCATCCTCTTTCTTCCTGGCTAGATCAGAAAGAATCTGGTTTGTTTATTTTTTCCTGTTGTAACATAGGTCAAAGTATTAAAAAGACTAAGAACCACCAACCTCTTGCTTACAATCTTTGGGCTCACACATATGACAAGACTGGGCAGAAAAGGTTAAGTTCAAAGCAGCTCGGACCTCTAGGGACACTTTGAAGTACTTTAGCATAATCTAAATTCATAAGAACCCCTTTAATGTCTAAGTAAACTAACAAACGCTTTTGGAACAGTCTAGCATCCCCTAAGGAAAAAAAAGCTGTGCAGTAATAATCACTGAATTACCCAAATAGTCTAAAAAAAATAGTCTGATAAAAAAATCCTATTAGAACTGCTCCCTTCCTTGGGCAAAGGTAATTGCATTTTTTGCTTTCTAAAAACAGCAGCCACCATTTTCCTACCAAAGAGAGTTAGTCTTCAAAGAGAAGTGCCATTCCTGATAACTGGTGACAGACCACCACAAGGAAGTTAACCGTTTAGGGCTGGGCTGTGTCGCTGCTGTTAGATGGGGATGATGCCGTGCCCTCCTGGCCCAGCATTGGAGGATTACGAAGAATTAAAACTCCTCGAGTAGAGTGTACGACCAATGTGCTACATCCTGGCTTTGGACAGAAAGATACATGAAAAGCACCTAATTTGAAAGATGAGTTCCTTCAGTGCTCCATTGCTATGTACTTTGTATATGCCCATTTCTAGCAGCAACAGAGGGAACGCTGTTGTATCTCGAGAGGAGAAATAACGGAATATTTCCATGACCAAATGACCCGCGACATGTGAATTGGGAAACAAACTCCTCTTACATTGTCAGCAGTTACTCATACTTGCTAGAAATATAAAAAAGCAACTTCCCACTTACTCAGAATTGCGTTTCTTGAAAAACAGAGATTACTTAGGGTAAGGAAGCAAAATTAGAGTATTTTATGCTACCACATGAAGATTATTCTATATCCTTAATCCTGTGTCATTTCAAAAGGGATCTACTGACCTGCCAAAGTATGGTGAGGAAAGAAAATTTCCCCTCTTATTATGTACAGGTAGAAAGCAGAGAGCTTTCTTTTTTCCTTTTTCTTCTACAGCAGTGTTAATTCATTTAGGATGAGGCAAAGAAGTCATACATCACAGGCTGTTTCTGGGAGATCAGCGTGACATTTTCTCACTGCCTCTCTCTTGCTTAATCCACTATTTACCCAAATTGGATGGATATCAGTACGGCAGGCAAAGCCTTCACCCAGGACACTGGCCAACAGCTATTAGCTGATAATGAACACAGTAGTACCAGCAGTCCTCTCCTTTAGACGGTAGGATCTGCAGAGTAGGAAGGTCTCTCTCCTTTGTGCCTTGCTCAATAAGACAAAGGGAGCTGAGAGCATCCTGATTACTTCCAGGAGGGACTAGCCCTAGGAGCTAGTCCTGTCAGTAGGGGCTCTCCCCAGCCACCCTACACATGGAACCTTCAAGAGAAGGAAATTACAACAAAGAGATAGCCTGTGGCTAAATCATTGCAAAGTGCTAACTAGGGGATGAAAGTGATACACTGGGATCCCCTATGTGGTGGAGCCCAGGGATCTGATCAACACTTACAAATACTTAAAGGGTGGGTGTCAAGAGGAAGGGAACAGTGGTGTCCAATGAGAGGACAAGAGGAAACAGGCACAAGCTTGTATGTAAGAAGTTCCATCTAAATGTGAGGAGGAACTTCATTGTGAGGGTGGCAGAGCACTGGAAGAGGCTGCCCAGAGAGGTGGTGGAGTCTCCATCTCTGGAGACATTCAAAACCCACCTGGACAAGTTCCTGTGCAACCTGCTCTGGGTGGGCCTGCTTTGGCAGGGGTGTTGGACTAGATGATCCCCAGAGGTCTTATCCAACCCCATATCATTCAATGATTCTGTGAGTTGTGTAGGGAGAACACATTACGGAACAGAGCCTTGAGATGTGAAAGAGACACATGGGTTTTGCTACTTTTCTTCCCCAGGTAACACCAAGGCTTTCAATCCTTCAGCTGAAGGTGGAAGCGAAAGAGTTTGGCAAAAATAGCCTGGATCAGGTTCCCATTTAAAGTGGCCTCTAGAGAAGTGTAAGTGTTTAACATCAATGACCAAAGCAGCTGTGGAACTAATTGCATCACTTTGCCCAAGATTTCATTAAACACAGTGAAGTCCCTGTATCCATATGTCATTAATAAAAGGCAAAAAGAGTCAACAATAAGTACTCAAGGAAGTTAATAGCCAGGGTAGGGTAGATTATTATTATTTTTGCTGGAGATAAGCTCCTGGGATGGCTTGTAACTAATTAAGTGATCTGAAGAAGAAGGATCTCTGATTTAGGCAGAAAAAGTGGCTGAATCAACAGAAGGACTTCTAAGCATGCCGGGCTTGCGTGCTTGTACAGTAGCTGTCCCCACTGTGCATGAGCTGTTCAAAGCAGGGAGCCCAAACTCTGCCAGATGTCCTGTCCGTCCCGTGGCCTAGCACGGAGCAGCAATGTCATGTATCCACAATAGTTGTGCAATTCACACACAGTATCAGTGCTGGAATTACGCCCAGACTCAGCCCTGGTCATTCATAAATATGGACAGAACCCAAGTACTTGATTGTAAACACTCTTAGACGCAGTTATGCAAGTGACTGAATAATTCAGGCTTTCTTCCCAGATACGGCAGAATACTGAGCTGTGTAAGAACACGGTTCTTGCCCTGGCACAGTCTGACATCTCCGTACATCAGGCCCTTCTCTCCAGCACAGCTTGTAAATCGCAGAAGAGCAAAGCTTACAGAAAAGCCTTCAGAAATGTGACCTCTCATGGCAGCACTCTCTCTCTCTTGAGCATCGCCCCCCACACACCACCACCCCCCTTGCCTGGCTCCTGTTGTGTGTCTTGCACTCTGCCTTAACAGCAGGATCCCAAGGAAAGAGAAACCCAACCAACAGCCAGCTGGGGTGACACATGCTCCATGGTTGGAAGTGTTATATGCCACCAAGACTGTGGTATTTTGAACTCCAAGGAGGGTTTGAGCAGGAGCATACCTGTAGCCAGGAAGAGCTGCACAGGGTGGCAAAAAGGCAGCCCAGAGCAAGAGGATCACTCTGGGAAAGTGAACTCTAATCCCACAGTCTTCATCACAACCCATCTCATCCATTTCAATATCACACACATGCTTCATGGGGTTGCTATAAGAACTGGGTAGCTAAAAGTTAGAGAAGAGTTAAAATTTAACAAAGAGTTTCCATCTTTAGTAAAGCAGAAAATACTACCAGTGCTCCCCAGTTTCCTAACACTTGCTACTGAAACAGCGTTTCCTCAGTGGCTTGCTCATGCAGCTCAGCATTGACTTTCTACCTTTGTCTTCCCAATTTTCCCTTGACCACACCATCTTGTGAAATCCATTTCCTTGGCTCATAATGGGACACAATACAGTGCGTTACAGACAAGTACCTCACTCCATGAAAGCTCCCATTGACTCCAGCGAGAGGTCTCCTGGGCAGAGCCGCCTCACCCTGAGCTGCATCAGGACCCAGCTGCAATTTCCTGCGCTCCAGCAATTCAAGGTGCTGGCTGATTTAACACCTCAAGAACCACATGTGAAAATGCTCTGCCCATACTTTCCCAGCTACACATGTGGTGTGTTTTCAGTTTGCATACAAGTAACAAAACAAGTAAACAGGAACCGCACATTGCTTCGCAAGGTGACTTTCTGGTCCCCTTCAAATTTGGCTATTTCAGAATTTTCTTTGAGAAGTACCCTATTATCTACATGCATCATATCAGAAGAACAGACAAGAGCTTTTTGCAGGTTTAGTTATTTGATCCCTGCAGCAACACGCTCCTGACACAATTTTATAGCACTCCGTGGAGTTTTCTAGCAATATTTCCTCCATCTCTTAAACAGACAGTGGAATTGGAGCCCACCTCTCGTATGGGTGTAAGCACGCTTCCAGCCTCTACAGCCAACTCACAGCTGTACAATATTAAACACAAAAGTAAATTATCATTCCCTATCGCATTATCTGAAAGGGCAGAATACAGCTAGCTATTTAAGCTTCTGCATAACACTTTTAACCTAGAACAGAGAGAAAGTGCATGCTTTGAAAGCTATTTTTCTTTGAAATGTTCAACTAGGTCTTCTGTTCTAGGTGAGTATTTCATACAGATAATGTTAAGCAGCAGAAATAATTCCTGCCACACTCATTCGTGATACAAATTCTGATATAAATCCACATGAGAAATCAACACAATAAAAGTTCAGCCAGGTACTTCACAAATGTTCAGATATCCCCCCAAAAAATTAATATATATATGTACGTATACTTGTTGCCTTACTATGAATTTGGACCATGTTTGGCAGTTTTGCTTTGGTGTTGTACTATATTTAGCAGTTTGGTTTGGGGCTTGATGGATACCCACAGCAAAGAATAAACATAAACACACACACAAAAAAAGGATAGAGCATTTGCAGTAATTAATTTTGCCTTTAAATATCTATACTCCCCCACCTTAAAAGAATTTTTTTTTTTTGCAGCTAATAGACCTTCTGTGGCAGGAGGAAAGACATTCCCAAAGCTGCTTCTTCCAGACCTTTGCAGACACTGCAAAAATCTGCCAGTGCCTAGAGTGACAGTTCGCTCACCTTTTAAGCATGCGCTGTGCAAATGTTACACACAAAGTGGAAGAGACAGTCTTTTTTAAAAACAAAGAGAAAAATCATAGAAAGGAGGCATTTCAATTGTTTACTTCGGTGTGGATGAAAGTTTGAAGTACTGCCTGGCTTCCTCAAAAGGCAACCATCTTCCTGCTCAGACAAAACATGCTGCAAGGATCTGAACTTCATTGCTTACAGTGCATATGAAAAAGATGAACTAAACTAGACTCCAGCATGTTCAAGATTATTAGGCCAGCAACCATCTTTTTGTCTGTTGTTCAGCATCCAGTGCTACGGACCAGGTTTCCATATCCCCACACCAGTCTCCATGTAAGTGTGTGTGTGGTGGGGGGAGAGAAACCATCATGGGATTATTTTTGTTTGACCTCATAGTGAGTTGTGGTGCCTCTCTGGATGCACTTTGCAATTTTCATGCCAGTCCATACGTCTAATCATCTCTAAAAATCCCCCAGTGCACACTTTTGAACCATGCTGAGAGAGACACACACAGTGGCTCTCCAGGCTGCCTTCCTATTTATTTTTAAATCCATCTACCCTTATGGCTGTGGGGAAAGGAGACCAGTCAGCATGCCTGCAGAGACAACGCTGTGGGCTCCCAGCTCCTGCGGAGCTCTACAGCAGCATGGCTCTTTAGCTCAGCTCCAGCTGAGCTCTCACCACTCACCCTCTTTGAGCACTGGCTGCCACTGCTTAGTTCACAAAGGTCCTCCAACGAAGAGTTAAAAGCTGTGCAGGAAAGTTGGAGCAAGCCTGCAAAAACATTTTGATAAGCTTGTGTGCAATTGGAAAGGCAACAGCACACAATAGCCAGGAGCCCACGTGCTCTGCCCTGGGCTAGACATAAATTCTCCATCCCGCTCCTCTGCTTTAAGTGATTCCAGGTCACATCCATACATCACAAAACTTTACTATTGTGCTCACGGTGTTTAAACGTGGGGCAGGAAGCAGCTGGGCTCCAGTGTATGATCTCATATGGATCTGGGTATATATTTCCATGGAAGCACGGTATAGCTTTTAGCAGACCATTTCTGCTCCATACCTGTGTTTTCCTGCCTGGGGAAGGAAGTGCCATGTGGACTCTGGCACAGGCAGTGGAGAGTTGATGGCAGAGTATCTCCAGAGGGAACCACTGTGTTGCAGAGCTGTCGAAAACCAAAGAGTTACACAAATGCAAGAGAAATACAAAGATTGACAAAGAACAGTAAAACACAGGTTCATCCCTGAACAGACCCGTTCCATGCGCAGTTTTATGTAGAGGCAGAGCCGAAGGCAGACCCGAGTCCCATGCCTGCTGAACACCAGTACCATGGGCTGCATCACAGGCAGAGGCACAGGGGAAAGCAGACATGGTAGAATCAGCACTGAGCATGGGAACGGGGCATCCATGGGTCTCTTCACACAAAGCCTGCGAGCCAGAGAGTCTTCTGCCAGCACCCACTGCAGAAGTAAGAGACCCGAAGCCACCCATCTGTTAGAAGATACTTTGATCCAGGGCTAGTCCTCAGTCAAAGCTGCCAGGATTGAGAACAGCAGTCATTTCTATTGCCCCCCTGCCAACACCTTCCTAGAAGACTGTGGAGATTATGTCTTGCTCCCTTCCTCCTCGTTTTCCACCTTCCCCCATGACCCACAAGTCAGATGGGGGAATATCTTGCAGACCCTGTGTGGTCATCTTCTCACTAGTTATACCATAGGAGAGCAAAGCAGAGCTCCATGTAACAGATAAGGCTGGGCAGGGTGGGTGATACTCACTTTTATAATCCAACCCCAGAATAATTAAAGTAAATGTCATGAAAAGTTACTGTAATGCCTACATGTGCACTAACATGCGATATCCAGTAAGCAGCTGTGTTTTCACAAAGTTAGATCAAAGAGGCTGCAGAACAAGAAGGTCACAGTTTGGTTATAGTGTCTAAACAACAAAATCAGTGGGTACCACTGGGCCTGTCACTTGATCTCATTACCCTGACCTCACCAGCTCTGGAATTTAGTGACCTTCCCAGATCAATTTTTCAGAAATGACTGAAGTTTTAGAGTATGCAGAGATTCTCTCAGTGTTGGCTAAATAATTACATCAAAAGTCCAGGAAAGGGGAAAACTGGTCGGCCCTTTCCCGTTAGCATGCATTTCTCAATTGCTCTGGAATACAGCACACACCCTGGGGGGGAGCAGTGATTTTCCTTTGCTATTTGTATCAGAGTATTTTTTCAATTAGAATATTTTGGGCATTTTAAACATTTATTTAAAAAAAAAAAAAATATTAGATTGCTGTTATAGCCTTTTGTGCATTTTTTTCAGCACAAATTTTCCAGGACTGTGAAAAGACACATAGGAAGCTGTACTCTGCAAGTTTTTTGTCATTTTTACCTCCGTAAACAGAAAGCCAAGTTCCTCGGCTGTCAACATTGAATCGCATGCAATCGTATTTCCTTTTGCCAACTTTCATCACGATATCACACAAGCAATGAGGAGGAAGCAGGGCTTAGTTCATAGCCAACGTACAGCTATTACTTTGTTTTCTATGCACCTGACACCTGTTTGTCTGGTTCCAGCTCACCAAAAAGCCTACACTGGCCACATGAATTAAATTAACTTGAGTTTCAATCTCCAAGTTTCGGGGTTGTTTTTTTGTGTGGGTTTGGTTTTTTTTCCCCTCTCAATTTTGTTTTTCACAGTAAAAATAACCTACTTTTAAGATCTTGGCTGAGGCTTCTTCCTTAAAGTTTTATTAGTTCTACCCTGCAAGAATGAACCTGGCAACAAAACCTCACAGCTTTATCATGAATCCCTCATTATTTGGATTTTTCTGAAAGTATCAGTATTAAAGTTGCCTGATTGCATAAGGAAGTGGAGTTTGGGTATGGATAAAAGCTCTAACTAAAACTTATTTCTAGGCCTATGGTTGCTAGATAGAACTAAAACAATCTCAACATCCCGAAGCCTATGAGCAAGTAAAGACTTGTTCGTGGCTTAAACAGCAAAAGTGAAAGTCCTTAGGGTTAAGGTGCCCCATCCCCCCTCCTGCCAAAAAAAAAAAAAAAAAAAAAAATTGCACGATATTTTGGAGTTTCAATAATGAATTTAAGCAGTCACAATCTTGCAGTTGTGGATTCTGCCCATGGAAGTGGCGTGCAAATGTAAGAGGCTTTCCCAGCCACCTGGAAAGGTAGCACCCACCCGCAGCAGCAACCCATCCCTCAGAGATAGCCAGATGGCTGTCTCAGCTAAGAGACAGCCCTCTAAAAGTAAGGACTTATGCCAGTGGAAAGTCTCCTATTCTCTGAGAGACACGTTTTCTGCCAAAGCGGGAAAGATTCCCCCAACACTTCTGTTCCTAGGTTCACACACTGAACAGTAGGGATGACGATTATTTAGGAGGGTTTGGCTGTTACCAGAGCATTCTGTGGAAGAGCAGTGACATTTCTACTGCAAAGTAAGCTTCCCAAGCCTACCTAGAATGCTGGGATACAGAAGCCCTGGAATTGATTGAATGCTGGTAATCCTGCTGGGACTGCCACAGAGACTTGCTTTCTCCAAGTTAAAGTATAAAGTGAATTTATTCTGCTCTGTATTTCAGAGCTCACACTTCAATTTAGAGCTGAACTCCACAGAGTTCAGCAGTGCTGCTCTTGCTTTACAGCAAGGTAATAAAGATCATAATCAAGCCTTCTATGCTCTTAAAATATTTCTTACTTGGTTTTGTTAGGAAAGGTATATTCCTTTCATCACAAAGGCATGCATAGTTAGATAGCGCATTGTGCAAAGATTATTTTTCCTGATGTGGCTGGCTCTGACTTTAACTGGGGCATTTGAGCACCCTTCCAGGCTAAGCATGAACAACAAAACATTCTTCATAGATGAAAACTAATTTAAAAGCATCCATTTAACATTTATTTGGCAGTTCAAAGAATGCTAGTTGCTTACTTGCTTTTAGAGAGTGAGGTTAATGGCCCTTCAAAAACAACTCCAAAATACACTGTGGTAGTGCACAATAAGTAGCGAGGGGCTGGGAGTTCCTTTTCAACTCCCTTTTGGTAGTTGAGAGTAAGGGAAATGGAGGTTTCAGGACTTTATCTCCACTTTGTCCTCTTGCACATGCACATGTAAGGGTCATGCTTCATACACCAAAACTAAGCCAGGTCTATACCAACATTCACCTTGGCACTGCAGAACTCCCTGTTCTGCCCAGGGATTCCTAGCCCAAATCACAACTATCTGATGGTTTTAAAAAAATGAAAATAATTTAGAAAATTATATGCTTGCGTATCTAAGTTTATGAACTCAGAAATAGCATGTAAATAATCTTAAAATTTGTCTGGGGTAAAGGAAATGAAGCTATAAGTGAACAGCACAGCAAAACTAATGAAAAGATATGCCATTCACGTAAATGCTCCTTGTAATGCTGAAAGAAAATAAGTGGGTGAACAATGATTTGTTAGAGAAGTGTGTGTTAAAACACACATTTGCAAGAGTTTGTTTTACATAACAGTCTAAGGTTAAATTTCAAGTTTCAGACCAAGCAATCTCGTAAACCAAAACTGAGCTTACACCTGATTCAGAAACAGAGTCAAGATTAAACCTGTAATAAATTCAGGAGCTGAAGAAACAAGATCAAAAATGATGCATCAGCTGTGACTTTGGCTGAGGAGAATCCCAGTTTGTTCTTCACTTCAGCAAAGAGATTAACTCATTACTGAAGGGATGGCCCTAATAACTGGGCCTCTAAAGGAAAACAAGTCCAATTAGACACAGCATATACCACCTCAAAAATATTTTCAGAAGAAAGAGAGAGATTTGTACATAGGAAATATAAATGATAGACAGTTTAATAGTTGGAAGGAAATGATAGTTTCCCTGTTCTGACATGCAAGTCTTAAAGTGAATTTGCAAAAACATAGATATCGTTTCCTTCTGAGAAAAAGAAGTCAGCTTCTCTGAATGATGCAGTTTCAGAGTTGAACGCAGTCATCTTTGAACAAGTTACTAGCCAAGTTGCACCATATCTATTCCCATTCTTTTTGAGGACTGCTAAGGATGTATTTGACAGTCATTGGTTGCCAATGTATGGATGATACTTATTCAAACACAATGTACACTTTTGATAAAAAGTATATTATTCATTTTGAAAACTCCACTACTCTATGAGATACTACCCTTCAACCAGATAAGGCTGCATAAGCAGTTCAGAAAGAAGGTGGCTAGTGTGAAACTCATTTAAAGGAAATAAAGCCTCTACAAACTATTAATTACACCATGTACTACCAAAATTCTCCAATAAAAGCATGGCAGTCAGAATGTGTCAACTGGCTGGAGGAAAGGGGCCAGCAGATACCCCAGGGAAGGGATCTGGCCCCAGGAACTGTGACCTGATTGCCCAGCAGGCAAATGCTTTGGGCACGTTGGGGAGCTGTGCAAGAGGACAGGCAGGCATGATCAAGCTTGGCAAGATTAGGTCAAGTGAAATATCGCATACACCTGATTGCACAAATCACATCGCTGACAATCTCCATCAATTTATCATCAGCCTGAGCATTCAGAGTTCTGCCATCCTTGTACAGATCCTCAGCTGAACATGTATGATCCACTGAGATCTGGTCCTGTGGCTCTAATGGTGCCTGTGTTACGTGCAGCCATCCAAGTGAAATGCTTTTCCTAGGCAAAGAGAATGCAGCTTAGCACCTACCTCGGATGCTGCCTGGATCAGTCCCTCCATCAGGGAGGAAAACAACATGACCACCAGAGGTTGGTTGACTTACATGGTTCATGGCCTTATCTCTGCAAACAGAAGCACTAAGGGCTTGGGCTGTTTAAACAAACTTCTGCTCGAGCACGGACTCCTAGTTCTCCCAAGTCAGTAGTGATTTCGAGTTCTGAAGTTCCTCTCGCTCAACAGTTTTAATAGATTATACAAAAATAAAAATCAAGCAACAGCCTTCACCCACTGTTTAGCACATGGTTACACTTTAGCTCAGTTCCAGGCAGAAAGCGCTAGAGCCCAGGAGTCAAGATAAAAAAAGCTGTTGATTAATTGGTCTTTCATATATCTTTCAATATTCAGGCCCTGGAAATTCTGTAATGCTCAGGAGGTGCTGTCTAGATTCAGTGTGAGAAGACTCAGTGATGTGGTATTGTCAATAAGTACACACACTTCATGCTTACTTGGTTTACTTAAAGTACAAATCATAAATAGTTGTATGTGACAAATTCCCCAGTATTGAACCTCCACAGCTGCCAGGCAGCCTGCTGCAGAACAGAACAAGGAGGGCTATAATTTTCGTTTCTTCGTTTTGTTGTTTGACCTTCAGTTTTTCAGTTGTCCTTGAATCAAGTCTGGAACTAAATACAGTCCTTTCAGCTTTATTTATATGTTTAACCCAAAGCTACCCATGTGTGTCAAGGGACTATCATAACACTCTTCTCAATGATTTTAACAGTTTATATTAAATTGGGAAATGTGGGTTTTGAAAAAACGTTGTCAATTAATTATGATTTCACAAACTCCTACCAACTCTCTTGTGTTTTGTAACAATTTGCTCACAGCCCACAAGACAAAGCCTCCAACTTGCTCAGGGAAAGCTCTTGAAACTGTCCAGCCTTTGAAAATGCTGACTGATCTTTAAATTAACACATTGATAATGATTTTGGCCACCAGCTATTTACAAATAGCTGTAAGTTGCAATGCAATTTACAAATAAATATAAAAAACCCCAACACATAGATGGATCAGCTGCATCCTTGGGGACGAACAGTCATCAGGGCTGAGACACCCCTTAGTGCACTATATTTCTACAAACTATTGGAACGGGAACCAAAACCACCACATTCAACTGAAAGTCTTTAGTGTCTGATTACATACAGTAAATCCTCCTGAACTGAGCAATATGTTTTTTAGTCAAAAGGTCTTCACCAAGCAAGGAAATTGCAACGATCCTCCCTGAAACTTTGAGCTAGGACATTTTCTGCCCCAGGTAGTGGTTCCGTGGTATGTCTGCCAGCTACAGAGCTAACCAGAACAATGAAGAGGTGGGTAGGTGGGTGGGTGGATGGATAGAAGGGTGCACACGCATGCACACAATTTGTATCACATAAGAGCAATTTCCCTTATATCATCACAATTCTGCAAACAACATCAATTTTCTTTTATTTACATAACCAGTGAGAGCAACTTCAGAAGATTTATGGTGCAGCTTGGGTTTCTGTGTGGGTTGCTCTTTTACTGTATCAATGTTATGTTTAACAGCATTTTTCAGTCAGAAAGAGATCCGTGTGAAAGTTGAAAGGTGAGAAAATTATTTCTAACTGTCCTCAGGTAAGAAAAAAAAAATCCCAACACTTCCACAAGCCAAATTCATCCCCTGAATTTAAAGGTCTTGCACTAATAAATCAGCTGAGACCAGTGATTATCCAAGAAATTCTGAACTCTTAAATAAGTGAGACAAGTTGTCCACATAAACTTTACCAAACTATTTTTGAATTTTACAGCCAGCTCTACTCCTTGGCATAAAATAATGTCACCCAGAAAAACAACAAGCTATTGCCACCAACACCCAGGAAAAGAATTCTGACTGTTAATCACCCCCATTTAAATAAAAAATTCCAAAAGAACTGAGCACCTAAAATATTTTGTTTCTTTGGGGGAAGGAGGGAGGGGGAAGTCAGCTATGTTACAACGCTTACCTTTCATTTCCTAAAAGCTCTGAGTGCAAACTCCATAGATGCTGCAAGCCTAAATGCTCGGGCATAAGCAAATCACCTTGGGAAACACATTCCCAAATACAAGTTCTAAAAAATTGATTCATGTGCACTTGGCAGTCAGTGAAATTTCTACTGACCTTTTGTTGCTGCTCCCTAACTTTACCAGGGCAATTGCACAAAGTAAATGGAACGGAGTTCTCCAGAGAGTTTGAGACCTTGTTTTAATGATATAGTAAATCCAGGTTCAGGGCAAGAAGCCTCTGCTCGAAACCATCCCAGCAGCACCACCCAAAGTATTGATCCCATAGAAATAAGAAACTGTTAGCTCACATTTATTAATATGAAAAGCGAATTTTGAAGCGGATCGGGTACAGCCTATCTTCTCCCAGTAGCATCATAGCAGAAATGGTATAAATCACTTGTCTTCCACTCTGATTAATTAAATCAAAGTTGTCTCACATGCCCACCCTGGTCCAGATCAGATCTGCCTTAGAGAAGGATCAGGGCTGATGAGTGCGAACCCACAGCCCGAGCGCTGCAACGACAGATACTGCGGTGCTGTGTGGAGACTGCAGTTTTTCAAAAACACAGAACAACGTATCAGCCACAGAATGAAGATATACAAGGCAAAACCAAGGCAGTGTCATAAAATACATTCAGGGTCAATAGCTAACGTCCCTGTTATAAAAGTTCTATTGGTTTTACCCAAGGTTATTTCCTTAGCTGCCAGAAGTCATTTGGCTAGAGATGGGATAAAGGGGTTGCTTTGGGCACTGAGTGCAGTCTATCCAAGGATCAGATCCACTGTGTTCAGCTACATCCTTAGAAGCTGTTTGTTCCAAGTCACTTGCTACATATTTATAGATATAAATATAAACGTATACATACATGGTATTTACACAAAAGCTCTCAGGAGCTTTTTGGATGAGAAACCACAGTATTTTCCTTCAGTTCTAAACCACACTTTATCAAAACAATCAGAAAAATTGTTGCCAAATTTTACTGCCCTCCTGCCCCTCTGTTAGCTCCAAGTTCCTCCATGTCTCAGAGGCTACCATCTATTTATGGAAAAAAACCAGTCCATTACCCTATCAATGCTCAAACTTTTATCAGCTTTCCCTGCCCCTGCAAGGATAAATACTACTGAGCCTCAGTTTAGGAACATCTGGTTTAGCCACCTTTGTCCTGTACAGAAGCACATCTAGGAGCAGGGAGATGAGCAGAAAGATGCTGCTGAGATAAGAGACACCTGCAGCTCCCAGGGGCTGACCTGCAACTATTCCCAAGCATGTGAGACCACACCATCCAATTGATCTATCAGCTCCTCATCCAGCACCCCTCTGATCTTTTCCACGCATGATCTCCTTCCATGGCCATTCACATCTGCCTCTCAACTGTTCACCATGGCCAAACAAAAGCAGGTAAACAAGAGGTGCCATCAACCAAGGGCTTACAAGATGAGGGACCATTTCTCATGGCCTTCTGCCGGGCTTGCTCCTGCAACAGCCTTATGTCAGGCCATGAAGCCATGGTGGCACCAGAGAGAACTCCTCACTGAAGCAGGGACACATGCATTCCAAACAAGTGTTTTGGCTGTACACTTATGCCCCCAGTCAAACTCACTACTTCTGCCCCTCATCCTCCCACAGCAATAGCCCAAACTCATTCAGAATGAAGACATAGCAGCTGTGACTGCAGAGCTCCTCCAGCACATCCTGGTGCACTGCTAAGCTATAAACTATTAAATAACCAAACATCTCGACTCTATTCGTAAACTTATTATTACAGCATTGTAAAAGAAAAAATGTGAGGTGTTTTTGTTTGGTTTTTTTTTTTTGTAATGGAGCTGCCACTGTCTGGAGGAAACCTGTGTTTTGCACACACAGAAAGGCACACACGTATTTCATATCGTGCATTGCAAGCTGCACAGAACAGAAAGCAGCTGGAGGAAAATGACTATAGAGAAATGGTTCTCCTGGGCATCATCTGTTGATTTGTTTTGTTTATAGAAGGAATGAGATTTTTATCTCTGCTCAAAATATAAAATGCTTCCATGGCACTGAACTCACTGCTTGGCTATGCTCTTACTCAGGAACATAAATAAAGAGGGGGGAAGGAGAGAGAAAAGGTTTCAGTGCATAGAATCCCTAGCAGTGTCAAAAATTAAATAGAAAAATGTCCATCAACGATACAGTCAAAGCCTGAAAGAGGAACCAAGCTACTATTGTGGAAATGAGGGTCTCCTTACCATACTAGTTAATAGCTTGCCTCTACTAAAGCTGAGGAGGCAGGTAGGGACAAACTACTCAAATCCCAAGTCTCGAATCCCAGCCTGAGTCTTGGCAGAATGAACATCCTGACACTGTAAATACACACACCCTTACAAGATTCATGGCCTGTGAAGGCACAAATTCTTACAGCCGTTCCAGCATCTTGTGCCCACAGTTGATACTCTGAATGTTCTCTCCAACCCTGTTCCGGGAAGGTTCCTCACTCCTCTGTGCCTGACACCAAAATTCTGATGGTCTCTTTCATTTAACAACAAGGGCTCTGTGACCTAGAAGAACACCAGACAACTGGTTTTCCACTTAAGTTAATAGCACTTCAATTTGTATTAAGCGAAAGTCATATTTCAAGAAAGAAAATAAGTTGTGGAATAGCTAAATAACTACTGCTAATAATATAAACTTTTACAGTTTAAAAACATCCCTACTAAGGATGGTTCCCAAACCATGAGAAATGGCCTGAAGTCTAAAATTTCCTGGTAGACAAACAGAGTATTGTTCTTCTGCAATCTGAAAGCCTCAAGGTTTATTGCTATAGCTAGGAATAGTTAACACAAAACTGAGTATCCTTTATCTTTGTACCACCTATTCTTTGTCTTAAGAGATGAGACAGCAGGCCAGATACATATCTAGAAGTGAATGCTGCTGAACACCACTCCAGAACAGCCCCACTTCACTAGCTACGGAGTGGATCTTGGATCTGAAGTCTTTCTGGAACCACCAAGGGGTGCTTGCTCTTCACAGCTTTAAACCGTGCTGTCTCTCACTTGGCCAGAATTCTGACCTGACAGGCCACTGAGGAAATTTTTGGGCAACCTAGAGTCCCATGCTGGGTGAATACGTTCTACCTTTCAGACACATTAAAAAAATCCAGAACATGAGTATTTTACTCACTGAAATAAAGACATAGCTTCTTAATTTTTCTGCCATTTGGCCTACACTGAGATCTCTCTTGGAGAGATTGCTGAATCTCAACCTATGATAAGTATTTTGGAAAATTTTAAAATCAAGATTTGTTAAAGTCTTCAGAGAGCGAACAGATGACATCAATATTTTATGAGTTGGAAGGAGGCTCTCGCAGTCTAGACCACCACCATCACTTTCTGTCCCTCATGCTAGCATGCAATACATTGAAGATCCTTCAGTTGCTCCTTCCTCTCCCAGGGTGGCTGTATTTCATGTCTTTCCCACATTGCAAACCATGTGCCTCTACGACCTCTTCATCTTGTTATAGCTCTATTGAGAGGGTGTTTACATAAAAGCTCTTTGGAGCTTTTAGGATAAGAAACCACAATCATGCGTGCACAGATAACATCAGATTTATTGCTACTGAATAAGTTAAAAGAATATTTAGGGTTACAGGTTCAAAACTCTGCCAATAGTTCTCATCTAAGAACATCCATAAAGCAGGAGCTTGTGATCATACAGTTACCAGCTACACACCTCCTCTAACTTCCACTGCCTTTTTTGTCCTTCCTGTACCTCTCAACTCCCAACAAGTATCACAAGGTTTCCTGCTAGCTGAAAGGAACTATTCTTCCCAAGGCAGCAGACTTTACTTTGTCAACACAAGCATAGAACCACTGCCCCATGCCCTGCTCCCAAAATACATCTGGGTTCAGCTACTTGCCTCCAGCTTCAACTTTCCCAAACATACTTGACCTCAGTCTGCAACAACCTACTTCAAACTCATATGGAATCATAACCTTCTCTTCGCACCCATTCTTCCCAGCCCTTCTCTAGCCATTGTTGGGCATCCTGCATCTTTTCCTATCCAAGAAAAAAAAAAAAAACAACCAACATCGCATTCCCTTGTTTGCTGCTCCCTTGATCATCCAACAACCGTACCAGTTCTGCAGAACCGTGGAAGAAGCAACTGGCCAGGAAGAAACTCTCAAAGGAATGGATATGAAGAATCTACCACATGCTAGATGACTCTGGCATTAAAATCCTTGTATCCCTATTGACCTGCACAGTCTTTGCAGTCATAGAAAATACACATAAAATAAACAAGCAGAACTTAAAAGAAAGCATCACCAGCATAAGCAAAGGCACATAAAGCAAAGGAATAAAGAGATAGACATTGAACATCATTTTTTCAAGCTTCTCCACTATTCCTGTAAAAATTAAAAAAATGCATCTCCAGACCCAAACCAGAAAATACTTTGAGCTCTTTCTGCTGACTGTTTCTGAGCAGTTAGCACACACTGAGCTCATGGAACAGTAAATTTTGTTTTCAATGGGGAAAGAAGTCAAAAACAAACCTAGGGAGATAACAGAGAGAAAAATCCATCTAAAGGTTTTGGGTATGTCAAGGGGAACTGGGAAGAGACAATTTCTCAATAATCTGTCAATATTTTAGTTTTAAATAGTTTTCAGACAGCTCAATTAAATACTGTATAAAACTTCCCTACAGAAGAACAAAGGATGGCAATCAAAGGCATTAATTACCATTGAGCCAGCAATGAGGACAAAACACAAGGAACACTGTTATTGACCAAGTCTGATACAAAGACAAAAAGGAGTGAAGAGTACAGGCAAGTTTATTCTAATGATGGGAGCAGTGTTGAAGGAGACAGGAGGAGGGAAGAGACAGATGTACTTTTCAGCACTCTGAGGAAGTTTAATCTGTCAAAACTTTCCATTTACAAAGGAGCACAGCCAGGCTGACAGGACACTTGGTCTGCTACCTGAAAGATGTGGAATGGCAAGTCCACACCCCTCGGAGCACATGAAAATGCAAAACTAATGCATCCCAGTGCAGGACAATCACAGGAACTGCCAATATGCTCCCCTGGGGTTCAGGGGAGAGCAGAGTTCATGGCACTGTTTGGAGGAATTGCAGCGGTCCTGAGAGGCCCCTCTGAGTCTGGCAATTAAATGCACAGACACAGCAAGAAACAGCCCCTGCACAATGGGATGGAGTTATGAACTGCTCACTGAGGCAAAGCCTTCTCTTAAAGGAGGTTTCATCATCTAATTTCAATTCCATTTATCCCACCAAGAGCACTGAGTTCCTCAGGTTCCTACTACAGTTAGTAGATGGAGGCAGGAGCTCCTACAAGCTAATTCAGAGCTCCCAAAATTAGTTTGTGAGGTGCCTGAATACCCCCAAGATAAACAAAGCCACCTGCCCGAAGGCAAGCAGCAGAACAAAAGTTAAAACCAAATGGCTAGTCCAGAAGAGTCAAATGAAGCTCCAGAAAGGACTCCCAATCAGAAGCTGTCTGATTGAGAAACCAGAGTCATTTCCCCCCGCCTTGCCACTCTTTCTTGCCTGTGCAACCCAGTCCACACCAGACCCAGTCCATTTCATGCCCTGCAAGAAAAGAAAGGAGAAATGGGATTGCTCAAGGGCTGTGTTCATCTCCTGTTGGACTAGTAGCACTTGAGAGCATTAGCCACCTTCACTGCATGATCTATTGGACACTACATCTGGAGATGATGCCAGGAGATAGCTCAACATGCTTGTTTCATGAAAGCAAGCTAACATATCCCTGTAGGTCTACCTTAACATACTAGTAACACTGTAATCTCCATGCACTAAAACCAAATTGTGTTTGAGGGATTTTTATGAGGAGAAACATGAAAAGTTTTAGGGAAAAGGGAAGATGGCAAGGAATGAGTAGCTGGAGATTTACTCCTTTACATAGTTATTATGGTAAAGCGCGCCTTCAGAAAAGAAAAAAAAAACAAACCCCAAAAGTAACCAAATGAACAATCAAAAAAAAAAAAAACAAACCCCAAACATGAGTGGCCATGTGATCTCTACATTTTAAAAAATTCAACAAACTTGAATATAGCAGGCCTATGAGCTTTGCACCAAAGTGCAAAAAAGTAAAACCAAAGCTGCACAGCGCTAAAGGCTGAGCTACATTTATCAGGATAACCAAGGTGCTATAACAGCCTCTGAGGACAACCCAGAGAATTTAACTCTGAAGCTGTAAAAGTTACGACGGAAAACTGTTCTACCTCTCCCGAGAAAATAAGATAATTTTGTTTACCTAAAAGCAGCATAATCAGGGCACTGAGCAAACTTCATTCTGGATGATCAAATCTACCTTGTTTTCAGAGAAAAAGTATTTAGTCATTTGTGGCCTGGGACTTTTCCAAATTTTAGTTCAGTAGCTTATTCTGCTCTTTCTCAGGCTCACCTAGAGATGCTTGATTTAGCTCAAGGAGGAGGCCATATATTGCACAGCTGTGGGATCAAGTTATGTTTGACAGATTAGCAGGAATTCCAGATTTGCTTGTTGTAAAGCTGCGTGACAAAGACAATTCCAAATACGTTAGTTTTTTCTGTCATCAACAGCAGTTCACTGATGTTTCCTGTTGAGTCAGATCCTTCTAGCTTTCATAAGCCATTTGAATGAAGGGGAGGAAAGCAGAATGACTTCCAGTGACATAATAGCCATATCAGGGGAAAAAAAAAAACCCAACAAAAAAAAATTCCCTGCCATCTGACCCTGTAAACCTGATGTGCGGTTCACTGCAAACTGAGAAACTACAAGGCTGTAACAGGGTAAGACTCTTTAGGGACTGTAACCTTAGAGTCCAGCTCTGAGGTCAGCCACGGCTGTGGGGAGGGATGTGGAAGATGGAGGAGCATTCAGGAGGCAGAGCCCAGCCCACCCCATCTGTGGATCTGTGCCTTCTGCCAGCAGTGAAGACTAGCATGATTTGACACTCAAGGATTAGGATGCCTTTCTGAACCTCTGCACTCAATGGGCTTGATATGAGAGCAGAGTTGTACATCTTTATGGATGTATGTTGATGCTCCATACCCAGGGCCTGTTTTCACTTGCAGCCCTGTGCCTTCCATGGCAGCAGTGACAGCTGGAAAAGTCTGGGTCTGCCTACCCACACACAGTTGGTGCTTCTTTCAGAAAGGATCCAAGTTTTGTACTGCCTGATACTAGATCTGTCTGGAAGCATTATTTGGATGCATTAGGGAGAACAACCTGCTCCCTCTCTACCTGTACTCAAACCATAACGTGAGAGCTCTAGTAATCAAGTATCTTTTGTGAATACTATTTTTTTTTGAGGAGCAAAAAATGCTGCAAGACCTAGTTTTAGGTGGCATCTAGCTGAAAAAAAACCAAAACAACCAACCAACCAAAACCACAAAACCCACCAATAAAACATGAGATCTATTTGATCAAGCCCAAATAGCAAGGTTCTGAAAAAACAGAATGAAGTTTTATTAAGAGACAAATTGTCTTTAAACTTTCTCTTTCAGAGTGCTTTCCAAAACCACAGATGTAAAGTAATGCCAAACAAGCAACAGTATTGTAGTTACCTATATCAAAATACGACCTGTCCTGAGATGAACTTCTGATGTGGTCTAGTACAGTTATGATAATATGTGTTAGAGTTCATCCGTTGGTGTCTCCTGTGTCTAAGTATATCCTGCATCTATGTATGCAAATGTCTACCCTTCAGGCCAGAGGAAAAGATTATTAAGTTTAACTTCCCTTCTTTTTGGTCAGAGACTGCTAATGCTTTGGATCAGGATTAACTTGTTGTGCAATGGATAGACAGTGTCCAGATCTCAATCTCATTATACATTTCTGTAACCCAAGTGATCATTGATATTACTTCAATATAAAAATGGCATCTTTCTGAATGATTTAGCTTTTCAGAAACAGAAGAGAACATACTATTGTATGTTTTGCTATGTTTGAAAGCATGCAATTAGACACATCTCTTACAAACATAAACAAACACCTCCCCATCCAACCTCCATGTTTCTAAAAAAACCCATGTTTGTTTAGACAAGGAGTTGATAATCCAGTTTGAACACAGGTATCTGAATGATGTGACAGTTGCTTCATAATGCTAAGCTTATGGTACATTAAACTTTAAAGCAAGATAAACTCCTGCTTTCATTTTATCAAACATCTTCCCAGACAGCAAAGAGAAAGACACAAAGCAATGTTTGCAGCTGAAGCCAAGCATGGGATGCCCAGCTTAGCGTATGTTTGAAATGAAAATGAACAATACGTTGCATAGATATACTACTGTATTTCTCAATAGAGAATATCATTGGGATTTGTAAATGTTAACCTCATTCCTCCCTTAAGTGTTTGTTTTCATTTCATGCCTGAAGAAAAACTCAGAGATTCACAGAGATTAAGCAAATAGAGACGGCAATACTTGCAATTGTAAAAGAAAGTGCTCTTCAAAGAAACTGCTCTGATAACCATTTGTCTAGTAGAAATCACAAGGTACAGAAGGCACATGGACAAGAGCTTTCTTTTTTTTTTTTCTTAAGAGTACTCAGTGTCGTACCACTGGTATTACTGAGCTTTATGTATTTAGCCATAGTATGCCTTTTTGTGGTCAGTAAAGCAGTACTTTCATTGTCTATCACAATAGCAATGAGGTAGCAGGAACCATTGAAGACTTCATGACAGGAGGTCTGCAAGAAGAGACTTCAAACCCACTGAAAGCAAGTAGTAAGGAATGGGGAGAATAGCGGGCAACTAAATCCTTCAGGGATGGAGGACAGCAAGCAGGCTTGAGAACACAGAATCAGAGAATAGTTTGGGTTGGAAGGGACCTTTAAAGGTTATCTAGTCCAGCCCTCCCTGCAACGAGTATTATTGGTTAAATTAACGGCTTACCAAAAATGCAACTTCAGGATTGTTCCTCCCACTTCAAATCTAAAGAGACTATGTAGACAAAAGCTTTTCTGTTCTTTCTACTACCAGCATTAAACCAACTGTCTTAAAAAGCCGCTACTTCTAGATAACTTAAGGTCACGTGGAGGGTAAATGCTGAGTCATTTTAGGTGCTGAATTTTCCACTGACTTAAAATTGACACAATAAGCTACAAAGCATCACCTTCATATCACACTGACGACAACACATGAGAAATCAGAGGTGTGCTATTAGAGGATTTGTTATAAAGAGCTATTGATGATCTTCTATTGTACCATGAATATAAAAAGTTAAAAAAAAAAAAAAAAGACCAAAACATGGAATTTTCCTCCTAAAACCTGTATCTTCTAGACAAGTTTGGTTTTTTGCAGCCACAGCCTCTCCTGCATTTCCCAATCAACCCTTCCTTCTCCCCTGCTTCACATGACCTCACCTTACCCAAAAATGTGAAGAGATTGGTCTTATCGCAACTGAGCAAGATACCACCTGCCAGCTGAACTGAGATAAATCACAGCTGGCCTTACAATACACAGGCTAACAGCAACTTAGGCTGGGCTGAGCTGACAGGCAGAAGCTCAAGGCTGTCATTTAAACCATGTAGTAACCCCATACACAAAAATCACGCTAAGGAAATAGCTCAACGCAACGGTTGCCCTCATTGTATAGCATGCATTACATCTATTGACTCTTCTCTACCTGCAACTGCCTGCCATTTAGACTGTAAGCCAACACGGTGGACAAACTTCCTATTCTTTGTACTCACACAACAGTTGACAAAACATAACCCCGATCAATCATAAGCTACTACCATAACAAAATTTACAAACAGCAAATATTCATTTCTTCCCCCATTAATGCCCTTCTGAAAAGGCACAACATTGGCAGGAGGAAAAAAAAAAAAACCACACTAGAAAAGAAAGGATTCAGAAGTTATTAAAAATGAGAATAAGGCTTATCATGAAAATGTCAAAGGAACTTGAAGGGTTAATACTTTATTGTTACTCTTGCCATATATAACACCTGTGTTTCCTGACTCCTAGAAGAGACAGACAATTGGGTATGCAACATGACTGTAATAAAAACATTCTCTAGCATTAGGGACCTTCATTTCTATTAGCAACCCTTTCTGTACTCTGTAAATTATTCCTTGAACCCAAGGTTTCAGCTATGAATGAAGCAAGCTGTGAGTATGCATTGGTTTTTACTCATTTGTTTAAACAGGCATGCAGTATCAAAAACTTTATAAAAAACAGACTTCAAAATGAATAGGCTGACATGTTTGAACAAAACCCACCACACTGGCAGATGTTCTTCAAGCCGTTAACCTTACAGGTTCAGTCACTGCATTTTACAGACATAAATGGATCTGAACAGCTTAGGCATCAGGCAAACCTGTGTTGCCCAGCACACTTCATTGCAAGTTTAAGAGACACCAGCTTCTCACTAGAAGAGTGACCTATAGACACCTGTACTTAATAAGCCACTTAAAATCAACCTAGTATTGTAGATCAACAATACTGGTTAGTAATAGCTGTTGGCAGACAAGACTATATAACACTTTCCAACATAAAAATTCCAGCTTCCTTTATGCCTTCACAGAACTCATCTTCAGCCTGGAAAGGAGAAACACTGAATGGTGCACCTCTACTGTAAGAGGATTTCCCACCTCACTCCCAAATTGGACTTTTTGAAACACACATAGTAGTAGACACTCAATTCAGTAGCTGACAGTCCACAGCCAGGACCCTCATGTAACTTTGACCCATCTGCAATTAGAGCTAGGTTTGTTTATCGTAAGACCGAATTCTGCACTAAACTGCCATGCTTACTTCAAGGGGAGGAACAGACCTCCTTAAATCAAACCAGATAATGAGGCTCTGGAGAAGCTTGCACCAGGAAGTACCCTACATTTACATGGAGCGGTTCTATATCTTCAGAGGCCTCAGTACATCTTGACAGGTACTACATGGAAGCATTAATCTCTTTCAGCTGTCTCACAGCTGGCCACTTCTCACAAGCCAAACTGCTGCATTTCTGAACTGTGGATGTGCCTCTGTAATCTCCTTAATCTTACAAAGATCCACAGGTCAGCAGCTAAACAGGATGGTTTCACTGAAAAATCTAGTCCTTAGTCCTGCCTTTTTTTTTCCCAATAAAGTTCAAAGGAAGTAGGACTTGGACCTTTGTGATGATTTGGGCAGATCTCATTAAGAAAGTAGGCTCACCTATCTATTTGATACAGCAATGCACATCAAGTATGAGCTTGACTGAAAAAAAAATAAAAGCCTTTCTTAGTCTCTCTAGATTCTCCCTCAACACATAAGGAAGTTGAACAAAGCTCAACAGGGTCAAAGAATGAAGAAACATGCAGAAGTGATCCATCATTTACACTATTACAATAATTGTGCTGAACTCATGAAATCACCATTCTCTTCTAGGTTAGCTTTGCAGTTTTGTCAGAGGTTCTCTTTCTACTGCTGTCCCAGGAAGATTTTCTTGAACACACAGAAAAAACATCGGTTGACTGGAAAGCAAGATTTGAAGAGGTATTCAAGTAAAAACAGAAAAGCACTCCCAGTTCACCCTGTCAAGATAATTTATTTCAGAAATTAAATTAGCTGAGGTTTTTTTTTTCCAATTTCAGCACAGCTGACTGCAATACCTACTGTGCTTACCATTAGGGCTACTGTTATTCTGATTTGTATCCACTACTCAGCATGGAAAGAACAAGAGAAGAAATTTAAACAGCAGTTAAAATGTCTGCACACTTAACGCTAAGAAATCTGGCAAGGGACAAGTGTGCAGCATACTACAGAGAAGTGGCCCAACAAGACCCTGCAACAAGTACTCTGTTTCTTTCTAACCAGCACTTGTGTTCCTGCTGCCTACAGAAATTAGTAAGAAACAAACAATAACAAATTCTTAACTTTGAAGACAATTTTCATTGGTAAAGATCTTAGAGAATTCTCTCCTTGCGATATTTTCTCCTGAAAAGCATCATGAGTTTTGTGAATATTTATTTTTAAACTCTGCCTCCAAACCAACCCCCCTTTCACGTCCCCTGTAGCCAGTTATCTTCCAGTTTCTCCTTAAGAATAAAATGCTTGGGAGCTTGGAGCTGGGGGAGCTTCGGCAGGCTTTGTGTCTGATACGCAGCCCGTAGGATCATCACTTACCAGTACAGCAGGACCAGGAAGACTGCCAGCAAAGCCAGGGTGACTGTTGTGCTATTCATTTCTATGGAGACAAATGCCAGGAGATCTACAGGCTCCATTTTTCTTCAGCCTGCAGCTCCAGCCTTGACTGTGTGTGTGCAGGGGAAAGTTTCCTCAAGAGCCGATAAAGCCTTCCACAGCTATATGAATGACATCTGCAACAAAACAGGAACCAAGAGACCAAAAACACGTCAAGTCAAGTACAGACTGCAAACCCTTCCTCTTCTCATCAACTGCACACTCCGAGAAAATTTGAAGGTTCCCTGAGTGGTAGGATGTAGCAATTTCCCCCCCCTCCTGCTGTTGTTGACCATCATGCCAGTAAATATTTACATACCCACTGCTTGAGACATCAACGCTGTTGAATAGGTTTTTAGATGTCAAGCATTAGAAATGGGAAAGTGGGGAGGAAAAGAGAGGGAAAGAATGCAACCATGGTACAGGTCATGGAAGAATATAAAGACCCTCTGGTGGTACCCTGGCATACCAACAGTGGCATTCTCTGAACTAACAAAAATAGAGCATTTCTGCGATATGAAGCTTCATCAGCACTCAATCTTCAAACTCACTATACCTTAAAGGAACAGAAGGAAGCAAACTTTAAATTATCACAACTAAATGGAGGAATTGGGGGAAAACTCTTATAATGTAACTACTAGGACACATACAGAAAGAAAAAACAAGCAGGAAACCCTAGCTGTAGTACCAGGGTCTGTAAGTCACCATCTGTTACACCGGTTACTCCACACAGCACTGTTCAGCAGTATCATCTCAGGATCATGAGTACTACAGCAAGTTTTCCTGGTTCAATGCAGTGCCAGGTACCACTAACCATCCTCTCTGGAGGTACTTTGGCTACCACTGCATGTCTTATATTATCAGGGTTAAAATCTACTATCTCTGCTTTGTGACACAGTCAAGCTGTCACCCCACCTTGAATAGCCTGCACAGGAACAGTCCAGCTTCAGCTGCATATCAGAAAATGGTTTAACTGTAGCATATGGTTTCCTCAGCTTTCTTCCATATTGTCCTGCCTGCAAACCTCAATCCTGTTTCACACATCTGATCCAGTCCAATAGGAAGGGCCAACTGAAAGAAGACCCTGAAGCACTTACTTACATGAAAGGAAAACCATCAATCTGATACACTCAAAATTACTGAATGCCATTACCAAAAATATCTTCAGGATTACAACAGCAGGAGCAGTTTGCAAGTAAACACTCATGTCCATGACAAAATTCCCCAAACTGTCTGGTATTGTTTTTCTACTTACAAAACTAGAAATACCCATATATGTACTTCAGCCTTCCCACCTATTCCATGCAACCTATTTGAGAGTTAAGGGAATCAAACTGATGCAAAAAAACTAGGTTTGTGAATTGTATGGTAACCTTCAGAAACAGAAATTCTGCCACATCCGATTCTCATAACACACCGGATGAAGAGTGCTTTCTTCTCACACAACCCCAAGATAATAGCTTAGATTTAATGTGCAACACTTCTCCAATATCACCGTATTACATTTCCTGCTTTTATCAGAGAAGTTAATAATATAGGTATCAAAAAAGTAAAGTCTCTAACACAATGGAGTTTAATTTTAAGAAGATTTGGCTCTACTCTAACTGAATCACTGCTATTTTGGTTCTCCTTGCTTCACAACTGCATTAATTCTCTTCCAGCCTCAGATCCTTACAGAATAAGTAAAAGGTGTTAACCAGCTCATCAGCTCCACAGAATAGCACATAGTAGTTCACAGAAAACCTTGCTTATTGTATTAACAATGCTATTGCTATTCTGGGTCAATAACAGCTCTGCTGGTCCGCTGCTGCTGCCAAGTTCTCCAGGAACAACTGCAACAAATTCAAGACCAGTGATGCAAGGACTTACTCAGAGGGCACAAGCCAATCCCAACCACCAACTGATCCCAAAGGACTTTAAGTAAAGAAAAAAAAAATTAAAAAAAAGAAATCCATATGCACTAAAGTCTCTTCAAAAAGCTAAACCAATCACCACAAGTGTAGGATGTAAGAAGTAATATTCTGATTTCACTGTGCTTTAATCTGCTTTACTTCTTAATTAGAGGACATATTTTTCTGCACATAGAGGGCTGATGTCCTCCTATTAAAGGCAAAGGCAAAAATCCGATCAGCGCACACAGAGCCAAGTACAGATCTCACTTATTTTTTAAGAAGCCCAGGAGCCTTTTCCCAGTCACGTTGGGAGGTAGGTGGGATGAATAGTTCTTAAACACACACATTATGAAAGAAAATAGGCTCTCACAACAGCATCCAACTTGGAAGAGAACATGTAATCAAGTTCCCGACAACAACAACTATCCTTTTCTGTTGTTTATGTTGGGGTTTTCTTTTTGTTTTGTTCTTTAAGCCTCAGCACCTGTTTCTGGCTGGAGCATTTTAACTCAGCACCTCTAGCCATTAAGATGGGTGGTACAGCATCGACTCTAAAACCCACCTGGAGCACTCCTCACCATACACCCACCCAGAGCATTCCTCACCATACACCCACCCACTCACAGTTATCATCCCAGATTTAAGGATCCCAGCTCCATGAGGAGTCACAAAAATCCACACAATGTTTTGTGGGGCTGGGGAAAGGAGCCAGAGATGCAGACAGAAATGAAAGCAAGTTATTTATTGTCCTCTAACTCTCTTTACAGGCCCTTTACATGAGAAATGCCACCCTAATTAACTATATAATAGCACAGATATTTTTCACCAACCTTCCAGTTCTTTCTGTGGAGCCAAGCTGGTCAGGCTGATTATGATAAAGGCATCAAACAACTACAGAGGCAGATACAAAGTCCTCGCTAAATGCATGCTGGAGGAAGACAGAGGCCAGCAGAAGTGGAAGGGAGCCTTTTCCTGCCAGACCGCAGCGAGTCAGCAGCACTGTCTGCGTTTGCCTCCACAAGAGGAGGCTTCCCTCAAGATTGCATCTACCAAGGTTCACAGCTCCATGACGCGGTATCACCCGAGCTCTTCCCTTCCACAGCAAGCGAAATCCACAGATCACTAACGTGTTCAACACAAGCATCAACAACAAGAAACGCCCCCCATGTTCAACACGAACTTACACTCAAGGTGCGCATCCCATCCTTCGTCCCCCAGCGCTGCCGTGACTGCAGCCTTGGAGCTCCCCAGCAAATGGCAGACCCACAAGACAGAAGCAGTTCAACCCCGAACAGCCAGAGCTTCAGCTTGTGCAGATATTAGCAGCAGTAAATATTAAAAAGGGAAGTACATTATAGCATTCAGAGTACAAGAAGCCAAATTGTTCCTCCACTGAAAAAAAAAAAAAAAAATGTAAAAACCCCGGCACACAATCTGGGTTTTTCAGGAAGCCTTCATGCCTTAAAGCCCTGTCTGCTATAACTGCAGGAATATTTTCTGTAAACGCTCTTCCAAAACAACATGTTTCAACTTCAGAGCGAATACAAATGGGGCAGTGAGCTTCAGCAACGCTTGACATCCACACGCATTGTTTGGACATGAACTATAGAGCTTATTAAAAAGCAGGATTACAGACCTTCTCAGTAGAACTAAATCACATTAAGGATTCTGAACTGTCTTCAAAGCATATCAAATGGAAAATGTGGTCTCATCTATTTCAGAGGCTAATGACTAACCAGGTAGACTAACCGCGAACTCCTGCTAATGACAAAATTCAACTCCTCTCATGGTATTCTACCTGGTATGTTTTTTGGGTCTATAATAATCTAATTAAGGTTGATCCACAGCAACTTTATGATAGATGACAGAAATCTAGATAGCTTTTAATTTTTAATCTTATAGCAGTTCTTCTCCATAGAAATTTGTAGTCTAGTCTTCAGATCAAGAAAATTCTGTTCTATACACAGCTTCGCCACAAAATACTGCAAATGAAATACCACAGAACAACTGGAAAAACCCCACGAGATTAATCTGAGACTAGCTTATGTATAAGATTTAACAAAGCCCACGTACAAAACTATGCAAGTATATATGATTTTAATTTATCCTAAGACAAAAACCTTTCCAAAGCCAAAATGGATTCTTAACATCTTTAAGGCAGACCAATCAAAAAGATCAAAGGCACATTTCACAGAGATATTTTTTGTATTTAAAGCCACCTTAATAGTTAAAGTACTGGGATTATTAATGTATTGGAATAGAGGGATTTACAGTGCCCATCTATGACTTCATTATTACTATCCCCATTCAAGGACTGACCAAGCAGATTAATCAGATGACTTTGTACTCCTGTATGATAAACTATGACAAGCTACTGAATAGACAGATCACCAGGGCATCAGAGTTCATTTATAAAGGTCTTGCATTCTTGCGTTCAGCATGGACGGGAGCACCAAAAGGACACTATGGGCTCATGAAAGATTCTTTAACCACCTTGAGTACAATCACTCCAATGAACTGGATCTCGAAAGGCAAACACAGTAACTGTAAAGCCACGCTGAGGAAGATTCTTTCATGACACTTCCTACTGAGAAACAGAGAGACACACTTTTATACTTAAATTGTTTTGCCAAGTCAGAACCTGATTATATTAACCTAAATGCTTCTCAGAAAACAAATGCCCAGCTTAAGATTCCAGGAAAGCTAAAACAGTATGCAAACTCATACTTCACTGACAAATTTAATCTCAGCTGACTAAAAGTTATGGTACTTCAAACTCAGTCAACATCACAAGGACTAAAAAAATTCATTATGCTAACTAAATGTAGTGGCACTGTACTAAGTACCTTCTAAAGCAACAAGCTGTGAGATATCCTAGTTATTTCAAAGAACCGCACTTAGAAATAGCACAGATTTTGTGGTCAAAAGGAATGACAGTTTCTTCCTCGTGCTGTGAGAGCTTGGAATGAGTTTCTAAAATAGTTACCTTTGCTAATAGTGACATTAAGATCTTGCAGCCCCAGTGAAATTCCAGAGAAAGCAGAAAATATTGTAACATCTGCTGCCCACAGCCAAGCATTTCTAAGCAAATTGACTTTATTAAATAATCAGTAACTTGTTTATCTTTCTATAGCTTGCTTTAGAAACATTGATTCAAGCAATCCTATAATTTCATTGTCCTATAAACTTGACTGGAGATAAGGAAGGATTTATGTTGGTGGATCAATAGCTCCACATTGATAGGAAAAGCCAGAGAACCCTGCCTAGACTAGTCTTATAGTTGCAGAGAGCCATATAACCATTTGCCTTTGTAAGAACCTGTAAATTATAGTTTCTTCTGTGAAGTTCAGCTTTTAAACACCATGAAAAATACCTAACCTTCTTCATTTGGTTGAAAAGCCATTATAGACAGCAAACCCAAGGCCTCAATTCTGCAAACTGTGTTTCAGTACTGGACCACAGGTCAAAAGAACTGTGAAAAACTTATGAGAAGCACCTTGTTCTATAATTTTATTAGCTAAACTGTGCTTATCAACTTCTTCTGCACCCATTAGCTCATGGAATCGACACCAAAACACATAAGGCCCAGTCCACTTCTGCATTTTGCAAATAGGAAGACGTAGAGCACTGGTTTCTCCTAAGTAACAGGAATATTCTGAGAGTTAGCTCAATATGCTATCTCGAACTGCTATATTCCTCACCTTACCTTTCCAGTTTGCAGTTCAGTAATTTTATTGTAGAATCCTTTCAATATGATACAAAGAGATTTCTTTAGAGAAAGATTACACACAGTCTCCTTAAAAGCAGGGCAGCCACCTCAGAGGCAATTAGCCACAGCAATCAGCATTGCACAGAGCAGTGCAGCAGCTCCTTCATTGCCAGCAGGAGAAACCTGGGCTGTCACATCCTTTGAGTTGCCCTCAAAGGATGGAAGGGCAAATAGAAAGGACAAAGAGGAGAACAGCATCCAAGAAGAGGCAGATCTGACCATCCTCTTGCAGGAGGACCACCACAGCCATCCACCCTGCATTCTGCTTGTACAAAGGACAAGCCAAATGCTAGATGAAAGTGCTGCTCAGCACCTCTTTCAAAAACATCAGATTACTGATAGAGACTATCAGCAGATTGCACACATCCTCTAGAGATGGGATCCCAGGACCAGGAGAAGGGATCGGAACCACCCCCATGGATCATCTCTCACCAAAGGGTGCAGGCCCACTGAGCTCAATGTAGGAAGCAGGTAACAGGGTTCATCAGCACAGCGCAAGGTGATCCAAGACCAGGGGCCACCAGAACATCAAGTCAGCAACCAAAGCCCTAGACACAACCTTCAACAGGGCTTATAGGCCCATGGGCAGATGGTGTAAGTAGGGGTGTCTCAGGTGAGGTCAATCAGGACAATTAAGATCTATTGGTGCCCTTAAGACCTCACAGGCTCAGTACTAAGGCCTGGAACAGGTAAAAAGATAATGACAGACACACGGGAGTAGGGTGTTTGAAAGAGTAATGCAATATGTTTATGAATTCCCTGTCGAAAGGGAGAAGGCACCTAAAGTCTCAAAAACCTTGAACCTCAGGTAAGGTACAGAAGCATTCTTCACCTGAGGCCCACCACTGTTTTTTCAAATAGCACGTGCTTTCAGAAGCCTCACAGATGCGAAAGCAGAACATCCCCATGGGTTATGGCCTTCAGGCTGACAAGAATAGTAGAATCAGATCCCACCTGGGAACTGTAGGCAGTATGAGCTCTGCCTTATGCTTTATCTCTAACTGTCTAAAATCAGAGGGATTGGATGCAATTATCCCTCTAAAATTAGTAAGACAGCAAAAAGAAAAAGCAAAAGAATGTCCATGGTATTAGGCAATACAAACATGCCAAAATCAGGACAGGCATTACAACTCAGGCACTACCAACATCTAGTTTCAGCACAGAAGAGGCAGTAAGCTGGCACAAAGGAAAAAGAAAGGTCAAAATCAAGCAAGTCAGACTAATACTATTGCCACAGTAATGGTTTTCAAGAAGCCCAGAAGCTATTAGTCTACCTCCATATGCAGAAAGGCAATATGATTGCAAAGAAACTCAACCTGGCAGTTCAAAGTAATCACTGGGGACCAATCCCAGTTCTTCAGCAATTTTTTAGTGGCATCCACAGAGCCTCTCTCTCTTTTAGGCTGCAGAAACATCCTTTCATGGAACATAGGAATTTCTCATGGAGAACACCTGATGTGGGGTTTGATGCTGCTGCTCTGACTCCCTCAGCCAGGGAGGGGTTGGTGCCCTGTTGGCTCTCTTGCTTTTGAAAATGTTCACCGTATAAGTATTGCTGTCAAAATGACAACAACTGCAGTGTGAACAATCATGCCAGATATTTTCAAATGGCAGTAAGAACACAAAGCATACAGGGCACTAGAACACATGGAGCTGTGGCAGGAAGACATAGAATACCTTCACACTATGGGGCAAATGCAGGGACAATATAAAGTACAACGAGAAGCTTTATCTTCACTCATGCCCTTATCCAGGGGATATTCACTGCCTGCACTTGTGCATCACAGGATGAATAACTCTTGGTAGGTCATGCCCAATGTTCCCCAAAGGCCTTCTTACCCATATGAAAGGGAGTACAGATAACCAGCATGAAAATTTCATCCATGGAAGAAGAGCGCGTGTAACATACCAATGGCTTTACCCTAGTCCAGCCTTCTGTGCTCTCCCATTTTCATCGCTTTTTTTGCAGTCCTTTCTGTCTACCCCTTGTACACAAATTCATCAAATCAGAAATCCTTTCTGCCCCCTCATTCTCAGCAGATATGTTGTAACACAGGCAGGCATAAAAAAAACAAAAACCAAAAAACAAAGAGGAAAAGAAAAAAAGTGAACTTTCACAGTCACAACCCAGCATTTCCAAATCTCTGCTTCTATCTGCAAGTCTTGGTTTAGTTCAGGTTTTTGCTAAAGCGCTACTTCTTCATTTGTGCAATTGTGACAAATAAGGATTTTACTGGGGGCAAAGATGGTCAAGCCCTCGAAGCAAGGAAAAATATGTTCCAAAGCTATAAAACTCGAAGAAACAGGGCTAAAATACTAATTAAACTATTTTAATTGCTCAGTTAAAAAAGAAAATACATGTTTTTCCTGCAGTCCCATGAACTGGAGAGTAAATTTGTGATTTCTGAATGCTTGAGGTTAGCACTACTTGCAAAAGGGCATGAACCCAATAAGCTGACCTGTTAGCCACGGGAAAAGAGGTTAAGTGGAAGACTAAATAGTGTGACATATGAGTTGAAACAGCAAAAAGAACTTAGTCTCAACAAGATTTCAGCCCTGCTGACACTCATGTTAACTTGCAGTCTCAGACTGTAGATGGGATCTGAGCCTAAAGTTCACACTGAATCCAGCCTCCTACCTTCTGCTGCCTCTACCAAGTGAAAGATAAGCACAATATTAGACTGCAGCTGAGCTAGCGCAAAACCAAAATATTTATCCTTCTCAGTTTCACTGAAAAACTAAAAAAAAAAAAAAAAATTAAAAAAAATCCATGGAACAAAACTTTTAGCCATCATATTTTATCTTTGTGACAACCTGAGAGGACCACTTTGTACTCACCAAGGAGCCTAACAAAATCTTCAAGGTCCAAGAGTCTCAGTGGGTTTTTTAAGCAATTCTTAGAAGCTTCTTTCCACTCGGAACATGCTGCTGCTTTCTTTACCTTCAGCCGATTAAGTCAAACAAGCTCAAGTGAGCAATTGCAATGATACATCAGCTCTGGCATGAACATGGCCAGCAGCTCTGGCAACTGTCCACTTTGGACTTCAGCTCTCCTTTCTCATTACCCATTTTAAAGTATGCATTTTAACCCAGAACACCGCTACCTGCAAAGACTTCCCCGTCACCCAACTCTGATGCTTACACTCATGCAGCAACCGAACTGGCACGATCGGATCACCAGCCCAGCACAGATTCCAACAGCCATCAATAAAGGTTTAAACTGGGTGCATTGGAATGGATGCAGCTCAGGGAGGCAGACTGACTGGACAGGTACAATGTATGGAGTACTTTCTTCTTAAAAGCCCCTGCTCTGTCTGTGGCAGTTCAGGCTAACCAGAGAAGCCAGCAACTATCCAGGCATGTGGCAAAGGAGCTGGGACTACTTCTCACTGGGACAGCGAGATGTTATGATGAACTGTAACTCATTTACCTTATATTTGTAAGCACAATGACACATGAATGCAAGATGCTAGATGGAGTAAGCTCACTGGAAACGGAGAAGATGGATTTCAGATGGGACATATATTTATGCAAGACCAGAAGCCAAGGGCAGAAACAGCAGAGCCATCGCACAGGACAAAAACCTCACCATACATTTGATAAAATAATAGTTTCTTCCAGTCACCTCTACCTTGGTTTCCTTCAGCCAAGTCTGTAAAGCAGCGAGGCATCAAATGAGGGAAGAGGCTGCTGAGAGAGGTCTTTGAAGATGTCCATGGCTATTTTAATAGGGCAGCAAGGAACGGCATTTTTGTAAGTCTGGTGCAGGTAGGTGCACTCGCTCCCTGTGTGATGCTCTCAGCTCTCTGGATGGAAAGCACCAACTCCGAGGGTAAAATATTGTTTTTCTCTTAGTATATGTAACTCCAATTAACCTTATTGGAGCATTGTGGGTACATGGAGAAGATTACACTCCTTAATGTGCAGTTACAGCTGTATTGTAAATGCAACATTACATGCTTCCTATTATGGTTCAAGACCGCTACACTCTTCAAGACTGTTATAAACCTCAGAAAATAGGGTTTTATAATGGAAACACTGAAACACTCAACTCTAAATGCCCCGGCAAAGAGGAAATACAGCTATAAATTCAGCTTCTGTTTTCCAGCGTATACATTGACAAGGTATGAATAATATGTATTTCTACACTTAGAAGAGACAGACGTACACATTGCTCAGGGTAACCTTTGCTGTAAAAGCAGAGAATGGAAAGAGCTCAAAGTGGAAAGAGCAACCTTTTGTCTTGTCTTTTACAGAGTTACTGCAATTGCAATAATGACATAAAAACAGCAATTGAAATTTAGTAGCCTGTGCACCAGAGTTGGATTCTGAATGTATTTTTTTTAAAATGGTGGTTTACATTTCTATGGTCAGCAAGAAAAATATATGACCCTTCCCAAATCCCTTATACCTCCCTTTTTAAAAAAAAAAAAAAAAAAAACAACAAAAGAAATGGGTATTTGGATACTCTCCAAATGACAATGCAAATCAACTTGCTATCCATTGCAAATATGGATATTTTCTATATATTCTTTTCTATGTAGAATCTAGTCCCTAGCTTCTTAACACTAGTAAGGACTAGTGGGACGGCCAATTACTGAACCTGACAACATAAAATGACCCCAGTCTATCTGGCAAGAGAAAGATGGGAATTTCTCCAGGTATTAGTAGCAACGGCAGAGGTGGGTCAATATAAACCTATTAGCTCTTTGACTTCTGATAGGTACGAGGAAAGGAAAACAAACCAAATTCAATTGCTTTT
The DNA here is from genome assembly GCA_013398155.1 of Pedionomus torquatus. Taxonomy (NCBI): domain Eukaryota; kingdom Metazoa; phylum Chordata; class Aves; order Charadriiformes; family Pedionomidae; genus Pedionomus; species Pedionomus torquatus. Next base: position 261,014 of record VZRU01011688.1, read on the forward strand.
GGGGAGATACACTGATGTTGGGTAAACAGGAAGATCCACACTTGTTTTTGACATTACAGCCTGACTGGCAGATGGGGGAAAGTGGAGTAGGAAGGTCCACGCATTTTGCAGGCACAGTCCTAACCTCCAGGAGGGAGTGGGGAGAGGCACCTGCCACTGCTGCTGCTGCCCCCATGGCGCTCGGTGCCACAGGAGTTCCTGCCACCATCCATGGTGGAGATGGAGGTGCCACCACCATGCTCCTTCTCGGGCACCTGCCCTGCCCCTGTAGGGTGGTGGTATCCCCAGTCATGCTTGCAGCTCTGGAGACAGAGCTGCCAGTGCTGCACTGGCTCTCATCGCCTGGGCTGAGCTGGCGTATGTGGCATACAGGGAAATACCCAGAAATCAGCAAGACTGCACATAGATATTGTCCCCTGTTTTTTGGTGTTTGTGCTGCTCACATTTGGGAAAGTTCCTTGAATGCACAGGGTATGTTTACAGATTCAGTGACAATAGGAAAATTATTTTCTACTCTTACCTGCTTATTAGTAGTATCTCCTAATACTGTAAACTGGGAGAACATCAGATGTGCCAGAAGTCTGAGGCGCATGAAAAACATGAAAAGCAGCCCATGAGCCCTCCCCATTCCAGCAGCTGGTTTGGGGTTTTTTTTGTTTGTTTGTTTTGGGATTTTTTAAGGTAATATATTAGTTCACAGAAGTTTAGCCCTTCTTACCAACATCTCTAATATTAGCTATAGCACCCTCATTTTAGACATATTTTCCCTCCTTGAGGGTAATCATTTGAGTGCACTGTGTTTAGCATTTCTGTGTGTTTGGTTTGTGAAGGACACCTGCTCATTGGTTTTCTGCTTTCTGCCTTTCCATATGGCAGCAGACCTGGTGCTCATAGCGCACAAACCCAACACGCCCAAAAGCCATACCTCCTCGTTGACCCAGAGGCAGCAAGTCTCCAGGCAGGAAGGGAATTGCCTCATTGTCCAGACCTGTTCAGCATTTGGCAATGTCTAGGGAGATTAAGGGCAAAGCTACTTTATTACCATTAAAAGGGCAATGCAATCCCCAGCAGAACTGAGAAATATCTTTCCCAGCTTCTCTTGGTTGAGACCTTTAACAGGACTAACTCTTTTCTTTGCTTGCACTTTTTTTATTTTTTTCATTTAAATAGGATCTTGCATGGATAGCCTTAGCTAAAACCTTCTCCTCTGCTCCTGCATTCTTTATTGTGCCCACTGCTTGCTGTCCCACCCCAGAAAACAGTAGCTGAGAACCAGCATCACTGGCCATACGTAATGCACGCAGCAATTCTGCAGTCTTTAGCACAATTAGTAAACTATTTGTAGGAAAGGACCATCAAAGTATAATTGTGTCATTGAACCCAGTCCATCACCATCTGATGTACATTCAGCCCTGGAAGAGAGAGCATCCTCGTGCAAAGTGTTTCCCAAAAACTCTCTGGCAAATTTATGCTGAGGCGTAAGGACAAACAGCAGGGCTGGAATAGTTTCCCTACTTGTCAGAGGACCAAAGTGTTCCAGGGTGCTTTACCTGACCCATGAAGCACACAAAGCCATTTCTCCTCCCTGTGCTATCCTGGCCGCTGCTCTGTTTTATGAAGCAGCAAGATGAAACTGAAGCATTTCCAAGGGTTTTCACTTTAGTGATCTGCACAGCCTGAGACTTTCAGTTTCCTCCTGCTCAGCAAACAGCAGAAACACTGGGACAAGGAAATGTAGGCAGGCAAAGGCAGTTGCAAACACTTAGGCAAAATTTTATTTGCCCATTTCTCTCTACCAAGACCTAGAAAGTCAACTTAAAAGGAAAAAAGAATTTTAAAAGCAAGCTTAAATTCAGCAAGGTGGAGTTTACAAGACCCTTATTCACTAGAGAAAGATTTCCAGTCCCTGTCAGGAGTGGGATTCCCTCCCCCACCTTCTTCAGTGATGGAACGATCATTTATTCCCGTTAACCTTTACATAAAGGAGTCCACAGCCACGCTGCTAACCGCAGCTGCAAGGGAGAGTGACATCCCTACACGGCCAGTCCCACCTGCCAATGCTGCAGATGTTTCCACGAGCCAACCCAAACCCAGATGACTTGCCCAACGATGCGACAAGGCAAAACCTCCCAGCCCAAAGCACGGGGGCAAGGAGGATTGGGGTGAGGGGGGCAACAGGATTTACAGCCCCCCGTCCTCCACCAACTCCACAGCAGATACAAGGAGGTCCTTACCTCTCAATTTCTCCCCTGCCCCCTCCACCGGTTCCTAGTCGGGCTTCCAGCACTGCAACAGCCCGAGGGGAGCGGTGGGGAGCGGAGTCATCGCTGCCTCCCACGAAACCAGACAGGTGCTTGGAAAGCTGCCCTTGGAAAGGGCCCTCGGGCCTACAGCTCCCAGAAGGCCCCGCGCTCCCCTGCCCTTCTGCTCCCCAGCTGCCTTTCGCTATGAATGCTGGGGGTTGTAGTTCTTTCGGCGCAGCCCCCCCCCCTCCCACACACACGCCCCGCCGCTCCCTTGACGCGCCCTTGCTAGAAAGGGAAGCTTTGCATGAATACAAAGGAAAATAACACTCTGAAACCTATTAATTTTAATTTTTTTAAAGTCTATATATATATATTTCTCTATAAAAAAGCAAAACTCAGCAAATAGTTTTATCTACCGTAACGGGAAAACGGGAATTACGTGCAGTGCTCTTTCTGATTCTGGTGGGGGTTTGGTTTGCTGGGAAGGGAGGGGGGAAAAAGCGAGGGAAAAAAGGCTTATAAACAAGTATTGCCAAATTACTTTGCAAAATCAGATGGGAAAAAATTAAATGTTGCCATACACTAATTAGTTAATGACTGGCCTCAAGCCTATGAACGTGCCCGTACTTAACTGTATCCTCCACTGAAGTGAATGCAATTGAATCTCATACTCCAGTTGTTCCAGAAACTCAAGGCCTCTAGAAATTATAAGCATGGCTTAGTAATGGTGAGATTTTAGAAGCAATTAAGGGCTTATCCACAACGGGAGTTGCAGCAGCGTAGCTTTACTTGCATAACTCCCCTCCTCCATGCTGGACATGTATTTCACACTGAAACTGCTTTATTCTGACTTAATTTGCACCATTCCAGCATTCAGTTCACAAATTACCTTAGCCAGAATTGATGAACTCGTGCATGATGAGCGTAAACTGTCTGTTCTGGTTTTACCTTGTGTTTTAGCCTTTATTTAGGCATCTCTTCCATCAAAAGCTGGGCATTTCTTTTGAAAACTAGAGGTAAAGTTTCTCACACAATTGCCACTGTCATGAATTTGGGAGGTCAGTAGGAGCACTAAATGCCATGAGACCCACAAAAAAAACCCCTTTGGGAGCGTGGCCCTATTTGCCTAACTGGGAATGTTTGTTTATCTAACACCAAGGGGAAGGCTGTGCAGGAGACAGAAAGTTCCCCTTTCAGAATAAAATCCCCTCCCATTAATTAGTCCTTGTGAGTAGCAAGTTTTAATGATACTTCACAAAGAACATAAAATTTAGAATCTGTCCAGAGTATAGTCAAAGCTTTAAAGTTTTGCCCAAAATTTATTAATTGCATATGCATCAAAAATGTGAACAATAGTAATGTACAGGCCAGAGAAATTCTTCCAAGATACCAGTAGATATTAAGCCCGTGGATATACAAACGATTCCTCTTTTACCTGAGGTGAAGAGGAGGAGAAGGAAAGGTCCTACATAATGGAAAATAACAATACATGAGTGATGAATGAAGTTTTAGCACACAGACAGGTGGTACCCACGAAGACTTCTTAGCACCATGCCACAGCCAGTTCTGTGCAGCCATCTGGCAACGTTCCAAATTGTAGAAGATCTCCCAGAGCTTGGGATGTGATGGGGAGGCAGACACAAAGTTCTGCCAGAACTGCTAAGGACCCACACTGCTCCATGGCTGGGAGTGCTGTGACACAGCCCAGCTCCGCATGGGATGGGTGGGCGGCCACAGGACTTCTTTGCTCACATCAGACCATTGAGCTGCTTCTGGACCCCGCCTGGCCCAGAGAAGGGTTTAGCTGCTTTGCAAGGTGCTACAGCTCATTTTGTACTTCTGGAGCAGCCTGGCAGCACATGAATAGCATACTTAAGCCATAACCCGGATAAGCCTTCCAGGATAATTGAGATTCTACAGAATGTGACTTTTAAAAGTAAGTTTTCATAGACTTGCTAGAAAATGTGAGTTTTGACCTAGAACTTTTCATTCCAAGATTTCTGAATAATCTTTTTTAATGCAGGTTTAGAAAAGGGGGGNACTTCAGTTCAACTTCAGTTCAAGTTCAATTGATAGAAGATCTATTAATCACCAGCATGCAATTTACATCAAGAATGCCTGTATTAAAGCAGAGACATAGAAGAGCTGGAATGGATTGCTTCCCAAAATGATGTGGCATTAAGAGTGGAGCTATGTTTGTTTTCTTTTTTTTTGTTCTGAACTCTGTAGCATTTGGTTGTCTGAGGCAGTATCTCTCATTAAAAATAAGCCATAAAAGAACTGCTTCTGTGAACACACAGGATTATTACTTAGTCCAACAGTTATTTTGTTAGTTCCTGACTCTGCGAAGACTTGCATAACTAAATACACCGTGAATAAGTCCATTGAAATTGCTAAGGTCTGTCTAATGTTTTCATCTTCCTATTTCCCAGAACAATAATGGTCTCTGTAATCTATTATTTGCAAGAATTCACAGATAAAATCAGAATAAAGAGGAAGCATGGAAAATATAGAACCAGACCCTTCTATTGTTTTGTTGGAGTAGGGAAATCTACTGGAGACTAAACTTTCTGTAAATATTGGTCTTACACTGGCTGCCCTTCTTCCCTCCCAGAGGGATGGCTGACGTGGGGAATCTTGGCCCACCCTTTTACCTGACTGCCTCTAATGCCGAGCCGAAAGAGACGCCATCTGTAAGGAACACAGGAGGATAAACATGATTCTTTTCCCATATGGAAAAGAGAAGCAAAATGCAGGTGCAGATGATTTCCCAATAGCAGAAGGCAGGACAAGAGGAAAAACTGTTTCCTGCCAACAGCGCCAGACCTAAAAAATCTCACTGCCTTTCACAAAGGAGCTTTCTTAAACCAGTCTGTATCTCCTTGTGCAGAGAAGAGTGAGTCAAGGTTGCAGGGCCGTTCAGCCTCATACATGGCAAAAGCTTTCCGTGTTGCTTCCATATTTTGATAAGACCAGAACTTCCTTCAGCACATTCTTTTTAACAACCAGTAGGCATGGAAAAAACACGGGTGAAAGCCAAAACAATAACTTTGCAAAGTGCTGAGCAGCAAACCACAGAGCCAAAGTGCTCCTGTTTCCTCTGAATACCTTTTAGAGCTGCACCTTGGTTTTCTGGGTACTTGCTGAGACAGGAACTGGTGCTGCCATCTCACCTCATCCCAAGCAGTATCCCATTCTGCCAGGCTGCCTCAGGGGATTTGTGGGACATTTCCACTGGGCCTTGACTGCCCACAAGTGATTTTGCCCACAGCAAAATCAGGTTTCCAATCAGATGGTGAATATGCGGTGTGCGTAATTAATTTGCTCCTTTGTAACCTTGCTGTGTTAGAAATAAAAGTAGATGGAAGCTCATGGGAGAGCAGTTCCTCATCCTGTGACCCAAGAGAAATGGATAGTCTCCCTCCAGTGCCTGGGAAAGGCTCTGATCTTCCCACCGTTTCCCATTGCGGCAGATGCAATGAAGAAGGAGGAGAATGAAATGTGGCAGGAGGGTATCTGGGCTGGGGAAACCACAGGAGGAGCTGGATCCCAGCAGACAAATGTTGGAGGCTCCACATTGTTCTTGCCAGCAGATGGAGCAGGGCTGGCACGGGAAGAGCCCACTGCAGAAGCAAAAGGCCCTTCTGCCTCCATCCATTCCTGCCCCTCTCCCAGGAGGAGCTTCTCCTGCCCTGACTCTAGACTGGAGTGGTCTCAGCTTTCTTCCACAAGTTCTTTCTTCTTCCCTCCTCTGGCAGGAAGATCCATCCCAAAGCTCTCTAGAGATGAAGATAAGCCTTTCACAAGGCTGCCTCCTTGCAGTTGTGCCTGCAGAAAGCTGAACACAGCAAGGAGAGTTGATGAGTATATAAGCAGTTATCCTTGCTTCCCTGCTGGTACACGCATGTCCATATTACATGTCCACAGACACACAAACACCCTTTAGCTGTTTGGCTATGGACTACCTTAAGTAGCTGGAGACCTCCCACATACCTGTGCTCACCTTCCATTTCTCCTAAACTGCTTCAGTGCTATCATCTGTAGTGGACAGCTAGGTTATTTTCCACTCTTATATCTGTTTCTGCCTAGTTTAAGCTAGGATCTACATGGAAGATGGGTATGTTCACGTCAGGCAGCAAATTATACCTACTGAGATAAGAGTGACCAGATTCTCAAGGTGAAAAATCAGAGATGGGGTGGAAATGGAGATGTTCTGCTTAGCCCTGGACTCAGGAATGAATGGAAAAATAACATGTAGCCTTCTCCCTCCCACCCTCTTGCCTTAAGGTTCCTCTCTAAGACTGCGTCTCTCACAACACTCATTTCTTCATCCCTTTGACTTGCTTTTTTCATAGCCTGTAAGACACAAGTCGTTCTGAAGCTCCCACCCATCCTAATGTTTCAAGATTTTAAAGTCAGACATAATACTCTTCCCCTGATAAGCACACGTCAATGTTGTTCCTATCATACTGCTACGGATCCATCCCATCCGCTGTGGACGCACGATAACACAGCGGGTGAAGGTGAGTACTGACCACTGCATTTTCACCTGCCAATCTGGAGAGGGACATGTTAGACCCCAGCAGGTTGTGTTGCCTCAGTGGGTCAGTTCCGCAAAGGTAATTCCTCCGCAGGTATCAGCCTCCTCATGGCAAAGCTGCTGGTGAAGTAAGGGGGTCCACGGCACAAGGACAGCAGGCTCTGACTCCTCCTCAGGAGGCACTCAATGGGCGCTGTACTCAGCCAGTGGGTAATACAGGCACAATGCTGCTAATGTGGGCATGGTTCCATGCAAATGTAAAGTCAGACAGGTTGTCCTATGAGTAATGTGAAGTGCTGTGCAGGATACAACAGACTGTACAGAAGAAATACTGTCTCATTTGCAGAGGGAGACATTCGCAGGTAACTCCAATATTTATGCTGCATTCTTCCCCGTTTTCCCTTTTGGCTTTCTGCTCTTTGGAATCAGTTCATTCTCCTTCCTCAAGGGAGTGGGAATATTTCCTTTTTTCTTATTTTTAAAGAGCAGTTCTTTTGTTTATGTCATACATATGATCTTCACCATCATTAATTAAGGCATCACCTGGTGTTATGCCCACAGGGGCAAATGCAAGCTTTGTAAATGCAAAAGTACATCAGTATCTCATTTGTTTAATAATAGTCCACACACTTGAAGCCAAATGGTAGTTGTGTAGCTCTGGTACGTTCCAAAACTGCCATACTGGTGTCATTTATTTTAGCCTGTTGTAGAAAAAATAGAGATTATCAAAAATCCTCAAGCTCATACCTGACAAAGGACAGCAAGAAATCAGCACAATTTGTATTCTGTCATACACTTTTTTAAGTCAGAAAGAGATCCTGCTGCAGAAAATGCTTTTGACATAGATGTTTGAGTGATCTACTACATAGACAGTAAGGAGTAGCGTTTTATAAAATTCTTATGGGGTATTAAAAATCCAAAGTGGCCAAGTTTCTTAATGAAAAAGAGTAAAATATTTCAAGGTTTGAACAGAGGCACCATCTGCATCAAAGTGATCCCAGACTAATGGACCCTCTGTGTGTGTGTGTACACTTGTGTGTGTGTGTGTGTATGTGTGTGTTTCAGAGGGACATTCTTTGCTTCAGTTCCATTATAATTCCTTTAAATATTTATTACTGGAATGTAAATTCTGCTGAAAACTGAGGCCTTTGCTTCGGAAAAAACAGACCATCATCTACCATGGGTGTCGTTTCTCAGTGGAATATCCAAGTCCCTTTTGGAGAAACAAAAGGATTTGGTTATATAAACAAGTCACTCCGTTGAATTATAAAAGTAGAGGGAAAAGAAAGAACAAAAACCTGCTGACTGCTGGTTAAACTACTCCTCGGCTACGTGTGAACTGAAGTTCTGCAGATCCAGCAAGAAGCAGGAGTAATATTAAAATGAATCGGTTACAAATAATGGAAATAGTCCAGCAAGGACATTTAGAAGACATGGCCCTAAGGATGGCTTTGTTTTCAGATTGGTTTGTCTTTATTTTGAATGTGAAATATTAATAAGCTTCTTAAGGAGATTGAGAATGGGAGAAAACATTGGCTGATCACCTTAAAGCCCAAGAAAATAAAAAAAGTTCTCAAGTTGCTGGATGAAATAACAAACTAGAATGGGTTTATACTTCTTACGTTGCTATGAAAGCTTTACTTCTTGATCATTTCCAGACACCAGAAGGTTATTAAAAATCCACAAAGGGAAAAGAAATTCTACATTTATAGGAGCTTTAAAACTTACTTCAGGACCTCAGCTCGTTACCAGTGTAACACAGAATAAACCTGTGACATGAAAAGTATTGCTCATCAAAAAGAGGAACCAAGTACCAGCCTTGTACTACCAACACTTTGGAAGGGATTTATCATGTAATTTTGGGGGCTACAGTGTATTCTGGAGAGTCAAAACTGGATAGTACTAGTGTGTAGGCTCAAGTATTTGTTATCACTTTAAAGTCCACTGTCATTTCAAGGATATAAATAGGCTTGGAAAAATCAGATTATTGAAAGGATTAAATTGGGATCAGTGTCAGTAATAATCTATTCTTTTGTAGTGACAGCAATTGAAAGAGGGAAAGTTTGGGGGAGGGGAGTAATGCTGTACAATTCTGCCTGTGGGTTATTTGGGGATGGGGAACGTAAACAAGGGGAAGGAGAGTTAAACAGCACAGCCCCCATGTGCCTGATAGGCAGAGCAAGCATAAGGACAGGAAAGTCCTCCTTAGAAAGAGCAGTGACCGAAGACCCCCTCCCACTAAACATTAGTTACGATGATAGAGTGTCAAATACGCCAGTCATTTTAGTTTATTAAACTAATGAATTATTAGACTAATGAAGTCTGTGCCAGTGTTCCCCTACTTCCAGCCCCACAACCGAGCATGTTCAAAGAGACACAAAATCAGAGGGGATTTTTTCTTTTCTTTTTCTTTTTCTTTTTTTAAATCACAGCCAATAATCTTCTCCCTACAGTGTCACTCCCATTGTCTCCGAAATGGGCTGGAAAAGAGGCAACACATGCCTGGCTGCCGTATCTCTGGGAGCTCTGGAGTGTCCCAGGCTGAGGAACATAGTGAGATCTCCAAGCAGCAGCCCTTCCCTCCCCAGCTAAGCTCATGACAATGCAATTCCCCCAGCCAGCCTTCACTCACCTGGTTCATGACTGAAATCTGTGCGGGTGTTGCCTACATAAGAGGTAAGTGAGAAGCAGCTGATCTAGGCTCTTTATCATTGCCCAAAATACGTTTCTACAAGATCAAATTTATTTGGCTCTTTTGGATCCAGAGTGATTTTGATAGCAGTGACTTTAATTTGGTGATAAATTGCCTGCTGAATTTTCTTTCATCCAGAAACATGAGAGAGCAGAGTACAGAAGGTACCTTGTGATGTTGAGCAAAGAAAGCATATTTAGACTTGTTTTCCATCCAGCCTTTTGAAAGAAAATTGAAGACTGGGATGTCAGTTCAGGAGCTCTGTGACTGAGATCCTGCTTCCCTGACAAGCCATTTCCTACTTACCTCCTTGCCTCAGTTTCACCCACCACCAGCTTTGCTGTTAAATGGGGTAGAATGAAGAGATGGCAATGTGTGCTGGCAGCCCAGAAAGCCAACCATATCCTGGGCTGCATCGAAAGATGCGTGCACAGCAGGTCACCTCATTCTGGTGAGACCCCACCTGGAGTTAAGCGTGCAGCTTTGGAGCCCTCAGCACAGGAAAGACATGGACCTGTTGGAGTGAGTCCAGAGGAGAGCCACAAAGATGATCAGAGGGCTGGAGCACCTCTCCTATGAAGACAGACTGAGACAGACGGGTTGTTCACCCTGGAGAAGAAAAGGCTCCAGGAAGACCTTATTGAGACCTTTCAATACTTAAAAGGGGGCCTATAAGAAAATTGGGGATAGTCTTTTTAGTGGGGCCTGTCACAATAGGACAAGGAGTAAATTCAGACCCTAAGGTAGGGTAAATTCAAACTAGATATATAGAAGAAAGTTTTTACAGTCAGGAATTATTTACAACTGGGACAGTTTGCCCAGAGAGGTGGTAGATGTGCCATCCCCAGAAACATTCAAGGTCAGGTTGGATGGGGCTCTGAGCACTCTGATCTAGTTGAAGGAGGGTTGGAGTAGATGACCTTTAAAGGTCCCTTCCAACCCAATCTATTCTATTATTCTATGGGGGGGAAGGGTATCTGACTGGGTAGGTGTCTTTTACCCTCCTGCTGGCTGGCTGAACCAACAGTTCTGGGAGACTGGTGGTAGTGCAGCTCAGGGCTTTGAGCACATTTCAATAAATACACCTGACTATAAGCAACACAGTGGCAAGAAGAAAGGAACACAATGTTTCTTGGAATAAGTAACACTTCTAATAACTACGTCACTTATACTGTCCAATGACTGGAGCAAAAATAACAGGGTAAGCAATTCTCACTGCCCTCAGGTGGTTTCCCAAAAGCTTACTTTCACTCTGCGCTATTTTTTTCTACAGCTGAAGGAACAAAGGTTGACATATGGATTAGTGTCGTGGTTCTTTTCACATGCACCATTTGATTTTTATTTTTTTTCCTAAATATGTATTTAAATTTCTTCCCCTATTTCTTTAGATGCAAAATGCCAACCTCTGCATCAACCAAAAAAATCTCAGGCTCTTTTCCTTTTCCTTCTATCTTTCAGTCCTGCTTCTGCTTTCTGTTTTTACTTCTGCTCGGTTGATTAGTCATTTATAATTATTTCCCTCTTTATTTACACGGGCACGTATTTTCCCTGGGAAGCTGCTGCCCTGGTCCTTTGGAGTCAGTGTAACCTGACTCCAGCCCTGCTTGGTCTCTGCAAACCTATTGGCGTCACAGAGCAGCCCTCGGCAATCAAGAGCCAGGATCGACGACTCGCTTGGCCCCGGGTGCTGGGCGCTGGGCACCACCTGGTGCACCACATCCTGCCCTGAGATAGGTTTCAAGGCCAGAAATCCATGCAGAGGCAAGGCCAGAGAGGCGTGAGTGGCTCACGAGGGTGAGGAAGGTTAGGGCATCCCAGTGTCACACGTTCCATCCCTTCGCCTCCCACCACCACTGTTTTTCTGCTGGGGAAACCAAGCTGGCAGCAATGGCACTGCCTGCTTCAAAGGGCTCCTGCCAAGCACGTCACTGCTATTTGTGTAATGGGCTGAAAGTCTTGAGTGAGTGGTGATACATAAAGGAAAAGCCTTAGCGTAATTACTGATCCTTGCAACTTTTCATTCCAGAAAATTTGAGGGTAAGGAAATAGCTGTGAGGGTAAGCAGGAGATAAATTTCAGTTTGAGGCACCTTCCTTATTTGTGCATTTCCAGCATGTCCTGGGGTTGCTGTCCCACGGGCAGAGCTTACCAAGGGTGCAATCTCTTTCTTCTCTATTTTGAAGTCATTTCCAGCTTTCTCCTTGCGTGGCAATTAGAACAATCAGAGCTCATCAAAAAGCAGGGGAAAAAAATCTTCGCAGATACTTCATTTAAATTTCCTCCCTAAGTTTTTTTGTTTTCTTTTTTTTAAATTTCAGATGGTTTAAAAAAGTGTTTGGAATGATTCTTTCTCAAGATTGTGAGCAAAATTCCCTCTACCCTCCCATAAACAGGTAATAACAGAAACAACATATGACCCCTTCTGTATCCACATTAAAGAAGTTTATGCCTGTCCCACTTAGGAAGTAGCTGCCACGGTGACCTGCATTTTTTCATCTCATCTCTACTTTCTTGTGGGTTCATTTTAATTTCTCTGTAGTGGTAGAGAGTCCCAGGCGTGTGTTTTTTTCTCAAAATCAGGCTGAGACTGAGTTTCTCACCACAGCTGGTGGTCAAGTTGGTCAAAGGCTCTAGTTTGTCTGAGCAGCAAACTGTCTCTTTAGTACCAGTAGCTAGAAGAGATTCTTCACATTAATGCCAGCCGGGCTCCAGAAGCTCTCTGCTCACTTCTAGGCAGCTCCTGGGCCAAAGAGTTCAAAGCCTTCCATGCTGTCTGACTGGGACATCTTCTGTGACTGTGTGCAAGCTGGGAAGCGGCACCTGGTTTGATTTCAGCTCTCCCAGTTGCCGCAGTTTGCTGGGTTTTGGAAAACATCCTATGGAAACAACTCAGCAGTAGCTGGCATGCGGGCTACAGGCAAAGCAAGCACAGGCTGCTGTGGGCTCTGCTCCTGGTGTCTTGTCACAGCTCTGGTGCCTTGGGTCACCCACCGGTGTGAGGGCCAGAAGCACGACGTGGTCCCAGATGAAGCCACAAGCACCAGGTACCTGCTGGGTGAGCTCAAGCTGGGGCTGTTTCATAGCAGAGCACAAAACTCAGTTTTTTTCTCAGATGCCACACAAATATGAAAAGAAGCGGGAGGGAGAGGACAAAGAAAAATATTCCTGTCAAAGGGGCCAAGCGTTAGGATGAGAAGAGCAGGGTCCACATTCAATAACATTTACGCTTATCTCAATACTGTACCTGGCGCCTAGGTACTGCAGCAATTGGAACCTCATAAATACCAATGACAGATAGTAATTAGCACCCCATAAATACCATCAACAGATAATCTTGGCGCTAGGAAGCAAGAACAAGCTTTTCATACCCAACTGGCCAAACAAGCTTGAAGGTGAAAATAACAAGAAGATGGAAAAAACACACCATTTGAAAACAAAGGTCTTCCTCTGGAGTCAAACTTTTTAATAGACATAAAGCCTAAACCAGCAGCCTTATACAAGCCTTAGCCTCCAAAGTGCCCCAAGTCAATTTATATCTGGCTGATAAAAGGGCAGTTGATTGATTAATTACAGCTAAAGGCTCAGATCCTAGGAATGCATGGTGCTTAATTTTTTTCTGGGATCCCTTTGATCTCTGCTGGAGGTTGAGGAACAGGCTCCAAATTATGAAAGTTTTTTGGAATTACATCGAGACCATTTCACAGAAAAGTCACCTTCAAGTCTCCAAGATTCTCTCTAGAAGCATGGGAATGGTGCAAAGCTTCTAGCATGACATTTTTATCCGAGAGAAAAGGAATTCAGCAGATCTTAAGAGAATGGTAATCCAATCATGCTTGGACCAACATTAAGATCTGTATGGAGGACATCAAGTTTTCTTCATACTAAACAAAAAAACAAAGTTTCTATGAGGGTATCTGGAAGTAATAACAAATTTACAGGTCTCTATAGATCAGCTAGAGGAGGAAGACAGATATCCCACACCAACCTAAAAAAAGCCCAGAATTTGGCACATGGGAGAAACTCACCTTTCAATTCAGTGCATTAAATTCCACACCAATATTCATTCCAGGTTAACAAACTTGCATTGGAGGTACGGCATCTGCTCCCTACCATTCCCCCTCTACACAGGGCCCTCCCTGTCCCCCGATGTACCTTTGAGTTGAGCCTGGAGTGGTTTTCGTGTTGTCCTGCCTGCCTGCCTTTTATCACGTTTGCTACCCTGCCATAGACCTCCAGCAGCCAGACCAGTGGCTGAGAGTCTCATGGAGTTTTGGGGTCTTCCCATCATTGCTGGTGGTCAGCGGGACCAGACCCTGCAGTTCAGTATCTGACAAGTGCCCTGGCAAAGCAAATCACATAATGAGAAAACCTTCAGCGTAACTAATAACCTCCTCCATAATGACAGAGAAATGCAGAAGACTTCACATTCATCGACTGTATTTACCTAAGCATTACAAAATATTAGATGGCATATTTAGCAAAACAAGAGCTTTCAGGTATTCTCTTTGGTATGTAATTGTCAAGGGCAGAGCTGCACATCCAGTTTGTATCTGTGTTGAAACCTCCACCGGCTTAATTAGAGTAAAATGCATGAAGTGTAGTCATTATAATCAGCTTTGCAGCGACACAAACATATATGAGCCTTGTCTATATGACAGGAGTGTCCAGATTTTGCATCCAAGCCTTTGCCAAGAAAAGCCAGATTGGGGAGTAGAAGAGGGAAGAAAGGGAGAAGGGAAGACTGTAAGAACTGCTCGGCTGATATTGCAAAAAATGCACGGAAAGAGCCGCTAAGTCTTTCACTGCCTCCATCCTTCCCAGTAATCTCATTATGGTAAATAATGTTGTGCTTATTTGAAAACTCAGGTTTCCTGAGGCTGGCTGTGCCGGGGGAGCCGGCAGCACAAGCGGCGCTGAAGAGCTCGGCACCCAACCGCCGAACCCTGGCGCTCGTGCCCCCTCAGCTCCTTGGAGCGTCTCTGTTTGCTTTCAGAAGGTGGCTTTAACTTCTGCCTTAAAGTCAAAGCATATCGTGGCAGATACCTTAATCACAATGTCTAAATATAATACAAGGGAAGACAATTTAAGAGAGCTCAGCCACGCTTTTTTAAGCAACTGTCAGGAAACTGCCTCTCTGGCTTGCTGCTTTAGAGTAAGATTAAATGAATCAGTCTCACCATTTGAATGCGTGGGAAGTCAGAGACAGCAAAGTGACAACTAAGGATGGTTTATTTATAATTGGGCCCTCCTCCTCTAGCTGTTTGTGCACAAGTCCTATGCACTAAGTTCAAAAGTATCTGCCCTGTCTGTAAAATTACTCATAAATGCTACGTGTAGGCCAGGTGGATGCCTCTGCTGGTTTGGTTGATTATAAAGTTCATGTAATTATTGAACTGCCTAGTGATGTTGGAGGGGGGGAAGAAAAAAAAGCACAGCTGATTCATGCAGCACCTTCAAAAGGCTCTGACTCCCCAGTTCTTCAGCCAGGAATCTTTCACAGCAAGTAAGAGCCTGAGCTGGGCATCTCTGCTGGGAGAAGTCCTGGGGGATGGCAGGAGGACCAGGGCACTGCCTGAGTAGCAGCTGTGCTGCCAAGGCAGGTCTGTGAGGGCTGGAGGGTGATGTGGAGGTGGCGTCGGTGGATGCTTTACTAGCAGGGACCTTTGATACTAAACCTGCTGCTCCCCACTCCTTGAGCAAAAGCACCTCTGACTTTAACCTGGAGGTTTAGAGGTTTCCAGAAGGGGAGTTCCCAAAGACAGGTAACAGCACTGTAGCTGCAGCTGCAATCAAGCCTGAGCGAAATCCAGTAGTATATGCTTTACCTGACTAATGAGCCCAACTGGAGCAGCGTTGCAATTCAAAACGGGTTTGCCAAAGGAAAAGCATGGGTATCTCATCTCCACCACCTCAGGAGGTGGCCCCAAACTTTTGAAATGTTCTTCTGAGTGAGGTAAGGTGATATCCACAAATCTGAGATGAAGCTGCTAAGAAGAGGACCCGGGAGTGGTTGAGTCCCTCCAAACAAAAACAGGATTGCTCTTTGCCCAGCCTCCAAGTGGGTCAATCAATGGACTTGAGCTGACCCCAGGCCCTGAGTTTTCCTTCCTCCACACTTTGGCAGGCTTGGCTTTTAGTCTGTAGCATCAGCCTGCACCCCTAACTGGGAAGTATTATTAAAATGGCATTAAATATTAAGAGAGACAACACAGCATCTCTCACAGTGAGGGAGCTCCTGACACAGCAATGCTTTTCCTAATAAACTGCCTTGACAAACAGTTTACTTATATTCTTATTTCAATTAGATGAACTACTCTGCAGTGGTAAGGATGAGTGTGGCTGGGTGTTATTATGAGAAGTAGTAAATATTTATTTGGCTTTCTCAGCAGGGAAGTTGGTGGGCGGCAGGGTCTCAAGACAAGACCTCATCAGCACAATTTTTAAAGCCATAGTCACAGACTGCAGCTAACCGGCAAGGCAGGGCGCCGTTGTGTGAATCGATAGTTCACCAATAGCTTAGCCCAATAATATCGGTACAGCATTAACAGCGAGGGACATCATGGCCAGGTTTGGCTATTACAGAGATCTGGGCTGGAAAAGGAGATGACCTCCACAAAATAGTCAAGTATAAACATTACAAGGGTTTCCCATCACTGGCCAAATAGCTCCCGCCAAGCGCAGGGCTGTGTCGTGGCCGGCACTGCGTGTACCACATGTGCTCCTTGGCCAACGGTACCTAAACGCACAAAATCCCCAAGCCTGTTGGTGGTCAGGGCATGGTCAGGTCTCCAGGCTCCCGGACGAGCAAGAGAGCCCCACAACAACAGGAAAAGGACAACTGGAAGGTACTGGAAAATCTAATCTAAGCAGAGAAAATCTCCATCTCTGCTTTCCTGGAAACTTTACTTCCAGTTTCAAGTATTTTCTGTTGACAGAGTGAAAGTCATGGAAGCAAACACACATGCTTGTCTTTGAAACACTGCTAGTCTTCTGACGGGGGATAAAAATGTTTAACGTAGGAAAAGCTGTTGCTTTCTAGAAAATCCCATGAGGCTCTTCACAGCACGTGGGTTGGAAGCCACGAGGTTCCTGTCAGCACATCCGTACTTACCCCTGAAGTATGGAAGATCAGCTTTGGCAAAATGCCACAGAAAGTTTTATTATTTTAAAGTCACTGAGTTTGTCTTGTACAGCCTGACCACAATTTTACCTCAGTCTGCATATTTTTTTTTTCCCCTTATCATAACCTCCAGTATAATAAAATAATTAACATTACTCTCCTGATACCTTTCTTTGAAATGGCTGTTTCAGAGGCTGAAGGGCAGAGGAATATCCCTTCCCTTGCTGTTGAAGCCGTGTCTGAGACCAAACATAGCTGCTCTGTACCACCGAGGCTACGCAATGGGTCTTTTTAAGATGGAGTGTGGAGAACAGGATAACTAAAGGTAAGCAGCGAGGTGGGGTACGTGCATGGGCCAGGCAAGCGTTGCCCAGTGGGAATTTGGCTTGTAACTCAGCTGGTGAATAACTCCAGTGAGTCTATAATGATGGGGGACCTCACCTAATGCCTCATCAAAAATATAGCACGCTTTGCAGAACAGAGAATCCCTCACACAATCCTCTACAGGCACTTTACACAGTGCTATAATCACAGCCTGCCCGTAAGTGACTTTTTTTTTTTAATATGTTGGCCCTTTCATCTGAAACAGTTTCCTCCTTGCCCTTTGACCTGTGTTCAGGAATGGATTTAAAATGAGTGTTAAATCTAAAATTTCCGTTCCGGAAGCACAGGGTTCGGAGTGCAAGACGATTCCTCGCGTGAGTGTACACATCCCTATAGAAATCATTTGAAGCCCAGAGCAGATGATTTAAAAGGCTTGGCCAAAATGTCCTTCCAAGTGGCTGTGCTTAGAGAGGTGGATCTGTCCGTGGGCATAACAGCATCACTGGTACCAGTAGAGCTGCACTGGCTGGTAGCAGCTGGGGCTCTGCCTGTGGGGCCCTGCTAATGCCACTGGCCACCAAAAAGGTTGAGTTTATGCTGGCAGAGACTGTCCCTCCCTTGGGAATCGCAGTTTGGGTAAGAGGGAGTGTGTGAGCTGGAGATTAAGGGAAGCACAGGTGGTTTCACCAAACGAAGCTGAGGAGTTAGGAAGGGAAATCAGTGCAAAATTTAGAAGAGGATCATTCAAAAAAATTTCTTTAAAAATTGGGGAAATAGTGGGGGAGGGGGAAATATAAAAATAACTTTGCTACGCTTCAGGTTATTTTCAGCAGGATATAAGGACTGAATTTAATCTTTGTTGTGTAGAACGGGCTTTTTTTTTTTTTCCCCTTGCTCTAAGTGTGTCTCTCAATACAGCCTCACCGGTGGAATAATTAACAAAGCATGCACCACAAATGCGGTGCTCTCAAGAGCTAGGTACTGATGATGTGCCCTTTCCCACTGCAGCAGAGGTAGGAGAGTTTCTAGTGAGCTCTGGGAAGCAGGAGTCTCCCAGGAATTTCTGAGCACAGAAAATGCAGAACTAGGTGCTGTTGGTGATTTTCACCAGGAGGTTTCTCTCCAGCGATTTTTTCCTCCTTCCAGCCAAGGACAAACCTCTGACACTAACCCACATCATGGTTTGAAGACAGATTAAAATCTTGTGATTCTGACACCGTTTTATTTTTAATTTCCACACTGCACATGTCAGGGGAAAAAATACCCTAAAAATTATACTTCAGAAAAGACTATAATTACTTCCAATTAGTTCATGGCCCTGGTTGTTTGAAAGACTTGACCACAGCTAGAATTTCATTATCTGATAAGCACTTTATATATATA
>VZRU01011690.1:25514-41015 GCA_013398155.1 Pedionomus torquatus
TTTTTTTTTTCTCCCTAATTACCCACTTTTTTTCTTTTTTTTTTTTTTTTTTTTTTTTTTCCCAAATTCACTCAATTCTATTTTAATCGAGACCCCAAACCTATTCTATTTTAATCGAGGATTAATTGTAACGATATGAATGGCATAAGGTGGGAAGGGCTCGAGGCTGGTAAATGCTCTCTCTTCTGAAGAAAATATTAGACATCCCACAGAAATAATCGTGCAGGGTGTAGGTCTTATGTAGATGAAAAGAAATCATAGGGCTGCTGGTGTAATGTGAGGCATACGTGAAATCTAGCATTTGTGCAATCAAACCTTTGTTCTGCTTCCTATTAACTGCCCAATCAAAAAGAAAAAGAAAAAAAAAAGACAAAAAAAGGAAGACATGAGAAAACAACAACAACAACAAGATTTTAATTGCCCCAAAATGCTGATTCCTACCACTAAAATCTGTGTATGCCAGAGAAAAGTTTTGCGTTGCGCTGCTGCTCAGCCCCGGTTCTGCTCCCGGGATTCTGAATTCCCAGGGAAGAGGCTCACAGGCAATGACAACAGCGGCAGAAGCAAATGCGAAGTGCCTCGTCGCCTGCTCCTTTGAAAACAAACCTCATCTATTTTCGGTCAGGCAACTCCAGACAGAAGTGGCAACTAAAGCTTTAAATGCTTTGGAAATTCCTTTCTGATTTAAAGAGAGAGCCAGGGGGCTTTCGTCCTCTCACTGCCGTTGGTTGCGAGGAAGGGCAACAAAAGAGGTAAAATGCCTTCTCCAACTAACTGGCTCAGCGTTTCATATGCATCAAAGGGAAAGCAAGAGCTAATCCGAAAATGACCACTTTAATGTACACAAAACCGTTGCGAACCCATGGCTACAGCAGCAGAACTGAGGGGGATTTTGAACTCTCCACCACAACAAAACCCTACACTTAATGTCATAATAACAGATATTAAACAAAGGGGAATGAAAGGATCTCATGCTGGTTTTTCTGCATTCTTTAGTCTAATTAAAAATATACAGAAAGAAGACATAGTTTGGGTCAAAATGGCATGAGAGCTGTCTTGTGCCAGTGGAGGGGCTACAATTATCAGCTTAGAGGCCAGATCCGAGAGGTCTTTTTCGCTCTTCGGCTCCAGGGGAGCTGAAAGTCGGCACAGGGGCTAGAGTAGGATGGACATAAGCCTGGCCAGGGCTGGAAGGGTTGGGAGATGGAGGCTGAAGGGCCCTTGTCCTCTTTCCCTTTTTCCCAGATAGCAAAGGGGACCTAAAACAAACAAGGCAGAGCCCTGCAAGCCTTTTTTTTTTTTCTTTTTTTTTTCCAAATGGTGGCCACTTGGACAACCCTTCCATTCAAATGGAGCCAGGGTGTTTACTTAGTGTCAAGTTGTGACTCCACTTCTGTTTTTTGGGGCTGGTGCCGCTGGCCTGGGAGGAGAAGCCTGCAGTGAGCAACAAGTGCTCTGCATGACAATACCTCCCCAGGGAGAAAATACCAGGCACAGAAAGAACCTTCCCCAAAACTGGAGACCAGAAGCTGGAGCCAGACAAATTCAAATGCGAGATAAGGTACATGCATTAACTACTTGAATAAGCTACTGAGGGCAGCAGCAGGTCGCCATCCCTTGCTGTGTTTTGGCAGAGTGGATGTCCCTGCAGATGTGATTGAGTCCAATCCAAGTGACTGGGATCAATATGTGTGGTAAAACACGACAGCCTGCAGTGTGAGAAGGGTCAGATGAAGCGCTTTCATCCATGTCTCATGAATGACTTCAAGACTTTGTATTCATCCCCTTATAAATATCCATAGTGGTGTTTTGCTTGTATTGGTGTTTGGTTAGTATTACCGATATTTAACAGTAGGCAAACTGTCTTTCCCTTGATTCCTATGGAAGACAGTCTCTTTTAATGCTGCTTTATTTTATTTACAGAGGAGCCAGACTCAGCTGGATGTCAAGGAGATGGGTCTTCAGTAAAGAGTCACCGGCATCACTGCTCTCCATAGACCCTTTTCCACCTTTGCAGGAGGCTTCCTCAGTGTCTGCAGGCATGCTGGGCTGCACCCAAGGTATTATCATCCACCAGTGTGACCAGCAATGGGAAGGGGATCTTTCAGCCAAAGCAGTTGAGGAGACCTGTGGATGGCGCTACCTCCGCAGCGAAGGGAGATAATTGGAAATGCAGAGGGGTGGAAGTCAAAACGAAGAGAGAGGGGACCAATGCTTCTCTCACCCCATGGCAATCACAGGAAGCAAAGTATACCTGAGCTCAGTGTCCTGTTTACCTCCACCCGCCCATCACAACTGGTTTGATGGACCAACTCAGAGTGCCTCAAGGTATTGAATATACACAGTAGAGATCATCCCCTGCTCTTGCTCCCACCAGGCTGTGGGTGGCCCGATGGATCATCCTTTCTTAGGTGCCTGTCTGTGCCTTGCTCAAAGATGCTTCAGCTGCCCAGGCCAACTTGTGTCTCAGGGAGAAGCATATTTCCAGCTTACCTGGCGAGGCCTTCCTAACCTGAGGGCCTTTACAAGAGCCCCAGGAAACCTTCTCCCGTAATTGTAGGGTGCTCAGCTCAGGGCTGTATGTGCAGTGCAATTATCGTTTACCAGCACACTGACTCCTCCTAACCCCTCAGCACAGCTGGCTCACTGAAGCTAAAGGTTAAGTATTAACTACTGCCAGTAAATCCAAGAGGGTCTTCTCCAGACAACATCACTAATACTCCTGAGGCTGGTTTTGTGCTGAGTTTTTGAGGAAAAGCTGTCAAACAGAGGTTAACATCACTCCTCAGCCTGTAAAATTGTATGGGGTGGAGAAAAATATCGGATATGTGAGGGCTTGAGCTGGGGCTCTCCACCTTCCATTTTCTTTATGGCTGTGGAGTGACACCTAGGCAGTGCCGCTTGAAACATTTATGTGGTGTTTTCAGCAAACACCTGCAGAGAGATCCCACAGCCCTTTGCAGGGAGTGCTGGTGGGACTGGAGAGGGAGGGACGTTGTTGCTCGTTTTCCTGCTTGCAGGTGTAGGCTTGTGCTACCTAATCCTGCCGTGGTCTTTGGCTACCGCACCTGGGGGAGCTGAACCCTGATATTTGTCATCACAGGGGTGGTCCCTACACACTCCCTGGGATGGACACTGCTCTCTGTCCCCCCAGGGTGTGCAGGCTCCTGCACTGGGCTGATTGAAGATACACAATCAGGTGTCACAAGAGGAGCCCAACTTCAAACAGGGCTACCAGCATCCCACATGCTGTGAGGCAACCCTGACCCTGTGGTGGCTTTCTTTAAGGTAGAGTGCCCTGGAGATATAGGAGCTGAGTGGGAAGCTAGGAGGGTGCCCACAGTCCTTTGCCCATCTCCTAAAGACAGGCTTTAAGTGAAGCTTACAGCCCAGAATGTGGATTTTGGAGAAGCTGAGGTGTGTTTCCTTAGTCTCCTTTGTGTGAGGCATGGTGTGGCAGTGTGGGTGTGATTCTCATCAGGGTAAGTACACTGAAAATAGCAACAGACAGACAGATTTAAAAATAAAAGTGATTCTGTGCAGCAGCAGCTTTGTACACAACTAATTCCTTGAGAGAGTGACTTAAGTAACTACCCTATTGTAAAGCCAGTTGGACTCTCAATTTATATTGCACAATTTGGTTCTAACAATAAAATTATCATCATCATCACCTTAAAGAAAATGGTAAATGACAGCCAGAAGAAGCTTGACCATCTTTGCCAAGCTAATAAAATAATCTTTTGGTTCATTTTGCTCATATTTGATTAGCATTGTGTCTAATTGCCATGCCAGTTGCAGTTCCATTGCCAGTATAATTTTGAAGTGTTTTACTGTTTTGTTTTTGTTTTTTTTTTTTTTGGTAAACCTTTGCCCTCATATGAGTCTTGGTTTATTTACTGGGAAGAGTAATTTTTCTTAACAAACATTATACACAATGATTAGTTAAGCCATAAGAATAAATGCTGGTGTATTTATGGCCCAAACTTGTCAACATTTCACTTTTATTAGTGTGAACACTCATGGCATGTTCTGCAAGGGTGCATTTTTAGTGGGGTTGCTCCTTTACCTGTTGGCCAGCATGATGGTTTGGTGGGTGTGGTGGGATGGGCATGGAGGTGATGGCAGTGGGGAGACTGGGAACCAGGCTGGGATCTGGGAGGTCTGTGCTCCCTTCTGTTAGCTTCTGTCATAGGGAATGGGTAGGAGGAGATGGGATCATAACACAGTGCACAAGTACCGTGCTTTTGTTGTCTTTTTGAGGAATATAATTAATTATAATTAATTTATAATTAATTATATTAATTATAAATTATTAGCACAGGCTCCTGTACTAAGACTGTCCCCAACACATGTGGCTGGCTGATGTGGATTAAACTGCAAAAAACGACTTCCAAGCTGTTGACGCTTCAGAGAAATGAGAGGCACTGTGTCACTTCTGTATTCCACTTTGTTCTTCACATTTTTCCAGTATAGAGGTACTGGGATTAGATTCACTAGCCTGTGCCCAGTTCTGCACTGAGAGCAATGGGAAACAGCTAGGTGTCTCTCTGCACTTTCAGGTACTTCATTGCTTTAAAAATCTGATCCTTGTGTGTCTATGTCCTTATCTTAAGATCTGCCTAACTGACTTGGAAGCAGGTAAAAACGTTACCAAAAATTACTTGCTGGCCTGCTTCTAAGTATAAGTTAGAAAATAAAGGCCAAAAGGATACTTTGAGTTCATGCTGTTCAAGCTTACATTTGTCAGGGGAGCACCCAATAATGCCAACTGCAGCGCTGGATCCTGAGGATGATAATACACAGGACAGTCTGCACCCACTGTTTTTGGGGTGGATTCCTCACTTTAGGAAATCCACTCCCAGGCTTCGGCATTTTGAGACCTGCAAAAAGAGACTGAGCTGCAGAGGCATTGTGTTACCCCTCCCACCCTTACCAACAGATCCTTCTCTTTGATTTTACTGGTAAAACTCTCTAGGTTTACTGCAAAAATTCACAAGAACGAAAAATTCTTAAGGAAAGGAAGCAAACCCCACAACCCCACTCATAAATAATGCCAAGGTTTGAACCCAAAGTGACAGGGAAGTCACATTTTAAGCTGTGCCTGTGTCCTGGATTCACCTCATTGAGCAAGAAAGCAGTACTGTCACTTTGGATTCCCTTCTTGCTGTTGCCTGGGTAGTGTCCAGGGTGGGAATGGCTGCATGCATCTACTGCTGTGTTTCTTCTTTGACTGTGTCACATTTCTCTGGCTGCTTCTCAAAGGGGTTGTTTGTCCCTAAACTCAATGGCGTCCCCCAGACCCAGTCTCTGGTATTTGATGTGAATCTCACTGGCAGAATGCATCCTGGCAGCCTTTTCCATAGGATGCTCTGAGTGATGGACAAACCTGTGGCTCCTCAACCGTTGCCCTTCGTCCTGTCCCTAAGCGCCTCCCGTGAACTTCCACAAAAGGACTCTGAACATAGCTGAGCAGCGTGATATGTCTTGGCATCCCTGCCTAGGCCTCTTCAAAATGTGCTTCCCCTTGTTCATAGCAATCAGGCCATTTCCGATGATGGTTCAGCAATGCCTCCCAGGCAAGTGAGGGCATGATCAGTCCTTCTTCTCCAAATTTCGTTCTGAGTGAGTCAGATAAGTCAGCTAGGCAAGGAGAGGCTCTGCAAGTCAGGGGAGAGCAGTGGCTTGCAGTGTTCATGTGCCCCTCACAGCCCTGCTTGGAGAGAGAAAATTGCTTCTGGAGCCACACACCCAGGAACCTCTGTGCTTCTGGGGTGCAGTGGGGGTTGTTGCCAACACCCTTGTACCCTACAGCTGTAAGTTGAGGAACCTAAGGGGACCAGGCTCCATAATTTCTCCTGTTTTCTTTCCAGTGTGTCTTCCAGAAAATTAACTGGGCAGCCTCAATGATTTCAGGGAGGGACTCATTACCAAAAGACTTTTTGGTTTTGTCTAAAACTGATTGTAGAGGGCATGATGCAGATGTTTGTCCTCTTTCCAATGTAGAAATCATAGACAGACATCTATGTCTCTCCATGTTGGTCTAGGGTTATATTTTGGTGTCCCAGACTATGGACACCTTGGTGCTAGGAGATTGGCAGGTGATGAATTCAGTGATTTTCATGGGTCCTTCTTCTGTAAAAGTAGAGCTTTTGTTGCATCTTTTGTTGCTGTACATTCTACAACAGTGTACACATATGGCAAAGTGTTGGTAACAGTATGACAAAATCCAGAAATGACCCCTTTGTCACCTCTCATTAAGTGGCCACCAAGGTCAGTGTAAAAACCAAGGGGTTTTTATTCTAAAAAAGTAATTTATCTTTCCATTGTTACTTAGTGTTTCAGTCAATTCATTAATTTTTCATGAGGAATCCTGTTAAGATCGGGTTTTATTTTATCCCCTTTGAAGTACAGGACAGAAAACTCTACCAAATGAAGATGGGGGGAAAAAGGAAAGGGTTTTCCATGATTATTTACTTTTGAGGTAGCAGAAGGGACATATATCCTATCCTCTTCTAAAAAGAAAGGATCCTCTTAGCTAGGCATTTTGCTTAGTGATTGGTCAGAGCTTTTATGTGGTAAGTGTCCACCAGGGTACTTGATTAACCCCAATCACAGCTGAACATGCTACTCCTCCTCCTCCCTTCCTAATAATACAACCTGGACAGGAGATCCAATAAACTTCACCAGTGCAGGGGCTTAAAAGACAGAAGAAATTTCCCTGGGAAATGTAGGGTCCACAGACCCCACTCAGATGTCTTACACCTAAATTATCTTTTATTTGGGCAGCTCTTGTTAGCAGGAAAAGGCCTTGGAATCAGGCTGCCTGGAATCTGGGGCCAGGAGTAGCCTTGAACGGAGGGAGTTTTTACCCTTTCACTCGTCAGTAGAGCAGTTCCAGCAGGAACAGAAGCCGTATGAGGACTGTGCATTTACAGCGCACAACACTTCCATCTTGGGCTTTTAGGATGGTGACAATGTTAGTCCTTTAATGAGAGGGGAATCAAAGTACCAAGCTGTTGAAGGAGTTGTTCAAGGCCAAACATCCCACCCCACACAGAGCTGGAAAAAAATGCAAGCCTCTTGCCATTCAAACTTTGGCGTAAACCACTTTTCTTTGCTTCCCCCTGTAGAGTGGTATAGGATTTCCAGTGCACTGGGGGAAATAAGCATGGTTTAAATGTATAGAATAAAAAAAAAGGTATGAAAGGTTTTTTGTTTGTTTGTTTGTTTTTTTTTTTTTTTTTTTAGATTCTTGGGGGTAAAGAAAGATTTGGCTTGTACCCATGGATAGAATAATGAATCAAATTTGCTTTAACTAAATCCCATTAATGTGCCAGTCTTGTGTGCTTGTATTGCTGATATCATGTGGTAGACTATAGTTAGAAACTCACTGAAGAAGACATGCAGTAGTTCTATATGAGGATATTGCAAATGCAGAAGATGAGAATAGAGGTTTCCCATTCACCTTTAATTTAATGCTTGATGTGTGAATTTGCAGCACTTAAATGTGGTGGTGGGTGTTTCTTTTGTGCTGTTTGCATTTTAAAGACTCAATTCAAATGGGATCATAACATCTCCTGTGTTTTATCCCAAATTCATCTAGTAGCAGAAGAAAGTAAGAGGTTGCAAGGAAACAGGTCCCCCATGTGAGGCTGGCGTTGACTGCAGGCTCAGTGAGGTGCTGGTGACCTGTGTTGCAGAGCAGCAGACTAGGTTGTCTGTGATGGTCTTCCACCTCTCTGTATTGATTGAATGAATCTCTTGGCAGAGCATGTGAAACTTTCAACTTAGACAGCCTGGGCCAGCTCTTTCTGTCCACAGCATCCACCACGGCCATTCCCTAGCCCCATCTGCTGCCTGGGGTACAGTAAATGCTTTATTAGTGCCAGGATAAATTAAAATGCCTGCACAACCCAGGAGAAATCCTGCTTATATTTAGCATCTCCTCCGTTGCAGCCGGCAGCTCTGTCTGGCCTCCGCTCTGCCCTGCTGATAGGGTGACATCCCCTCCCACCCAGCTCAGGAGCCTGGGGCCGGGAGCCAAACTGGGCCACAGCAACAACCCCAACTCATGAACCTGGTGGGGTTTCCAGGGGGAAGAAGGAACCCCTAAAGTTAACTATGCAGCATTGTCGCAAAAAGTATACATGAACAAGGGGCTATTCTCTCCGCTGCGTTTATGTGGCTCTCCTGTTTGTGCTAATGTTTGTTTGTCCCGCAGTGGGAACAAACCTTCTAGTGAATAATGTGGTGTTAAATTCTGGGTAAGACATCAAAGTGCCAGTAAAACCAGTGCTATAAGATTACTTCTGGCAGCTCCAGCTTGTGACCAAGCTATTTTTAATATTATAAAATGTGTTGCTCCTCTCCCATGAATAGGCATACTGTGTTTTGCTCTTTCAAGTCAGAACGTGCTTTTGTGAATTTCTTTCTCTTCACCTTTTTTGTCTTTCTCTTTTATTTATATATATATATATCTCAATACTCTCCCGTGTCCTCTGATCTGGGTCTTGGCAATACCTAAGCATACGGAGAGCATAAGAACCACGAGAAGAGGGCATGAGAACAGGAAAAGGCCCTTTTAATTCCACCTTCCTGCTTTTCCATCCCCCTCCCCCATCCAGCAACAAATCTAGGTGTCTGTGGAACTCATTTACATGCTTTACTTCCCCTGCCTACTCCCCTAATTTATTCCATATGTTTATTGCCTTTTGTGTGCAATACTCCTGCCTATGTTCCCTATTTACTTATAATTTCCTAATTTTTCGGGTTCTACCTCCTGTCTTTTTTTTTTTCTTTTCTTTTGTTGAACCTGCTCACCCATCTGTGATCTCTGCGAAATTTCTGCTTAAAGCAAAGTTAGCAGCAGCCACCAGTGCCACTTGGAGCTTTGGCAAAGCAGGGCTCTTAAAGCGACGCCTCGTTCAGAGGTACTATGCTGGGACTGCAGACAGGATCGGACCTACTGGGAGATCCAATTAGTACGAGCCCTGCTTCAGTGAGTCAACGCTCCCCTTCTCCTCTGCTGTTTTGGGAGCCACAGCTTTCTAGAATGGGCCCATAAGGAAAGGAAATATCAAGACACCTCTCAGTACGTGGTTTGGTTTAACAAAATGCTGAGCTGTGCACAGCGGCTCTGATGAAACAGAAAAGTGCTCAGTCTGAGCGAGTAATTTTGAGCCTGATATTTGTTTTTGAAAGCATTAGCTGTGGCTGATTTCAAGAAAAGACTGGTAGTTGCCACTGCTGTGGTTCTTTTACACCTTGACACTTGCCAACGAGTTTTTGTTTATGAGCAGGGACTAGGCAGCATCTACACTGCATCTTGTGGATCCCCCTCAAATAAGGTCCGTGGATGGAGAACCTGCAAGAGTGATCCCATCCACAAGACTTTCAAATGCTTGGGCATTTAGGTGCCCCATGGGAGTGCTGACTGAGTAGAAGTTTTGAGGCTTTCAATCAAACTGGCAGCTTTGTACCCCTACACAAAACCTGGTGAATCCAGAAGCACGGGAACGCAGCAATGCAGCAAACACAACTTTGAGGTTTCAACCCACCTGTGGCAAGGCACAAGCTGCCCATGAGGCTGGCAAGAGCGTGGGTGGATTGTGGGGTGTGATACACCCATGTGGCTCTCATACCTGGCTTGAGCTGCTGAGCCCTCACAAGTCTGTGATATGCCTCAGCAGCCACAAAGTTCATCGGGCAGAGAGCTGCTGCTGAGTTTAGTTTGCAGTGCCTGTACCTCACAGCTGGTAGAATAACTTATTTATTTTATTTTTTAACCTATTGTAAAACAAGTAATAACTTTGCTGTACACATGCCTGGGAGTGTGTTAGCAAATTACTAGCTAGTTTCTTAGATTTAGTCCTTGGTTTTCTTTCCAATGATGCAAAAGTGCAAGACTCTGCATTGGAGTTTTTGTTGCCTTCAGTGACTCTGTTTTGAAAGGGATGGAGGTGGTTGTCTCAGTGAATTCTTTATGCAGAAACACTTAAACTTGTCTTGTCCTTAGCTTTAAACTTGGGAGTTATCTGTTTGACTGTGGGGTCAGCCCTATGAATTCTGGATGTGCACTCACTTGTAGCAGTGTTGGGGAACATCTTCATAGATGTCTCATATCTGTATGTACCTCCCTATCAAGATTCAGCGTGCCAATACACAAGTATATAAATGAATAGACACGGACATACATATATAAAATCAAAGCATACAATTGTAATTTGTTGGAGAACTCTGGCTGTAAAAAGTCTTACAGAAACCTAGGTGTGCCTAAATACCAAGTATGAACGTCTCCCATTTCATACTCTGTGATCAATCCACATCATTGTTTCTGACCACTGTGCGGTGCAGATGCCCTTAGTAGTGAAGCAGAGTTTCACTGAGCTCAGTTTCCTCCGAGCTGGGCCCTTGGCTGTGCTGTAGTCATGAAGGCCAGTGACCAGTGCACCATGTGCTGGTATTGGCATTCACTGGTGGCTGCACAACCCAGTTTACCTCTCATTATCTCATACTCCTGAAAGGCATTAGATGCTAGATTTTCCAGATACAGATTCCCCTAGAGTTATTAACAAAAGACATTGTCAGCAGACTTGTACCCAAACCAAGATGTTGATTTTTGACATTGCACCTATTCTTGATTCTTTAGAGAATCTGGGGGATTAAATAGCCTGAACCTGCTTGGGAAAAGAGTAGCAGAGATGGGGACAGAGAATTGCTGCCCTCCTTGCTTTTTCTGGATTCAATTAGCTGGCAGCTTGGTAGCAATGTTTGAGGGTGCTGGGCCAGGGAAAGAGCTGGGGAGTGGATGGAGAGCACCCACAAGGGAAATGAGACCTGGCTCTGGAAGGAGAGAAGGGAGAATCATCAGGGAAGAGGCATCTGAGATGCACATAAGTGTGTGAGAACAACCACGTTGCTGGAGGAGAGAGAAACCACCCAGGTGAAATGCTGGTCCTGCAGAAGTACAGGGAAGTTTTCTCTTTCACTTCATTGGAGCCAGGGTCTCAGTCCTTGCTCTCAATACAACCAGAGATTTATATCTGAACTGTGATTATGGTTTCTTACATGGGGTGGAAATGT
The DNA here is from genome assembly GCA_013398155.1 of Pedionomus torquatus. NCBI lineage: Eukaryota > Metazoa > Chordata > Aves > Charadriiformes > Pedionomidae > Pedionomus > Pedionomus torquatus. The sequence continues at coordinate 36,597 of VZRU01011690.1, forward strand.
GTCCTCCTTGGCCATCGCTATGGGGCTTCTATTGAGAACAGTCCCTACTGCATTAATGTGAATTTGGGCTCAGGGACTATGCCTCTGTAATAGTCCCATTGCCTCTGACTTGAGCTTAAATCCCTGTAAGGAGAAGGAAGAGGTTTTGTGATCACCTTGATGTTAACCTTTACCTTCAAGTACATGGTGGCAGCTCCCTCCAGGGCTGTCCTGTGTGCCTGGGGACTCATCCTTTGGGGGTGCTTTTTGTTAAAAGGGGCTCAAGTAGTGCATCCGTGTAAAAGCAAATACCATGAGTGTGAGAGACATGGGGAGAAATGTGCTTTCCTGAGTAGTGGAAAGGAATAAGGTGTACATGGGGCACATCTTGTTTTTGTGAAGCCAGCAGGGATGAGCCTGGTTCTCCTGAGCCCCTGCTGCCCACAATTTCTTGCAGCTGGTGTTATACATCTGTGAATCCTATCTCAACACTTGCTCCTCCATTTTTTGGGAGCAGAGGCCCTTTCTCTAAAGAGTGAGGCTGTCCCTTGTGCCATCCTGCCCTTCTCCTGGGGCTGGGCAGGATGCTCAGGCTGTGCTGAAGCACAGGGCATTGCCTCATGGGACACATCTTGCCCTGGTCAATGCTCCTGCTCCCCAGATTTTCTTCTCAGCACAAATGCTCACATAAATGCTCACCTGCACATGATGGGCAGCAGCCAGACCAGTCCTCTCTTCCCTCCTCTCCCCCTGTAGTAGAACAGTTAAACCTACTGTTATGATTTTTTTTTTGTTTCCCCACAGAGTTCTTCTGATCTGTGCAGGGGAAAATCTGGCCTGCTGTTCAGATACTTGTCTGCAAATCCACCTTCGTAATTTTTCCTTTGTTTTATTTAACATGTCAAAGGTTTTTACCCTCCTGGATTTTTAACAGTTACTGATTTTACCATGTTTGGTTTGGCAGTTTAAAAAAAAAAAAAAAAATCAACAGAAGGATTACATTTCAATGGCACAACACCCTAATCCTCAGGCAAATGATTTGTCCAAGCTTAATATGAAGTACTTAGGATGTATTGTTTGATGTAAACACTAGTTCTAATAAAATGGTGCCTGAGGTACAGTTCTTCAACTTGTAATACCCTATTTGTGTTGGCCTGTACACACTGGATTTGAAACCATTATGATAAAATATATCCTCTTTAGCCCGATAAAAAAAAAATTAAAAATCACAGCATAGGGCCCACTCTCCAAAGAAGGACACCGAGTGAAGTGAGGAGTCTCCGGTGTGTGCTGTGAGCGATGTAAGGGTCGACTAGAATTACACGCTGTCATTCAGGAGGTGCATCTAGGGTACAAATCATCTCTCTCTGGGCAATGCACCAGTCTCTGTCTGTTCTTGAGCATCTTGGGGAAAATTATTTCCCCGCCTCACAGCTCGGTACCAGTATTTTGGAGTCCGTTTGAAGTTCTTCCCAGCTCCCTTCTGAGTCAATCCATCTATTTGAATGGGTTTTTTTTTGCATTTGGTGATATAAATATGCTCCAGGTGTGACCAAAGGGCTTAATAAAATGGTGGATTTTAAACAATCTGATAGGAGAACTGGACGACTAACTAAGGAGGCGGCAAGGGCAGAAGGGCAGGAACACAGCACAGCAGGCATCCCTGCACAAGTTGAGCCCCGTTGAAGTGCAGCCAGCTTAGCAGCAGCAGGCAAAAACACCCAGTGTGTAAAGACATTACATTTGTCTCACCATTCCATTACTACACGAGTGACAGAAAGTCACTTCCAGCCACCTCCCCTGCTGCTTGTACTACCTGGGTTCCTGTGGAAGGTTTTCATGGAAATAAGAGGAAACCCACAGTTCAGCTGTGGCAGTGTTCCAGCGGAGTGGGCTCCACTGCTGCTTGAGTGCCTTTTGTGAAGGGGTAGATACCAACATTTTTGGGTAGGTGTCCTTACTCTAAGCCAGCTATCACTTGTTTGAAATAAGGCTATCTTTATGTCAACCTTTGAAGACCTTTTACAGAATAACCAGACTAACAATGGTAATGTAATGATAAATGGGGCAAGGATACTCCTTTCATGGAGATTCTCTGCAGCCAATATGAAGACCGAGAGAAAAGTGGTTTAAAAGGCAAGAGGAAATGAAGAAGCCTCCAGAGACTTGCCCACGGAGAAGAAGGAGGAGGAAAAATGGAGGCATGGATGCTGGAGACTAAGCACACCTATTACCAACTTGTACAACATGTTGAGTTGCTCCCTATTAAACAGTACAGATGAAGGATACTTTAGTCAAGAACATACAGAAGTGGGTTTCATATGACTCTGCAGTAGAAAGTCCAAAATTGTTACAAAAAGGTCCTTCTGCAAACTTCATGCTTTCTCCCCCTTCCTCAAGGCTCTGCTCTGCCTCAGGGTCTCTCCTTGTGTACCTGTGGAATTGGGAACTCCTGTCCTGTGAAAACAGAAAAGCGTGTGAAAATTCAAGCAGCAATGACAGCAGAAGACGGGTTTCTACCCTTTCCCCAGAAGACAACACTGAAGTAATGACTGGTTGCTGCTGCTCTCACCTTTCAATTTTGCCCACCCAGTACGGTTGGGCAAAAATGAGCCTTTTGGTAGGTCCCTTTTCTGATCATGTGCCATGACAAATTATTTGTTGGTTAGGGGAGAAATTAGGCAGAGTGCTTTGGGAAGGTGACCAAGCATCAGGGTTTCCTAAGCAGTCTGGAGACACCCTGTCCTGGCTCCGACAGGGTGACAGGAGGCATCATTGCTGCCCCACAGAGCCTGGACGTTCCCCGAGTGATCCTGAGCAACAGCACCAGGCTTAGCTCCAAAAGCCTGTCCAGGTGGCATGGGGGACCCGTGTGTTCTAGTGGCCATGCAGGCACTGCCACCACTTTTTGCTCCAGCACATCTGGACGTCCCACTCCCATGTCTGTTGCTGGGTGGCTGTGAGCTGGGGTGGGCTGCAATCTCTGTGTATCCGTTTAGTCATTTTTAAAACCAGCACAGCAATGCTTAGCCCCAGACCCAGTAGGGAATTACACACGGAAGCTGATCAGATAAAAACTCTGCCTTCCACTCCAGGAGCAGGGGCTGAAATTACACCCTGTAATTATAATGTAGTTAACCCGTGACTGCGCTTTATATATATATATATATGTTTCCCTTCAAGCTAATTATTACTAAAACTGTAAACTTGGTATGACTGCATTGTTTATCACTGCCCTGAGAGGAAATCATCTTTTGGCTTCACACTCCTCAGAAGCCAGGTACTCTACTTACCTTCTATTTATACTGCCATTAAGATAACATTATTATTAATACTGCTATTTTTCCTCTGTTAGAACAATATTGTTGGTATTAACAACACTAATTCAGGTCCTCAGTTCCTTAGGAGGAATCGCAGCCCGTGGTTATTATTAAGGTCGCAACTGGGTAATAAGCAGTTTGGCCCAGCAAAATTAGAGTGAGGTGGCAATAGACCATGGGAGTCTCTCCCGCGTGCTGAAGCCAATTGAAAAATATTCCCCTGGGCTCAATGAGGTCTGGATCTGGCTCCCTGTGACTGAAAAAGCTGGGAAGGGGGACAGGATCTCCAGCCTTGCTGTCACCAGGGTTTCAGCAGCCCGCAATGGGGGGCTGCTGAAACGCTGGTGACAGCAAGGCTGTAGATCCTGTCCCCAGGTGGGGCTGTCAGTGTTACCTGTGATCATGGCCAACATGCCACCACAAAGGTGGGTCCTAGAGAGGGGCTAATGAAGACAGAAGACTTTGGTTAGCTCATGGGAGGGCAGGTGGGAAAGGGGAAAGCAAAGTTCACCGTCAGGGCTTGTGGTGGCTCCTGAAAGGCGCCAGGGCAGAGTGTCTGAGAGGCTGCTCGTGGTGAACTTGGTGGATGTGTCCCTCTCACATGCAGTCCCTGAGCAGGTNAGTCTGCAGATAAAGGGGTCTGCTGCCAGCTAAATAATGTACATGACAGAAGGTTATGAAAACCTTACTTTCAGCTAATGTGTATTTTTTCAGTCTTTCTAAAGATAACATCTTTTCCCCAAACAACTCCATTTGAAATCTCCTGTAATAAATCAGAGATACCCTTTTCTCTATGCCATCATATACAAATCCACATTTTTCTCTTCCATACTGTTAAAAAACTGTTTTGTTCTTGGTAGTCATTTACTTGCCCATGCTTCCTCATACATAAACCAGCGTTGGCTTCGTAGCTATTTTCACTCCAAAATGTCCTGGATGAGCACTGGGTTCTGCACAGAGTTTATTAATAGAATGCTCCCCTCCTGCCACTGTGCTGACTCCTTGCAAACCCAGCAGTGGGCAGAATGTGATCAAGGAAGATTGCATTGATAGATGCATCTTACGAGAAGGCTTCCACATAATTAACAACATTTGTGGCCTTAAGTTGGAATGTACTTCA
>VZRU01011690.1:41216-118587 GCA_013398155.1 Pedionomus torquatus
TTGTCCTTCAAATCTGCTCTTTGATAGATTATCTTATCTACAGAGGTGTAAACCTTTCTCTGGTCCTGCAGGAGTTTCTGTGGAGTGCTTTTCTCCTGGCTGACTTTAAAAATAACAGCGGATTACTAGGGGTGCTCTGAATTCCCAAGCAAGGAGATCAGGATGTCTATAACTGGGCCATGCTGGGAGGTATGGTGTACATTCAGAAATCTTACATTACAATTTATCCCCCAGGTGACCTGGGAAAAGGAGCCTTAGGAGCCTTCTTCTCCCCGCCCCCCCNGACTCCTTGCAAACCCAGCAGTGGGCAGAATGTGATCAAGGAAGATTGCATTGATAGATGCATCTTACGAGAAGGCTTCCACATAATTAACAACATTTGTGGCCTTAAGTTGGAATGTACTTCAGGGGTAGTGTGAGTCCATTGCTTTTTGCTCTTCACATGAATCCAGCTGATCTTAACTTCTGTTATTACAAACTTTGTCAATGACCAAAAAAAAGAAAAAAAAATAGCAATAGGTTGTTTTTTTTCTTAATAACAATTGAATTTTTTTCTAATGAAAGAATATTCCGTTATATGGTTATCAGCCAAGTTCTCCCATGACTTTGTTCATGGAACAGCTTTTGCATGCCTAAACCTCTGGCAGCGCAAGAAATAGAGGTCAAACCACAGCCCTCTGGCTCAGGTTGGCAAGCTGCTACTTCCACAAGTAGCCACCTTGCAGCCAAAAGGATTTACTCGTCTGAGTAGTTGCTCTTTGTAGTGTGGATGGAGGAGGCATAAGCGACCTGGCCTACTGCAAATGTCACCAACCAGCCTTGTCTCTGTCGGAGATGGAGAGATCCAGCAGCTGGCTCAGCCTCCCTGCTCACATCCACTGGTTATGTTGAGCTCATTAAGAAAATATTGATAGCGCAGAAGTTTACGCAATATTTGATCCAGCTTGCTTCCTTTGGAGCTGCACAGCTCTCAAACAGCTTGCTAGAGCAGGAGAGGGGAGAATGCGCATGCGTATGAGACAGACAGAGAGAGGGAAATCAAACCTTCTGAATTAAGAAATCTTGCCAAAAATCTCTGGGTCGGGTTTGGGCTGAGAACTGCAAGCATCAGATAAAAATAACGAGTCACACGGTAGAGGACAGAGCGCAGGGCTCCTCTCTCTCGCCTGGGGCCGCGCATGCCCCCTGAGCAGCAGCGTGGCGAGGGGAGCCCTGCAGCCTCCTCCAGCAGAAGGCTGGAGTAAAGAGGGTCTGTGTTTGATGTATGAGCTTTGGCTTGCCATTGTGAGTCACCCCAGAACTAGCTGTAGGCAAAACAAAAATCTTTTGTGATTAATTAGAAAAACTGGACAATTATGAATTGACTGCACGCAGCCAGTGTATGGTAATATAAATAGTAATGAAGCTGGCTGGATGTGATGAACACACTGTGTTTATGTGAGATCGCAGAAGAAAGGATCCGATTTAGGTGGTGTCAGTTTAAATAACATAATTTCTGCTCTCTGACTCTTTGTTTGGTCTTTACCCAGGATTAGATCTGAAACTTTAAAACTGAGTTTTAGTTGTCTTATCTAAATGCCTGGTTGTTCTTTTGATGTCTGCCTGAAACATATGCTTCTCTTCAACGACCATCTAAAATTATTATGTTACGATGAATGAATAAGTCTAGCAGTGCTGTAAGTGGTGTGCAGTTATTGTTGCTCCTTTGTGTTTGTCAGTAGCCCTCGCACAGGGTCTGACAGGCTCCATCCACGCACAGGGATTGGAAGATTATTTGAATTCCCCAGGTTCTCGGTAGTTTTGAGAGGAAGGGCAAAAAAAAAAAAAAAAAAAAANGTTTTGGAAGGAAGGGAAAAAAAAAAAAAAAAAAGAAGATCTATAGGCGTCTCTCTGCAGCACAATGGATAATTATATTCACAATGTTCTACATTACTCTTCATTTAGCTGCCGCCTAATTAAAAAAATATATTCGCGATCAGATGACGTCAGTCCTAGAATTTGCCTCTGATTTTGGGGGAGCGGCACGCCTTGCCTGAATACGGGGTTTTTAGTAATAGAAGGGAAATGGGTATATTTAATTTGGGGCGATCCGCCAGGTCGGCCCCTTCGGCCGCGCTCGCTTGCGCCGTTCCAAAACCAAGTAAATTCTTTTCTGTCCCTCGGTGGCTGAGCAGGTTGCCCTGAAGCTACACGCCATGACAATCACGACAGCGGTTTAAATTTAAATCGTATCCCTTCCCCCCACCCCCATCTCTCCCCTACCCGGCAGGGCTTTGCTCCTCGCCGGGGGATGACCCCGCTCCCCCGCGCCCATCGCTCTCCCGCTCGCCCCCGCTTTGTTCTCCGCGGCCGCCGGCGGGGGCCGCCAGCGCCGCCGCCCGCCCTCGGTGCGTGTGGGGGGGGCGCTCCCTGTCGCGACACGCTGCCGACACAGCCCACTGCCGACAGCCCGCCGCCGGTGCCGGAGCCCTCCCGGGGTGTGCGTGTGAGTGCCGCTGCCGCTGGGCACGGCTCACCCACCGCGCAGCGCCGCGCAGAGTGCGCGCAGGGAGCAACCCGCAAGAGGAGGCGTTGTTGGCAGGCGCGTTTTAACCGCGCTTTGAAGAGAGAGATGCGGGGAAGGCAGGGAGCCTCTGCGCGGAGCAGAGAGCGGGGTTTACTGCTGAAACGGCCCTGGTACCCACACACGCACCCCTCCGCATTTACCACCTTCGCACCTGATTTTTCCCCCCCTGGCCGTTTTGTTTCACGGGGAAAATTTAAATCTTAGTACTTCATACTCGCAAATATATCCAAGCTAAACCCGTGCCTGGCGTTTTTTTCGTGTTACATCTCTCTCAAGCATGCACAGATGCCTATGGATGTATTTCTAGAGAGAGCTCCTGGAGGAGAAATACTCCACTTTTCTTCCAAGTCAAGAAATAGTGGTGGTGATGTACATAGTCTTTAATTAGCCCTGTAATCCTGCAGTAAAAAAGTGTGACATTGTAAGATGAAGGCATATCTCTGCTGTAGTTTGCATCACTTTTACTGCCTGTGAGACAAAGAGCAAAGTACCATCGGGCAGGTGTGAGAGGCAAGACAATAATAAACATTTTTTTTAAGATTACTATCGATCTTTCAGTAGGTACTGTTGACAGAAGATAACATCACACAAAACAGAGTGAATGGTCCATGATGGTATTAAGTGTTCTCAGACAGGACTCATTTTGGGGAAGGGGTGGCTTTCTTATGCTTTGGACCCTGCCTCAGAGCTGGTTAAAGGCTTTGGGTACAGCTGCAAACTGCTGCCAATAATAGCACAAGAACTATGGGCCTTATGCGGTGAAGTGTCCCACATACATGCAGAGATATGCAGGGTGACACTGAGCTGTGGTTTTTTGCCGGTGCATTAGCTCTAATGTTAAATTTAATGAAACTGTGCAGTGGCCCAGACCATTAGTGTAATGTTCCAGTCTCACAAGGTCTTAATCGTGCACATTTTTGAACATTAACAGAATTTCAGCCTAAAACTTTGGCTGAAGAATCACCCTGGGAAGCCATCACGCCATACTCCTTTTGAATTCCAGCTAGAAGTGCAGGGAAAGAGGGACAGCAATATTAACCACATCATCTTTTCTTGCATCTCTACCAATTCATCTAGACTGAAAGACTGAAAGAAAACCTGGGTCTTTATCCTGCAAATCCTCCATGTGCAGAATTTTCATTGCAGTCAATGATATCTGACTTAGCAATTGATTTTCTCATTATTGTTCCCATGTCAATTATTTCCCTAGCTTCAGTTAGAGTATATCTGCATTGCAACTAGGAATCTGACCTCAGTGCAAGCACTTTGTGTTAGTTTGTAATCTAGCAAGCTGGAACGTCTCTAACTGCTAAGGCATGGCAGCGAGGACATCAACCTCCCAGCCACATGTCCTGCACCTCCTGGGTTTGAAAGGCCTTTGTAAAGCTCACGGCACCGTATTTTCATTTCTCTTTGCACACCGTATTCTCACTGCAGCATAGGCAACCCTGTGCAGTTCACTCTGCAAGATGTGTCAGTTTATGGCATGCTCCTCCAGCAGGACACCTCAAAAAGCTCTCCCCCAGCCATTCTATGGGGCAGCCACTTTTCCTGCAGGACTCTGGGCTAACCGTGTCCCTGTCTGCCCTTCCTTCCCTGAGTAACTCAGTCCTTCAGAAATCTCTAGGCACACCATTGAAAGTGATTTACAATGCACTTGGTGTTTTTGTGGGTGTAGCTGTGCTGAGCTTGCTTCAGCCTGTGCGTCTGTTGTCTATGATGTGGCTAAGAGTAAGAGCACTGTCCCCAGTCTGTGCCTGGGACATGGTTGCCCAATGGTGGGCCAGACCCAATAAGGTGCCATAAGGTTTCCTTCTTAGGGTCCTTTTTCTAAAAAAACCCTTGTGTTTCACTTTTTATATTATATATCATATTATAAGGGAGACCTTTAAAATAATATTAATAGAAACCTAAATTCTGTGGCTGTTTTTTCCCCTCGTAGCAATAGTTGATCACTGTCTCTTTTGTCTGGGAATGATATAAGTTCTTTTTCAGGTCTAGAACCATTGCATTGCTAGTTCTGCCACTTGAGCTGATGCCTTTTACCTGCCTTTGAAGAATCCCTCTCTTTATATTGTTGGCAGAGAGGAACACTGCTAAGCTTGTGCCCTGAGCTCCTGCACTGGGCCAGGGAGACGAGACGAAGACTATATCTCTGCCACAAGGCAGGGGTCAGTGTCTGTTCACTGCTGTTAAACCGTACCTCTGAAAAGAGGGAAAAAAAGCTGAAAGTAAACATGAGGAAATAACACAACATCTTCCCACTACCCCCAAAACATGCTCAAATGAATGCACCGTGTTGTGAGTGTGGGGAGGGAGTCGGGTAGAAGACCAGAAACCCCTTGGTGCCAAAAGGCTGTTCAGCTTCACAGGGCTTGGGTTAGCAACCATGTCTTGAGCACCTCTGGGACTTTCTTGTCATGTACTCTGATCCTCACCTCCAGCATCTGTTCAGCAACACCTGGCATCTACATCGCCTTTGCATTTTTATTTTTTTTTTGTCATCGGTAGCGGGGTGGGCATGTGTTGCTTCTGCCAGCACAGGAGCCATGCCAGCTGCTTTTGGATGTCCTCAAGGTACAGCCGGCAGCTCCAGGGCCTCCTGAAGGCCTTTCTGTAATGCAGGCTTCTCGTATTTGACTTTGGCACTGCTGCAATAGTTATAAGTATGTCAGGCTCCCAAATACTTACTTGCTGAAATCTCTTCTATTTAAATAGTTGCTATTTGGCAACTTTGGATGTTGCTCTTGTCCTGGCATAACCTTCTTCTGTAACCATACCTCAGGTTTGATTGTATTTGCTCAAGAAGTTGGCAGGATTGAGGTTTACCTTCTGCCTACTTGCCCCAAACTGGTGAGCCTAATGAAGTGTTGTGAGGTGTGTTATGATATTCCAACAATGACAAATATCAACCTTTTTAATCAACCAAACCTTTTTGTTATCAAGTTCTATATCATTTGCCATCTGCCAGGCTGTTTGACGTTGCATAGTGTAGGTTTGGCGTGGTGTTCCTGACAGATAAATTAAAAGAGAATTGGTCAGATGAACTGCTTACACTCTATGATAGTTATTTCTAACTTAACTGGAAATGCATGTGGAGCAAAGTAGGATTCATACTTTGTAAATCCATTGCTATGTGCTGTGCATGCAACACCTTATCAAGACACCCAAAACTGAGCCAGAAGAAGACAGCAAAAAGAAGACAGCAGTTTTCTCGGTGGCCTTTCTGGTTTAACTACCGTAGGTATCCATCAGTCACGTACCAAAAAATTTCAGGAATATCTTGTTGTTTCGCTGATTCTTCTGTATGTTGTTCCCACTATTTATTGCAGAGTCACTCACTCAGTTATCTTATCTCTGCTGGGAGCACTACTATCTGCAAAAGAACATCTCCAGCTCTGTTTTTATGTCGCAGCTAAACACTGAAGGCTATGACTAGGATTTCTGACTGTTTCAGGATGACATGCTATTTGGTGCCTTTGTCTTAGTCAGCCAAGGAAAGATTTTTATCTGCAGGTATCTAGACTGTCTGCTGGCCCCTCATCTGAAGCCATGCTTTCAAAATTCAGTCAGGTTGGGTCAAGTTCCGAGTTTGCTCCAGCACAGATACAAATTGACTTTGGTTCAGATTGGACATGAGGAAATGCAGGGCTGGCATTTGCTTCATATTAGTCTTTCGAAATTCCTTCCTCCCTTTATATTGAGCACGAGCTCATTTTGCAATTTTCTGGACATATTTGTGCAGTTTGGGCAGAATATGATAAATGGTGTCCTTAATATCATTTGCAGAGTTTTATGGACTTATTCATTGTTACCATGGTTTATTTCTGCCCATATTCATGAATCCAATAGTTTCATCAGCAGGTTCTTTTTATTTTTTTCCCCTCCTTTTTTTTTTTCCCCCTTCTCAATTTTCCATTGGGCTGCAGTCCTATTGTCCCTTGCTGACAAACAGCCTTCAAAACCAGGTGAGATATCGTGCTCTTTGTTACTCCCCAAATGTTTCATTAGGGATGTTTCTGTGACTCTTTTGCTTAATACCCAGAAGCTTTTCACTTGGCAGGCATCCTAGTGGCACTCTGAATTATCCCAAAGACACTCTGAATAGAGCAGTTAACTGAAGCCAATTAGAGGATGAATTTGCTTAGATATGTTAACTTGTCCATGAATGTATAGGAGACTGTCTTGTTTTGGTATCTTTCCATTATATAATTTACAATTTGTTCAGATCCTACCAAATCCTTTTCCGCTTAATACCCACTTTATAAGTTAATGGCCTAATTTAGCTTTTCCTCTTCTGTCCTCTGGTCCATATTCATGCTTGTTCATATTTCTACACCTTGTGACTATTTTTAACCTTGGTTCAAAGGATCATCCAAAATTGTGTTAACTCATCTGAAACCTCCAAGACCTGAAACACGGTGTTTCTATATTTGCACCGAAAGTCCTTTGTGTTGGCTGTATAGATTGTTCACTATACAGATTAGAATAAGTAGGGATCTAGTCTCTAGGTGTTACTCCAATGCAAATAATCATAATAACCAGGTTGCCCATCTCTAAAGGAAGCCACTTGCCCACATACCATACCTACCATTAAGGGAAGAAGTAATGGTAATTTTTTCCTGTGGCAAATCAGAATGGCTAAAGGCATTTGTTGGCCTCCAATAGTGGAAATACACCTTGTTAGTGCAGCTTGGGCATGCGTTCCTCTGCTGTTCTTTACCAGTTCTAAATAGAAGGATGCAAACAGCTTAATTTGGTCCTCTTTTGCCAACAATTACTTTATTCTGGGCACAAGGCAGTAAGAGAATGTCACTCTGGAGAGAGATCAGGAACTAATCATGCTTCCAGTCTCCTAGTGTGGGCCAGGGTTGGACATGATATTTTGCTACATGACAGGGGTCAGGAACCCACAGCAGCTGGGACTACTGTTGTGGGAGGAAGGCAGTTCAGATTACTTCTCTTTCTGGCTGACGCCGGTAAAGTAAGTCATCCAAACTTCTTGCCATTGACTCCAGCCAAAAAGAGGGAAGTGGAGCCCTGACATTTCCAATGGAAACTCTTGAGATCTGCTGGTGCTCAAAATACTAATGGCTAAGTTTTGGTGTTGAGCCTTAGCATTCAGGGAGGGTACAGTGAAGAGTGGTAGGGAGCAGTGTGCTGGGAGTTAGAGACACAGTTTAGCTCACCCCAAGGTTAAGCTTGAGCTGAAGAACTCATTGATTTCCATAGGATCTAAACTATTTATGTATAATCTCAAAGCGAGATGGGAAGAAGTACACATGGAGCCGAAAGCATCTTACTTCAGTCTGGGTCTGTATTACCAGGTTTGGGAGCACTTTCCAATCCCTTGTCTGAGTGAATTCCCTTGTCCTGTTATGCCCTTGGACTAGTGCAGTAATAGAAATGACTCCATAAAACGGCTTTTCTGAATTTGGTGGTAATTTCTATAGCCCTCACAGATAGCATCAGAAATGTGTTTTACCAGCACCTTCACAGCGCGAAGGGCACTTGAATACAAACTCTGGCTGCTCGCTGGGGAAGGAGGTGGTCAGTCCAGAGGCGGTGAAGCTGACACAATTCTTGCATCCACGAAACATGGTATAAAGACACGAAGGAAACATATTTTGTTTCCTGCCATCTATGTGGTTATGAAAAGACAATCACAACCTGTACTGTCTAAAGCTGAGGAGCAAGAACAGAGAGTCCAAAGCAGTCATCTGTAATGACTGATTTGTAAAAAAGATATTCCTCCCCTGGTCCAGTGTCTTTCCTTCCCACATCACCTTTGCTATAGCCTCCAGGAGTAAGGAGTGTTGTGGTTGAGAGATTATGAAGATTTCTTCCTCTTGGAAGACAAGTTTATGAATTAGGGCACTTATTCCAGGCCTTGAAGAAGCTGATTTTTTCCTCTGTGCTCTGCCCCAGGCTCCTTGTGTGCCTCTGAGTCAGTAACGTTGATGTTTTTGGTGAGGGGGACATGGCAAACTCCTACTATTTGCAAAATTCACATTCTGAAACACCTGACTGAGCTGCCACCTGACTTGGAGACAACTGAAATCTGAAAGGACCCAAGGATGCATTTAGTACAGCTGCTGCAGGTCAGACACCTCAGTGCATGTAAGGTAGTATGCTATGGGAGCTCAGGGTTTCAAAGCAGGCCCAGGGCTTGGCTGAGGGACTGTGCCACTTTGGGCCACTGCAACTAGAAGTCTTTGCAGCGAGAAGGGATGAGTAATCCTATGTGAGCCTGCTGTGCAGGAAAAACCTATGGTTTTCTTGGTGAAGGCCCTTACGCACCAAGAAATCAGCTTCTGGATGCTGCTGCAATGCATATGCCTGGAATAACAGCCTGAATCCTGGAAGGTCTGAGCAGCTTAGTGTGCTGTTACTGAGAATGCCCAGTAGTAGCTGTTTTGGGGCAGAATATGCAAAAAGTGAATCTGGAATTAGCCTTTACCCTCTCCACTCTGCCCTAACCATTGCTGTTCCTATCCTTGAGGGGTCTGGGTGGACACATCAGAGCAGGACCACGAGGCTGCATCCCTTGCATTGTGGTGGCTGCTGAGTCTTTCTGCTGGCTAGTCTGATCATTGCACAATTTGGCCAGCAGTGCCAATGCTGTCTCTGATGGGCTCTGCCTCTGCACCTACCTTGCATCTGTCAGTGGAAAGCCCCGAAACCCTCACCTTTGGGTGCCTCATTTCATTTGCGGGTCTCACCGGGTGTTCTCCATGCTGTCTTCTCTCTGTGCAAAATGAGATCAAAGTATTCCCCTATGCTGGCATGGCTGTCAAACAAAAGATTGCAAAATGCAAATATTAGAGCAATGGGAAGCATTTAGATTTCTCAAAGAGATGGACTGAGTGGTGTGTATACCCTGCTATGTCATGCTTTATTTTCCCTGGAAAAAAGGGAGGACTCAAACCATTGCTTACAAATTGGCAGTCAAATCACTCGCTCACACGGTGCTGTTAAATCCAAAAGTTACACCACAAGTGGATCTTACCCAATATTTTCTAACAAATTTATTAATGATGCCTGACAGACTGTCTATATTTGAGGATGTTCAGTTACTAGTCAGAAAATTAAACTTACAGCTGTGTCAACCCATGTGAAAAGAATACAGCAGGCTACATATAAAAGGAAACATGAAGAACACAAATATCACTGTTGCAGGGACAGTGGCATGTTTGCTAATACTTGGTTGCTGGGAAAACTTGGCTGTTTTTTTTTGAAAACTAATTTCTTGTCTGTCAGTTTAAATGCAGTTGTGTTGCCTTTGGTTTGGGATAGTAAGACCGAAATCCAACAAGAAGTATAGGTGTACTGTTTTTATGTTATTACTCAATTTGTTTCTCCCCTTATTCAATAGAAATATGGTAACTCCACGAGCCCTACCTCGTTCCCCAGTGAAGACCATGATAATTTGGTTCCAGAGCAGCCCCCAGGCTAGTGAAGCCTCCAGCCATGGCTGCAGCGGCTCCTTCCACTCCCAGTGCTCAAGTGCCACCAGCTTTGGTGAGAACTGAGGGCATTTCAGTTCCTCTAGGGCATTGAAGAGTGAAAAGTGCAGTTACAATAAGTAGGTGATGTAGAGGATGCTATTGTCTGCATGTTTGCTATCCAAGGGCACGTGCTGACACTTTACCTCATCCCACTGAAATCTTTTGGAGATACAGAGGATTTCTAAAGAGGTGGGCAAAGCACGCTTGCTTCTGGTAAAACAGAAGAGGCCAATGTATAGGGCTTTTACTGCCTCAATTTCCCAAGGAATTTCTAATGAGTCAGACTTAAGTCTAGTGTTTAAAAGTAAAATATGGTTATGGCTCTCAAATGCAAGCTACATTTAACAACCATATATTGATTTCTTTTTCCCCCTGTAATTTTATTTCCGTGAACATTTCTGTTTTCTTAATTAGTAGCCTTTTAAAGAGAGATTTAACATTTTCATTATCAGAGGGTAACTTATGAAACAGCTGTATGAAGAGAGGGAGAGACAGAGAGGGTGTGAGAAAAAAAACCAAAGAGCATCAGTGAAAGACTTCGTATCTGTACTTCAAGGGGAAATGTGTGCACATGCACGTGTGTGCACATACATACAGACAAGCTGACCCTGACATTAGAATTAAGACAAAATAGCAGTGGTGAAGCTGGTGACAAAACTCAGCAATTTCCAATTGCACAGTCACCCTGTAACGGGAAGAACTGTTTACCCCATGTTCCTTATTAAACTGAAGTATTTTATTTAATGAGCATGACTCATGCAAGGTGTTCCCATAAATCATCAGCTGGTTTACAAACTCAATAACTAGGCTTCCTGCTATAACTAGGCTGTGCACACCTTAAATTATTAACACGCCAGGGCCTTAAGGCAGATCTTTGATGATGATGATATAAACACTGTGAGGACAAGGTGCTCTCTCAGCAAAAGATTATTGACTCTAATTACCATTTACCACAGGAAAAAGAAAAGAAAAGACAATAAAATATGAGGGAGAATTTAAATCTCAGATTTAATTTTATGAGGAGTTTTAAACCCCCAAACTTTTTGTTGTTGTTGTTTTTGCCGCCGCTGCTGTCGGCTGCTGCTGTTGCATGATACTCTATAGTTGGCTGATCTTGAAAGCATGACAGTTGTTAAGAATAAAAGAAACGCAAAAAATAAGACATGAGAGAATGTTCCGTTGATGCTATGTACATTCTTTGAAATGGATGGAAAAAGGCCAGAGGGAACAGAAAATGATGATACATTGGAAAGAATCCCAGCCTTAATTGTTTTCATGTATGTAATGTAATAAAAAGGTTAAAGCACTAATATGTCTGACTACAGTCATTTGGTTTGTAAACCAGATCTGCAGGTCAGCCTTTAAAAAAGGAATAGTACAGTCTTATTATAGGCTTCAATTTTACCCAACCCTCATTATAAAAAAGCTGGAAGTAATGGTGTAGGGGTTGAAACACAGTTAACAGGAGAGCTTTATTTTTATTTCTGTCCAGGTGAAAGAGCAGAGACAGTCCCATGTGCAACACACACTTCATTTCTGTGGGTGCAAACTCCACCGGAGAGCGGCACAGCGAGGAAGCAGAAGCCAGATTCGGCGTAGTCACATCCCAACAGATTAAAATAAGCCATGTCTTTCACTGCAAGAGGAAATGGCTTTCATTTTAAAGGCATGTTTACAATGTTGTTGCTTTTTCAACTTAATTTTTGAACCTGTGTTTTTATTAATGTAAACAGCAACTTCTTACATTTTTAATGATCCTTCCATGCCGTCAGATCCCAAAGGTACTTGGCAGATGGTATGACAAGGGCTCACTTTATGCCCACCGCTGAAATAAACCAATTGGGGGTTGAATAAGGCTATCATCCTGACTTATTATGATAATAAGAACATGTCTGTAACTCTACTGGAAAGAATTTTTTCCTTCCCGGCTTCAGTGCACCAAAATCTTCACATTTATTAATTTTTATTGTTTTATCTGTCAGTCATTTCTGGGTGAGATGATGGTGTCCCTAAGTTTTTTCCTTATTTGTCACTGCTTTGCAGCTACCTATGGACTGTGTTCACTAATCCTGTGACTTACACATAGCAATGCAATTGAGGCCAAACTCTGTGCAAAAATGGACAAAATATACTACTATTTCTCCTCAAAAAGGGTCGGAACTGTGATTTTATTCTTCTTTTAAAAACTTACACCTCCATCAGTACCAGTGAGTCACATCCAGTGTACTGGTTCAATATGAAGTGTTGGGGATACGCAACACATAATGAGCCACCAATATAATGTTCTGCCATATTGAAGCTTTCCTTGGAGGTCCTCTATCGAAGCTCTGATCAGTCCCACTTCTACTTAGCATGTGATATATGGCACAATTGGAGCCAAAGGTTGTAAACTACAGGCAGTCATTGGTGTTTCAGTGTGGAAAACTTAAGTGCTGGAGTTGCTTCCATCTTCCTAGCAAAATATGTTGTTCTGGAAAACATAGATGTATTTTGTTAAGAACGTTCTCCCTCAGCGTTGCGTATGACAGAAAGATTAAGTGTGTGATGCATGATATCCAGAGACAGTGGGTCCTTAGGTTTGTGTGTGCCATTAAATCTGGATGTTAGTGTCCTATATTTGTATCGGTACTGAGAAAAATGAGTTTAATGCAGTGCTTTCTCACTCTCTGAGGTTTATTGTCCCAACAGTGAATGGCAGATTTACATGAGTAACTCTTGTTAATATTAGGAGTTAGGAAAGCTGCACAGCACACATTGTATATAAAATACATATAATGTAAAAATAACATGCATGAACATGTATGTGTGAGAGATGAAGAGAAAAGAGAAAGAGAACTGAAATGTTCACACATAATAAAGTAATAAAAAAACCCCCAACGTTTCTTTATCCATACAACTCCATTAACAAGGGATATGGTTAATTTTAACTATACAAGTCAGGAATCCCAACTTTCCATAGAAACCCTAAGTCTTCCTCTTTGTACATATACTTCTACCTTATATTTACTTTTCACAGAACATAAATCCAGTTGTGTGGCACAAGTGCTCTCTAGTATCAGAACTGAATGCTCTTCCATTGTGGTGTCTCGTGGCCACATTGTGGGCTGAATATGCAACTCTGGTCTTACATGTGACAAGATTCGTTTCAACAGAGTTCCTATAGAGTGAAACTGCAATGATAGAGTCCTGAATCTGGCCCTGCCCTTGTGTTTATGGCATTGCTGTGTGATTTACCTCACATCATGTCATGTTGCCCACTGATGGCATCTTGAGGAAGTCGCAAAGTGACGAAAACAAGTCCTGTGTTTGGCTGGAATAGGAACTATGTCAATCAGAGATGAGAAATAACGAACTAATTATTGCCTGGGATGTACATAAAACAGAGCTGGCCGCGGATGGAGCTGCCAAAGTTGCTGTAAGCAGAGAGGCAGCCTGCTGAAAGACCAGAGAGAGGGTGAAGGATAGCAAGTTGTATGAAGGCAGTTGAAGAAAAGCTGATCTCCAGGCCTTTCTGGGCCTCTTGTGTTAGCCTGAGAGAAGAGTTCCCTGCAGCAAAGAGCCTTACCCAAGCCCACAGAGAGAGACACAAAGCTCATTTCTAAGCTCCAGCCCTACTGCTGTGCTATCACCTTCCTGCTGCTGAAGTGACCTGACACTGTATTGCCTTGATTTTCTATCCAGCTGATTCCCCCGCTACCCTAGCTAGGGTGGGAAGAATGCACTATTTTCTCATGTTCTTTGGCAGCAGTACATTGTCTCCTTCCCACCACCTGCCCCATGCAAGCCTCTCAGTACAAACATGGAGATTTCCCACAAACATGAGACAATTACCAGTTAGAGATGTAGCAACCCCTTCAGAAGGAGAGCTGTGAACAGTCTGAACCTGATGGGCAAGAATAACTGTGTGATTTCATTTTGTCTTCTTTCTCCCCACCCAAAATGCATTGGAACCACAGTCCTGCCTGTTTTGGAGAGAGCTGTTTGCAGACAGCCAGCAGAATTGAACCTAGGGGTGAGAAGACCCTCTGCCTCAGAGATCTTATGGCCAGGCCACACCATGTGCAGGGAGTGTGACATGATCTGCATCACTCTGTGACGAGCTGCGGGGTTTGCTCTGGATGAGACGAGAGTTTGAGATAGAAGATGAGAGCTTCAGTGCAAATCTAGAGTCCTGAGCTTTCATGGCAAGACAGACCAGCCTTCGTTGCCCTTCATGTCCATAGGTTGTATGGAATGGCTTAGTTGTAGTAAATGGATGCCCTTACTTACGCTGCAACTACTTCTGGGGCAGTATAACCATAATTTTGACTTATGCATTAGGGAAACCTCAGAAACGGTCACAGCCACATCAGGCAGGAAAACTGCCATAAAGAAGGTGGTGCTACGAATGGAAGAAATGGCAGTACCACGAAAAGCAAATTCATCAGGGTTGTGATGGAGGTTCCATTTTTGCACACAGATGTGCTCCAGCATTGCTCTTCTTTCTGTCACTAGTCTGAAATCTATAACCCAGGTTTATTCTTGGGTTTTATGCTTTTCTTTATGTGGAGAGTGGTTGGTTGCTTCCTTGTAGTTGGTTGACTTTTAGAGCACGGCCATTGCATGATGCTGTTGAAAGTTTTGCAGCACTGAAAGACTTGGTAGGTGCAAACTGTACAGTGGAGCACATATGGCTGTCACAGACTCAGTTTAGCCACAGAACTGGTGATGGCTCCCACTTCACCTAGAAAGGTACATTCCACTGTCTTGAGAGAGAGAAGAGTGGTTCTGGAAACAAGTACAGATACATCTGCACATATGCACATAAACGCTGTACGTGCATTTGAATCTGCCCATCACCATAAATGATTCCAGGAAGAATACCTCTCTTCTGGTGGTGAAAAAAAGGACACACCTTTCCAGATGGAGATCAATACGCTCTGCATGAGCAATGGGAGAGCCTGAACTTCTAAATATGTCTGCATTTGTAAAACTGAGATCCATCAAGTCTTAAGATAGCTGATTTCACCTCCCAACCTACACCTGGAGGAAGTGTTTTCAAGTTTACGTTCTAGCTCTTTCTTTAAACATGTAATAAACACTGTCATAACTTGTAATGCAAGAATGTGCTGGAAAGTAACAATTTTAACTGCTCTTCTCACTTTTGCCTTCCATCTATTTAAATACAACAGTGTTTTTTAAACAAACAAACAAAAAAAAAAAAAAAAAAAGGAAGGGGAAGTATTAGGAGTTCTGGACAATTTGTACAGCAGGACTCTGTGTGTGTGAATGATTTGGAAATTTTAATCTCCACTACTAGTTTGTTGCTGCTTTGGGAGGAAGCAGCGACAACAAAAAACTGCCTGTAAGTACTTGTTGAAATTATGGCCTCATCAAACCAGATGTTGGCCAGATGAGCAGTCTTTTTGTATGTGTTCTTATTCCCCTTGCTAATATTTGATTCCTGTGCAAAAACTAAACCTCACTTAGTGCCTGCCTACAAACTGGCAAGCCTCCAGATTATTAGGACACTTTCACACTTTTATATTTTAAACAAAATGCTCAAAAGTATTTGCTGTGCCTTTTTTAAATAAGGATTTGTAGGCAAATAACAACAACAAAGAATTCAAGGGGCCAACATCGCTTGAGTTGGATCATATGGAAGGTCTTGCTGAGGAGAAAGCGTATGTTATACTCAGATGGGTAATGCGGAGCTATGGCTCCTGATTTGTGGAGGAGATGACCACTGAATTAGGTGTTTAAGGTATCACTGAAGACTTGTTGACTTGGATTCTCATTCATTAAGTGCCTTCCACTGAAGGATGACAAGTAGTAAACTAATCATGATAACTTGACTTTTTAGCTCTTGCCAGTGAACCTTAAATCTTATGCAGTAGCACAGAGAGCATTTTTACAATGAAGACTTCACAAGCCAAAATACTACTGTTTTTGTGACTCTGGATATGCCAAGGGTAAAAATTGAGTGAGTCATTAAATTCCTGAAAAACAATGTATTCTTGTGTGTTTAAATGTGTTCAGAAAGTGAGTCTTTCCCTTTGTTATGACTCTCTTCCATCATGAGAAGTTCAGAGTACTTCTCTGACAGTAAAGCTGCCACATCTGGGAGATGAACTCAGCAAACATGATGCAACATCTCTTACTGTCCTACAAGGCTTTCTCTCGAGTGTGTCACAGGATGTGTCACAAGACAACAGGGAAAATTCGTCCGAGGAAACATTACGTTCCTACAGGCATTTTTTGGCTGGCATTATTGTATATGGATGGAAAATGGCGTTCTGATTCCCTGCATATATTTACACGAGCGTGACTGGGTCAAAGTCAATGGAGTCAATGGTTTAACATTGGTGCATGACCTTTGGGAGATACATAGCCTTGAGACTTTGGGGTCTGATTTTTTCCCAATAGTAGAGAACCTTTGGTTCAAATTATGGTGAATGAAAACTCATGCTTTCATGTTAGTGGCCCCTTGGTGTCTCAAGAAACATTAAACCAACAAGTTCCTAAAACACTGAAGCATTAAAGTATCTTCTCAGTTCTTCTGAATATTTTGTCGTCAAAAGAATTATCTGGCCTAAACCAAAGCCCACTGGGAAACTGCGCTAAATGCTGGGAGAGGTTGCACTTTAAGTCCTTGTCAAACAAGGAATTGATCCACTCTCTTAAAATAAGATTGTGATGAGCTATTCACCAAAGAGACATTCTGCCACTCAATTTCAGCAGACCTGTGAAGTGTTTGTATCCCAAAGAAAACTTCATGTCTGGGGATGATGTGGTGATCATATCAAGTCCTGATGCTGGCTCACCTCTATGTTTATCTGAATGTTCACGAACTCTGACTGTGGCCAATTTTGCTCCCATAGGTCCCATTAGTACCAAATGAAGTGTTCAAGTGATATCTGGATGCCAAATACAACTTAGTAGGCTCATACCTGTATGTTGCCTGTGGTGCTTTTCCAAATTAAGGAAAAAATTTCTGAACTTAACCACTCCATGTGAAAAACAGTGCTTCTCCATGGTCTTACTATATGATAAGCCCTTGCTCCTTAAGGGTTTTGTACGTAAAGTAGCACAGATTTAATATAGCATGTGTTTTATTTTGAGCAGACTCTACATTAGAATGCAGCAGTGTAATAGAACTCTTCTGGTTGACAAACGCTCTGGTGTAAATGATTTAATTTACTAGCTGAAGCATGAGTCTACATATTATTGTACTGATCAGTCATTGCATACTAAAATCACTCATCCTTAATGTAATGATTTGGTATCCCTACAGAGAATTTGAGTCATCAGAAAGTCATTAGATACAGTAAAAAATGAAAATTACTATTACACAGCAGTAAACACTATTAACTGTTAGTTAAAACAGCATTTAATTTAGCAATGCAACAGTTTACAAATTTCTGTAGTTTACTTGGTTCTCACGTAATTGTGACTACAGAGCTAATGCTTCCAGTGCCAATAGCATGACAGAAATATGTGAGAAAAGGGGGGAATATGACTATTTTGGCTCAAAAGGGAGCAACTACACATTGTTACAGCGCATCACATTAACCTGTGGCTTAATGATTCAGCCATGTGAAGTAGAGGCCTCTAGAGAAGGCAAGAAAGAACACTATGACTTTAAGGCATCCAAATGTCTTTCTGTGGCAGGTATTATTTGTCCTCCTGTGGTAAATGGAAAGTAGAATGCAATAAACTTCAGAGCTCTGTAATGGTCTTCAGGCTTTGGGAGTCTAGTACCTGGGTGCCTATGGTGACTGGTTCACATAGCTGCTAAGGAACAAGATAATATTCCTAGGCAATACTGAGGCTCCTGAACATCTCTTAATATGAGCACACACCCTCTTCTGCTCATGATCTGTATGTAAAACGAAAGGGTTCTGTGCCCTTGAGAAATTTGATTTCATCAAAGAAGATGTTTAATTGTCAGGGACAAAGCCTGAAAAAGGGCCATTTTGTGTTTCTGTGTGATGTACAAGATTCATACAGGTTTAATATCCTCCTGGTGCATCCAGCATGACCAACACTTTCACTGTGACTGTCTGCTCTCACGCCTACAGCTAAAAGTTATGACATTGCTGGGAACATGTACTAGTGTACAGCAGATGTTGCTTACTGGGACAACATGTCGTGTATGATGGGGAATGTTTACCAGGTTTTTATTGCCTGTTACTTGTAGGTCTAACAAACATGTGGGGATGTAAGCATATATTTACTGAGGGATGTCTTTAGCCCAGTAGTTGCTAAGTAGTAGTTTCAGCAGTCGCTGAAAACATGATGGATATTTGCTTAGCAATAAAACACTCCTTTGAAGTATCATCTGTTTTTACACTTGGATAATTGAAGTATGGTTTCTACAGGAAAACAGCATTTGCATTTCTTTACATTCTGGCATATTAGCCCTAGTGAGAAGCCACCCCTCCACCAAGGGGCAGCAGGGCTGGTACAAGGGGACATGTGGCTCAGCGGGCTCTCCCTTTTCACTGCCTGGTTTCACAGCTGAAGTGCCTAACTGAGGGTTCTCATTGTACCCACTCAACCCGTGCAGAGCTGCCTTACTTAATGGAAGAGGAATCTCAATCCAGGTGTAACTTCTAAAGCTAGAGCTGTCACAACCCTTCACATATATTTTTTTTAAAGTACTGTTATTAATAATTTAGTGAAGGCCCTTTCCTCTGGTACAGCTAGGTCACTTTCACATTTGGGTTTACATGGAAATTAAAGGGTGTCTGTGCTAGGTGAGTGCAGCATGTGCAAAATCACACTTTTTACTGGTAAACTGTCCTCTTGCAGACAAAGCCCATGGTGTCAGCCTCCTCTCCTCTCCTCTCCTCTCCTCTCCTCTCCTCTCCTCTCCTCTCCTTCATCTTCTTCTTTTCCCTCACATTTTACTTTTCCAGTTCTCCTTTTCCTATTCCCCTTTTCATCATTTTCTTTTCCTTTTTTTTTTATTTTCTTTTCTTCTTTTTTTCATGTGTGAAACTTGTGGCAAACCTCTGAGTAGAAACTACATCTCCCATGTCCAGGATTAGCTCCTTAACCATGGGGCTGTGGTTCCTTTCATGTTGTTTTCTTTGTCACACAGTGTTGTATCAATGTCAGGGGCTAGTTTTATTTATTCCAACTGTAATCCACACAGGTTGCATACTGGACTGTCTTCTGCCATTGTGTAATTCAGTTGAAGTTCCTGGAATAACACCAGAGACGAATCTGACCCTTCACTTTGCATATGCCTGTATTCTTTGTGGGTTCTGTGTATCTATAAGCCTGGGAAGTATTGATTTGCTATGCAAGGATCAAATGTATTCGCCGATAAGATAGAATTATGCGAATTCTCCCATTTTCTTATGTTTGAATGAAGAATTGGCTGGAGGGACATTTTTTGTTGGTATCATATGAATGTCTGGTGATACTTTTCAGTTAGCAATAATTACGTTACATCTGCTGTGTACATAACAGGAAACTAATTCTTCCTATGAAGCTACAGTACACGGATATAGATTTTGAGTTTTGTACTGTTACATTTACTAACCACATAATTGCATATTTAGTCCTATTACACTAGATCCTGAAATGTTATGGTGCAGGGTATAATTACATCATTTACTCTTGAAGAAACCCTCAAGATATAATATAAATAATAGGATTGCAGATTCATAGAAATTAGAGATGGGAAAGAGCCTATTAGGTCATCTGCAACCCAGTGAGAAAAATTATAAACAGTTTGCTGGAGTGTATCTTATCATAGGCATTGATTGCCCTTTCTACCTCCTCATGCTAGAATTCCCTGAGATCCCCATAGAAGAGCTGCTTGCCATCATGGGAAAGGGACTGTGAATTGTTGTGTCTGCACCCAACAGGCTGATATCTACATAGAAGAACTGGCAAAACCACACCGGTTTCCCCCAGTGGTGGAAAATCTGCCCAGAAATCCATGCAAATTTGTCTTCTCTTCACCAGAGGCATGAAATTTAGGGGCTGCATTGGTGACTGGCAGATGTAAGGATGAGGGCTGTTATGGGTCCTGGGCTTCTCTCTGCCCAGGGCCTGTGCTGAAGTTTATACTGGTCACATCATTTAGCTCACCTTTAATTTAGGCTCTTGTTTTTTCCTCTATGTAGTTATTGAATCGGAGGGTAACTAGCAATTATAAAGCAGCTCCTATCTAAAATAGCTATCTCTGCTTCAGCATTTTTTTCTTCCGTAACAGACAGCAGCCTTCTAAGGGGTACAATGTCTGGAGAGATGGCCGTGAGTTGATTGAGAATGTGTCCAGGTTGCTTCTCAGTTTGGTACCCTTTCCATTACTCTCTGCTCTGCCCTTGTAGACACAGCTCTCTCCATCCTGATGCTTTTTTACTTACCAGTTTTCTTCTTTCTTCTTCTCCTTTCACCTTCTTGTCACACTTAAGAGAAGCTGATTCTTGTTTTTCTTTTCTCCATCTCCCCTTTCTATGCACATAAAAGACCAGCTTCAACAAGAGTGTGTGGATAAAATCACTTTCTGAACATGCTCACCTACAATGAATTTAGATATGAGTAGAAAGAAGGTAATTGTAATTGGAGTTTTACAGCTTCAACTGGCTTCACCTTTGTTGGCTCTTACCACAGCTACATGAGGGAGAAGGTACTGCCACCGTCTGTCCACATCATCTGTCCGTTTCTCTAGACAGGGCTCCAATGACATGTTTTTCAGCCCCATGCTGTTTCCATTAGCTCTCACGTGCTGCTAGTGGGTTTGTTGCTTACAGTCTCTCCTTCTCATGACAGGGATGAGTCTGAACCCCGAGGGCTCTGCGGCACCTGACCTGGTGGAAAGCAGTCCTGCCATGACGCAGCACTGTGGGGGGATGTCTTCAGAGGCCATCTCTCAGAGACACCAGTCCTTTCCCCAGAACAAAACCAGCAGTACACCAGGGCCTCTCACAGCACACTCCTGCCCACCACCACAAGCTGCAGTGGTGGTGGGTCGATGATGCCTCCCTCTCTTCATCCTCCTGCTGTGGAGCTTTGTGATTTCAGTC
Organism: Pedionomus torquatus; assembly: GCA_013398155.1. NCBI lineage: Eukaryota > Metazoa > Chordata > Aves > Charadriiformes > Pedionomidae > Pedionomus > Pedionomus torquatus. The sequence goes on from VZRU01011690.1 coordinate 62,315, forward strand.
ACTTCAGGGAATATCTGCTAGGGATCTGGCCCTTTCTTACTTGGTTGTGAACCAGCAGCACAGCATTCCTGAAGGATGACTGCAGTGATGAGGCAATTAATTACAAAGCTGACTTAACTTCGTACTCAGGTTTAAACAAGTTTGCATCACTAACATTCCCCCAGTAGTTGCTTTTAAAGGAGCAGAATGCACTGTGAAGAAAAAAACCAACCAGACAGATGTGGCTGACCAAAAGGACAAGGGTGGCAGGGGCAGGGAAAGAGGGGAGCAAGGACTCAGTTCTCTGTGAACAGAACAGTGCAAGGAGACTTCATAGTTTTTGGTTCAGTGTTGGTGGTTGTGCTGTGATCTGGGGACAGCTGAGTCTGTGGAGGATGGGTCTCGTTTGGTATGACGAGTCAGGATGTTCTTCCTCAAAGTCCTAGTAGACCTGGTATCATAGCAATAACTGAGAGTACCTGTGAAGGTGCTTTGGGAAGACTGCTTCTTCCTGGTGCCTTCCAGCAAGAAAAGTCAGTTGAATGTAACTCTTGGGAGCTCCATGGAGTCACAAGCCATGATCTCTAATAACGGATGACTACATACAAACATGGAAACATGCAGGTGCCTCTCACCTGTGGCGTGGCACTCGTCCCTTTTAATATTACTGACATTTTTGCTGCCACAAAATAGCTTAGACTGAAATACATGTGTGATAGAGTCAGTTAGTGATCCTTTACAAAAAAAGAGCAAAAGAAATACTAATACTAATAAAATAGCATACTAACAAGAAAAAAGTCAGATGGAGGCACAGGAAGCATGGGAGAGTGCATCTTTTGGAATATTTGATGCCATTGTAGCCAGTATCTTCTGCTGCTACCCTTTGGACTTTCTAACCCCTGCTGAAAGCTTCTAGTAATTAGTTTTACTGTGGAGTCTTTACAACAATGAGCAAGTCTTCTTTAGCCCACAAAAGTTGAACACTTCACTGAGAGCCACATATCTGTATCTGAGCAAAGTTAGGTGCCTGTAAAAAAACAAAATTACTTGGCCCCAACATCTGCCTTCAGATGGTTTTCAGAAGTGGCCTAAAGAAAGTGGCCTAAAGAGGTGGACTAAAGCGAGTTGTTCCAGATATCCAAATGTAACAAAGAGCAAGTTAAGTCTCTGCCATCTGTTAAGGTTAGAATGCACTGTAATTCTGATTTGAGGCTGTGTTTTTATTTAAACCCTATCCATAGATGTATCTAATAAACACTAGTAGAAACTAATTTGCATTCTAAAACCTATTAATTTAATCATACTCATTATATAAGTCAACCAATAAATGGCAAGTAAAGCAAGCAGAGTGAAACAACAAAATGAGCTAACCAATTTAACTTAAATAATGACAAGCACTGCAATCTATAACAAAAAAATCATGCTTCCAGCATTTGCCATTTCAGCCAATAAACATACAATGCATCCCAGTCTATTGGGTCTTTCATACTTGGTGTGACGAAAGTGTGGGATGAATAAAAACAAGTTCTTACGGGCAAAATTCATCCACTCATGGAAAGGCCGGATAAAATCTTCCTCATTCTTTCAGTCCTGTGGAAGGAGGAACTAGAAGAGCCACTGGGTAGAAAATATGTCTCTCTGAGGCAAAGAGGGATGGCGGAACCGTGGGCTCTGGGAACAAGTCCAGGCATGATGTGTCAACACCTTGATGTGGAGGATGCTTTGCAGCCTGCTTGTGGGGAGGAACATCTCTGTAGTGCTTTCAAACACAAACATGAACTGAGAGATTTCACTACAGAGGAAGGTACAACCTGCTACTTGGGGAAGAGGATGAGACATCAGCAAATCTGTGTTTTGGTCCTTTCACCTGTTGAGTCTTTTTCTGGTAAGGTCACTAGGGTAAAGCTTTTTTTCTTTAGAAACTTAGTTGCAAAGCTAGTGGTTCTAGCGTTACTGCTCCAGAGAGGCAAAAGTGACTGTTACTGCACAACAGAGGTAGAAGTATCAGAAGCAAAGACATGGGTCAAATAGGACTGGAAAATCTGGCATCTTTTGAAGAAACTCCACTTGATGGTGGAACACCTTGCATGAAAGAACAAGAGTTTATAGTTAATATGTGTATATTTAAAGATCATACCTTTCAAACACATCAGTTGTTGTTGTGTGCTCTCACTCCAGCCCTGCTACCCAAACCAGACCCCTTTGGCCTCCGCAGGCAACTCCACATCCTTTAACAGCAGCACCATGTGTCATAGACAAGGCACAGTCCATCCACTGATGGTTAAGAAAAGGACTTTACTCCCAAGGCTTATAAAGATCTCCGGTTTCTTTCCGAAGCTGTGTCTATGGTTTAGAGAATTTCTCTTTATTATTTCTTTCTGAGCCTCTCACTCCAATTTCCTTCTGTTTCCGAAAATCAAACAAGTCCTGAGTGCTAGGACTCCTCCCTGAGGGAGGGGATTTATTGTTTTGGCAAGAACCACCCATGGGCCAAGCACTTGCACAGGTCAGTTCCTGAGTGGTAAAGCCTATAAATAAGTTCATTTAGAGATCTGGTAATGCCCCTGGGAAACTTTACATCCACACATCTGTGTAGAGGTAGCTGCAGGCCTATGCCTCTTCCATTCTTTTTATTTTTAGAGACTTATTCCCAAGAACAGCAGACTTCTTTCTTGGGGCCATATTTTTTAAAGTGGTCCTATCTCCGCATCCAAGTGTGAAACTATAATAATAATAATAACAACAACAACTAATGATGATGATAAGAGTAATACCTTTCGCTTATGTGTTTCTCATTGCTATAATTTGCATTACATCAGAAATGTACAATAGAGGCTCCATGCCAAGCAGATAACCAGTGTTGACCTAAAGAAGCTATGCTCCAAGACATAAGCAAGCTCCAAATAAAAATACACATGCAAAATTATATACACTCACATATATGGGCCCAATCTGATTCATCCAAAGAGATGAAAGCAGTTGGCAAACAGCAATTAACTCATTTTCATGCAACAGATAAGCATCATCTTTCTATCTGATGGATGAGTGAGACAAGTTAAATGACTTGCCCAAGGTTACACAATGCAACAGGGCAGAGCTTGGAAGCAGTATAAAGGAGTCCTCATTCCCTGATCTAACCTTCCTCTTCTTGACTTTCATCTGAATTTTCAGTCTACAAAAGAACAGACTTTCAGAAATGTGCACACACATACACATACACTTGTAAACTTGGAAGATAAAAAGATATTAAGGTTGGGCTCTAACTGCATATGGTTAGCAAACTCCCCTTGAAGATCTGTACATTCTCTACGGCCTCTTAGCTTGCTTAGTTTAAAAGGCTGGAGCCAATTAGCATTTGATTTTGAGTAACAAATTTTCTGTTCCAACAGAAATGAGATATGTGTCTCTCTTGATGTTATAATTCTCAATTTTAATGTCACTGGATTTTGTCTTTGGGTAAAGAGGAAGCAAGAATTGCTGATCAGCTGTGGAGGGATGCTTCTCTTAACAGCAGAGAAACTGCAACCATTTAAGCTGATTTCCTTTTTTTTTGGTGTGTACCTGAGAGGGAAGCACCCACTATTAGCTCTAGAACAGTAAATTACAGAGAATTCTCTTACTTCTGTAATGTTGTCTACTCAAAGATCTTTAAGACTGTGATGCAACTAATTCAGTTTAACAGCATCGCTATAAAGGTATATGGGGCTTCTTCGTATTTGAAAGAGGAAAAAAATATTTGAAGGGGTGCTTGTTAGCAGCAGTGCTGTGTGAACAGTGCGTGTGGGTGTAAAGTGCCAGGCACATAAAGGTAATAGTCCACTTCCAGGGACAAATTGGAATATGCATATAAGGCAAACTATTGTACCCAATAGCTGTGAAATTTAATATCACACAAGTGACTTACCCAAGATCTCAAAGGAAATCTGTGGCAGAATCGGGAAAGCGTCCCGCTCTTGTTCTTGAGCCACAAAACCACTCTTCCCTTTGAACCTCCAATCAGTCTCTTCTTTGATTTAAGGTTGACTGAGATGAGCTGATTAAGTTTCCATGTAGCATCTGGAAGCTTCAGAACAGGCTTGTTTTGCTAGACATTCCCATCAGCCCCCATAGTTTCAGGCCTTTTGATTATAAAATGCTTTTTACGTTAGTCTTCATGGAAACTCCCTTTTTCTTTTGTTTTAATCATTTACAAGCTGGAGCCTTGCCAATTTATGTAACACGGTCTCATCCTACTCATTATTTCATCATACTCCTGCCAGATCTTTATTAAATATATTTCTTCCCCCCGTTTACTAAAAAAGGGATGGGTGCCTGGGAACCTGGATATGCAAAATGAGTGGGAATTAAGATTTTTTTTTTCTCTAGGTATTTCACCCTCTTTCTTTCCAGACTCAGAAATATCAGTGAGAAGAGTTATCTTCCCTAGTTGTGGGAGAACAGAGCTTGTCAATTTTAGGTGGTTTATTAGTGAGAGGGTGGGGGTCTTATCCTCCCAAACTCCATGGTTCCCACTAAGATGGAGCCAAGCCACAGGCTTTGAGATCTTATTCACTGTCCTAGCACACAAAATCTGTAAAATTTGCTCTGTGTCAATGGAACAGAATTTTAGCTTTCTTAAATACCTCCCAAGCCTAAATATGTCCCAATCTTTTTGTACCTGCAAGTCAGGTGCTCTTGGTTTTCCTATCTCTTTTCACCACTTTGGTACTTTTCTCCCCTTTCCACCTCATCTCTTATTTTTAAGGTGTATGCCTTGCTCACTGAAAAAGCTATATGACTCCCTGTGATTCTCAACACCCACATCCAAGCCTTTGAATGCCATGAGTACAACATCTATAATGTGATGCTGAGAACTATGCCCAAGATATCTTCAAGGGACACAGTGGTGCTCTTGACTTGGCCGGACAGTTCAGAAGCAAGAGCACTGGACACAGTTGAATCCTGCCAATGAAGCTTGGCCATGGTGGTTGTCCATTTAAAAGGATTTGTCTGAAGACCCCTTTTGTCTTATGAGGAAGTAGTGATAAGAGATTAGTCTAGAGCTGTATGCAGCATTGCTCTTACTTGAGAAAGCCACACTTCTCTCTCTCTTTTTTTTTTTTTTNTAAAGCTATTGAGAGACATGTGATTCCTTACCCCATGGAACAATTGCTGGACCAGACAATTTCCTGTCAATTGTCTCCTTGAGTAGATCACAGGTCCTAGAGTGCCCTGGTAACTACCCTACCATCTTCTCTGCTCAGACCCAAACATGCATGGCTGCTGTGGGATCTCGTAACAACTTCCTACTGACAGCTGCTGGCAAGTGATAGCCCCACTAGCCTTTCCCAGACATTTTTTTCTGCTGTGGCCCTTGTCCACAAGAGGCTTTTCCCCCTTGTGCTTGCCTCCCATGGGCGCAAACTGTTTTTCTTATTCCCAGGATGAAAGGTTTTTGATGTATTTTGCATGTATTTTAAACCACGAGCTTTTGTACAGTTACACTAACTTGTGGTTTCCTATGCATGCAAAGTTCTCCTTACCCTCAGTGGTTTTCCTAACCTTTTATTGGTGATAACTATCAGCTTTTCATGGTTTGAAGAGAATAAGGACTCTCATTACTTCAACTTTCTCCTGTGCGGTGAACATTTTAAAAAGCAACTTGCAGAAACTTTTTCCCCTTATTTGATGGACACTGTTTTAATTTTCAGAAGGGGATGTGGCACCAGGGAATCCAACCATGCCTTATTTAGTGTAGTTGTTGACAGCAGGTTGTATGAAATCTTCTTGAAAAACATGTCGCATGTGCATATAGTACAGGATGATGTTGTACTTGTGTCATTGGCTGTCAGCTGAGATGAGGACCCTGGGTTGGTGTTTCAGGGGTATTCTCTTCAGGATCCCTCCCCCCAACCCTCACACAGGGCTTATTTCAGTGCATTTCAAGTACAAACACGACTGCTCTTCAGAAGTACTTTTATGAGCCTTGGGGGTAAGTCATCTCTGGCAGGGATGATGCCTTTGAGAAGGTGAACTCCAGCAGAGGCAAGGAAATCACCCCAGATCTCCCATGAAGGTGGTGGCAGACCTTGTAACACAGATCCTGAAAGCTTCTTGCCCCTCACCAGCACAGCCCCAGGCAGAAGAAGGGGATGCACTTCAGGTCACTATAGCCCACATCATACAGGAGACTTGTAAAAGTAACATAAAATGTGGTGTGTGCTAGAGGTAAGTGCCCATCACTGCCAACTGAATGCATCAAAACCTGGATGCTTGAACTGCATTCAGGGGGACAGGAAAGGCTCATGTTTAGCCTGAAGGGCAGGAAGGCAACGGGGGAGAAAATGCCAAAAAAATATGAATATGTACTCATATCCTAACAGAGAGGGGGACAAAACCATCTCAAAGATCTTTGGCTCCAAGGAAGTGTTCACTGGAGGCAGAAAATAGTTCCAGCAGGCCAGTGAGTGCTGGGAACTAAACCTCAAAATACAATTGGGATACCTGAAGGTCTGTAGTGAAACATAGGTCAATTGACTGGAGGGAGGGAAGTGAATGTAGTGTTGTCAGAAACTCCATTGAAATTACAGTTAAACTGGTGTCATATCAGATTTGGCTTCTGTCTCTGTTTAGAAGTGACTCAAGAAATAGGAAAATATGTTGGGATAGCAAAAATACTGCTGCTCTTTTCCAGCTTGTTATTCACTTGCCTTATATTTGGCTCTATGGTAATTGTTGAATTAGTGCTCTAATTCTATCTTAATTCGTGGAATTAATGGTGTGGAAAACGTGAATTTCTGAGGACATGCAGCAAACTTACGTAGGAAGTAACTTTTTCAGGAGCTATGGTTTTTGTATGGCTATTTGTTACTTTGGCTCAGACCTGATGGTAACATTGTTTGTGGCTTTAGCATCTTCAAAGCACTTGACAAATAGGAATCCCAACACAGAACCATGTGGTGGAAATACCAACAACAGTCTCAGTGTTTGGGAGGCGAGGAACGTCAAGGCTGGCCTCACAGTTTACGTTTTCAAAGATGTGTTTTACTTTTTGGTGCTCAGTTTTCAGATGCCAAGCTTGCAGGCCAGCTCTTCAGCTGTACTGAGCAACCATGAGAGCTGCTGAGTTTCTGCCAGGATGCTGAGTGTGGTGTCCCATTACAAGAGCAGCCCATTTATTAAAGTTGAATAGCCTCTAAATAAGGGTATTTTATGGGATATATTTGAATATTTAAGTCTATTTAACTTTTCCAAGCTAATATTGAGAGCCAGCTTCCCTTCCTCATGTGGTCTCACAAGAAACAAGCCAGTCTTACCAGTCTTAGGAGGGGGACAGAACCAGGAGCAGGACAGTCAAACCTGAGATTGTCTAGGGGTGATGAGGAGCAGGGGGGCATGGACAAGCATCCGAGCATGGACAAAACAGTGTATGGGTAAAGGAGCAGCAGTTGTGTGAGCATAGCTGGCAGGAGGGTGTTTTTCCAAACCAGCTCTGCATCAGCCAGCTAGTCAAATAAAATCAAATTGCTTCCAGTACGGCCTCTGGCAGAAGTGGTTGTTTGAGTGGGGGGGACAAGTCAAAGAGAGACCTCTGGTACTGTGGAGCTGGGTGTTTTTTAGCTACAGACCCATCCTGAAGCTACAGCTCTGTTTTGTCATGTCCCCTTCGCTGTAGCATCCCAGAGCCTACAATCTTGGTGCAAGCTCAGTGATTGCTTTTTGACAAGAGGTAATCTGCAAAAAATCATCTTGTAATTTTAATATTTACATCTTTGTTTCACAGCGGGGCTCTAAAGGTTTGCAGCCATCTTTCAGGAGGCTCTAGATGAAGTTGTAGTTTTAGTTACGCTGTACAATGGAGCAGCACTCACACAAAATCAACATGGCAGCTGGTGCTGGGGTTTCACGGACACATAACAGCCCAAATGCCAAAAAGACAAGGGGAAAAAAAAATCTATTTAAGCAAATTTTTCCTCTCTATAGGAACTTAGTCTGTCAGCAGCATAAACACTTGCAATCATGCACTTCCTAGGATGCATGTGCTATCGAAAAGGGAGGTGTTAATTGCTGTGCTAATTACAACATGATTGCTTTGCACTTGTTTTGCACTTGCAGGTGATTAAATTTTTAACGAAGCATATTACTTGGCACTGTTAGCACAGTTAACACATTTCTCTCTCTCTCTCTCTCTCTCCTTCCCCCCCTTCCCTCTCTGTCCTTTTATTATTTTTTTTTTCCTCTTTTTCTTTTTCTGCCTTGGGAGAAGTCCTGTGCTGCAGACCCTTGGTTGGCTGCGATCTGCTGTTGTGCTTGGAACGAGCCCCTGTTTAGGCTGTTGGTGGCCGTGCCCCGGCTTCCTGCTCGGAAAGAGCAGCAGCCTGTTATCATCAGGCTCAGCACGACAGCGCTGGCCAGATGCGAACGCAGAACCCACCAAGGTATTAGATAAAAATTAGGCAAGGCTGTCGATGCCAGTCTCCCAGATTTCATTTAAAAACTATGCCAGCTCGAGCCATTCAGGCGGCAGCGGTGGAGGGTGTGTGGGAAGGTGGAGGAATGACAGCAAGTTCCCGTTGATTTATTTCTGCTTTGCCGAGCGGGCTCCCAGCTGAATGAGAGCTGGGGAAACTTGCATCTGTTCGATGGGCAGGCTCGTATCTCTCTGATAAGGCAGCAATTACATGGCCCAGCGAGGCTGCATGACCAAAGGAGAGCTGGGCCAACCAGCCCACTGGATTTATTGATGGGCGTAGACAGCTTTACCTTTCTGACTGCTTTCTTTGCAAGTTCCCTGCAAACTTGTTGATTCTGATGGGTTTGAACTCATCGATCCCATGCAAAAGACGATCGATTCTCAGTGGATGCTGTTCAAGCTGGTGGATTGCTTTTGAATTGCTTGGCACTGTGGGCCTTTGCCTTTAGAGACCGATCTATTTGTTATGGCGATAGAAATGTTTTGATGCTCTCGTGGCCAGGCTTTATGAACAGACTGTACAGTTGCTAGTATTTGCTAGTTGCTAGTCTCTCTTTAGGGATGATACAAGTTAAAGGAGGGAAATTGGGTGGGCAATGAGAAGTTCTAAAAAAGTTGGAAAAGATGATCTTTTTTTTTTTTTTTTTTTTTAAAAAAAGGGGTTTTTTTAGCCAGTTTTGAAAAATTCATGAGCAAGAGTCACCCAATAAGGAAGCAAAAAAGACGACTTGAAACTGATAAGGAAATCTTTTTAGATAACACTTAATTAAGCCTGGGAACTTACCGCTACAAAATACCACTGAGCCTGAGAGATTAGCAGGATCCAAACCGGACTAGACATTTGTATGGATAAAGAGAACTACATTAGATGAGATTAAAAAAAAAAGTATATGGGATGCAAACTCTCATGCTTCACGACGTTGGGAAACAGCTAGCTGATGAGAAGTAAGAAAAAACCCCTATGAGCAGATCATCCCATGATAGTTCATTAAGGGGGGCTTTTTGGGCTGCCCTTTGAGGCAGCTGGGCTCAGCTGCTGGCAGGGATGGGCACCGAGCGTGGCAGAACAATGGCCTGGTCCGGCACCCAGCCATTCCTTTGTTCCTGCACGGCATTGTTCTGCACCAGGGCTAGGCCAGGGATGCCTTTTACAAATAGAAAGTGGGGATCCAGCCCGAGAGATTACAAGGAGACTACACGAATACTCCTGACATAAATCTTTGCCTCTCGTGCACGCACGCACCCAGTGAATTACTAGGAACAAAGGAAAAAGTCACTGCTGGGATTGTTTACATAATATGAATTAAAAAGGGCCTGGGAACACCTTCAGCATGAATTAGCTGAAGTTATTTTGACTAAACATTTGCAAAGCTTCTTTAGCCCCATGTGCTGAATTTTACTGTGTCCAGGCACAGGCAAGCATACCCTGATGAGGAGTAAAATCCTGAAGGATTTGCGACAGCAAGACAGGTCCCTGGAAAGCTGGGAGATGAGACTGAGGGGTGGCACCTACAGCAGCAGAGTGCCCTGTGCCCCACAGTTGAATTGTCTTTAGCACTGGGTGTTAAAATAAAATATGGGCTTCCCATGCTCTCATGACTTGACGAGTTTGGTCTAGAATTTCACAGACACTGACCCTTACATATTAAATATAGATAATATGAATAGATATGGCCTTTGGCATTAAGGGGCCAAACATAAGCACCTAAGCCTTTTTGTGTCACACAACTGTTCGCATGTTGCTGTTCACATACTTGGGGGACTAGTAGTCCAAGGGGGAATGAAAATGACAATGGAAATATGTTTTCTGCAAAGCTGGAAAGCTTGTGTCAAAAATTTAGGATTCTGGCAAGCTCTCTTTAGTGTTTCATGAATTCTTTTGGCACACAAATCACAGCCCTTCACCTTTCCCACCATTTTGGCCATGTGGCCCTTCAGGCAGGTCCCTCACACAGAGTTAAAAGGCAAGCAGGAGAAAAACCTACAAGCCCAAGCCCAACCCTGGCGGAGGCAGTGTCTGTGTGTTCCCCCTCTGTGGGGGATGAAGAGGTGGGGGGCAAGCAGGAGGTGGCTGCAAAGCCCTGGGGACTCCAGCAAAATGTCTTCAATTGCAGGATCAGATTTGGCTTGACTTTTCTGTGCCAACTTTAATAGATGTGAATCGATACTGTTTTTAACTGGCAGGTTTCATTATCTGCAATTTCATTAAGAGCGATATCTGCTAAAGGACCACTGACTGTTTTTTTTATTTTTTACTTAATGGGTTCAATTATATCCGTAGCAAACCTTGCCATTTTTTCCCCCACCAAACTTCATATTCTAGTCTATTACTCACTGTCTGTCTGGCCCCCATCGTGCTTTCACTGCAGATGTCATAACAGAAAAGAGATGAACAGGCAGCTCTTACTTCCCGATAAATTAATGTGCTGCAGTCTAATCCATATCCCAAATGATAAAGTTAACAACAGTTTGCAAGCCTGTCACATCATCTAAAAAATTCAGATGGATATTTTTCCCCCTCGTGTGGGAGGAAAAAGCTGTTTCGGGGATGAGCAGTTATTAATACACTTAAGCTGCAGCAGAACGTCATGGAAATAGCACAATTAATTCCTCTGCTGCCTCAATCCAGTGGTGAAGCCACTTTTATTGGGAGCATCCTGTCCGGCAGGCTGCCAGCCGCCCTCCTCCGGCTGCTTGCCCCAGCTGGGCTCGGGCCCTGCTCAGCTGCCAGCCTTTCGGGGGCGAATTCCTGACTCTTCGGGGTCAGTCACCTGCGGCTCTCCCACACTCCCCAGCATGTGGTTACTGGGACGTGGAAACGGGGGCTCGGCGGAGCCTGCTCTAAATCTGCCCGTGCCGCTCCAGAAACCGCTGCGTGCGGCAGCCTCAGCGACGTGCGCTCCCTTTGCGAGAGGCAAATTAATTTGCGGACTCCCACGACAGATGTCCCTGGACCTGCCGCTGTGCGACAGGCGAGGAGGGGCTGGGCTTCCCCAGCATCTGCCTCCTGTGTGGTTTCACTGGGGAAAGTGGTGCGCTGAGCTGCTCTGTTCACACGGAGCAGAGCAGGTACGCGGGGCGAGCATCCAAGGATGAGCTCCTTAAAAATTCATGGAGTTAAGCCAGTTTACACCAGCTGATGATCAGGTCCTTACTGCATAAGTGCCTGCGGCAACTAAATGTGCAAAAAGGGTTTGTTTGGATAAACTCTCCAAATAATGGGAAATTACTCTAATTTCTTGGTCTGGAATTCTTACAAGAAGAATGTTTCCTGTAAGACTTTCCCCGTGTCTTTCTTCAGCCGTACCAGGTATAATGGGAAAAGAAGTTTTTCAGTGATTTTAACCACAATGCAGCCGTGTGGAGGAATGAGAGGAAAAAAAATATGCAATAATGAAAACTTTGCAAGTTTTCTGTGCTGCAAAGTCATCAGCTGAGGCATAATGGCATGCAAAGGGTGTGAGGGATGGAGAAATCTTTGTATCAAAGCTAAGTTGCATACCCTTAATTTCAGTGCTTTGCTTAGCTCTTATTGCCAGTTCTACGGGTTGCTTTTGCCTTTTTTTTTTTTTTCCTGATGGTGGGCATGGCTGACATGAGACTTAGATCTTTAAGCTTGCATTGCTGCATGTACATGGTAGTACCCTTTTTCTTCAGCCTGCAATCCCACCTTGAAATGAGGGTTAAGTGCGCTGCCCAGGTGCAAATATGTGGTGGGTAAGAAGAGAGGGGAGGTGGTTGGCGTTGGGGTGTTAGCTGCAGTTACTGAGCTGGTGGACTGAGACAATCAGAAGAAAATGAGACGGCAGCTTGCTGCTGGACTCACTTGGGAAGCTGGAGCAATAGCACAACGGGTAACAGCTTTTTCAGAGAGCTGGCTCTTGCCTGCGTAGCTGGCTGCTGAGAGTGTGGGTAGCAGGGGCCAAAACAACCTCCTCCAAGCCTGCTTGAGTTTATTCTTTCACTTCAGTCACCTTTCCTGGATGTGGGGAAGGTAAGGCCATGGCTCTATAACCCATCTTGCTCCCATTTTGACTTGTCTGGCATCAGTGCTACCCTCACGCTCCCTCACCACGGGAATTTTTGTCTGAAAAGCAAATGTGAGGCAGGGGTAGGGGTGGTCCCAATGTCCCTTAATTGAGGTGCTACCCATTAATGACCAACAAATGTCTTCCCTGCTCAGAGTAGAATGAATTCAACTGGGGCTGAGCAAGTATAAGTGCAGAAAATATCTCACCACTGTGAGATATATACCCCAATCTAGTACAATGAATGCCACAGGCACTGACTTTAAGGATGTTTTTCTCTTTAGAAGACATGGAGAGAGGCCACCCGTTGTTCAGGAGTTTAACAGTTTCTGGACAAGGATCCTGCAAGCAGCCCCTTTTCCTCTTGGGTGGTTCTGCTGCCAAATAGGGGAAGGCAAAGCTTATTCCTGAGGTTGACCTATTTCTGAGGAGCAGCTGCAAGCCAGGGTAATAATCCACTCATCTGGTAAGAAACCCACAGCAGCACCTTATAGACAGGCGTTGTCTTACAGAGGCTGGTTCAGCAGCCTGTGGGTGGGTGCTGATGGCCTCCCCCAGTGCCCCCCCNNNCCCCCAAACCCCAAACCCCTCCAGATGCCCGCAGTGTCCATGATGAAGGTCTGTCCAAAAGATGGAGTGGTGGTGGACTTCTGAAGCTTTTGCTTGAAATTTTACCTGGTGGTGACTTTTACAGAAAGCCTCACAAAATACCCAGGACTGAAAAACTAACAAATACTAGAATGTAGCAGAATATCGCAGGGAAAATCTCTCATTAAAACACCTTCAAAACATGACAGTGGCTTCACTAAGGAGTCATCTGAGAGATCCTTTTCCAATGGCTTCTAATTTGAAGATGGCAATGGGGTGACTAGTGTCCCCACAGTCACACCTTACAGCCTTTCTAGGTGGAAGTTGGTGCAGCACAGCCAGTCCTGGTGTCCAAATGCTGCTGATCAGCTGCAGTAATGTCACCAGGTCTGGTATCATAATGAAAGCATGAGAGATCCCTGCAGCATTTTTGTCAGGTGCCTATGCTGCATTGCCATTTTGTTGGTTTCCTCAAAAATCTCACATTAGGCATACTCCTGAGGTCAGACCAGGTAACAATTCTTCCTTTGGGGCCTGGGTGAGAGAGCGGGGAGGTGGAGACCTGTGGTCTGTGTGCTGCTGGAGGCTGCAGTGAGTAATCTGGTCCTTACTGACCAGGGAATGCATGCAAGCAAGGGAACTACTCAAGCCTACTGAGAAACCTCACTGTTGCTACCACATAACTCACATCGGTTCCCACTTATTAGCAAATCTTTTCCATATCAGGAATGAGGTTGCTCTCACTCACCCAGTTAGCCGTGTCTTCCAAGAGCCTTCCAGGCAAAGAGTGAGGTTCTCTACTGGGCAGGTCTGTACTGTTTGAATACTTTTACTGAGCTTTCTGTGGTTAAAAATTATCTTACCCCAGGGGATTCCTGCGCCTGAGGGACCATGTAGTGCTCTGCTTGGCATACCACTTGAGTGCTGGAAGAGGGTTAAGACTAGCTCCTCTAGTTGGGTTGGTGACCTATGAAGAAGTAAGCTTGCTATATTTTGTATTTCAAGACCCATATTATGATTTATTCAGGACACATTTCTGCCTCTTCCCTGTCTTCTGTGAAAAACAACCCCACAATGGCTATAGAGTATGAAAATGTTGCAGGTTCTGGCCATCCACTTTTTGTTAAGTACTTTGCGTGAAGGCATTCCCAAACTGCCTGGGAATCGTCTCTTATAGAGCAACTAATCTTCAGCTCTGTCCCCCAGACAAATCCTTTCATGCATTGTGGGATACCAGGACCTAATAGGCAGGGAAAAACACTCTGCTACCTTTTCCCTTTTTGGGTTAGAGAATTTCTCCCTTCTGGAGAGAAGTGGAGTGAGGTACTGCACAGGACACCTAGGCCATTGGGGCATTTGTATTTTGTGTATTTCATTTCCTGTATTTATGTGCAACATAGGTTTGGTGGGGGTAGATTTCCTCTATGTTCCTGAGAACTAAAAAAATTTAAAATGTCCTCTGTTTCCCCCTGCATCCCTGTTTGTGGATGGCATTGCTGTTTGGTAAATCTGAGTTCTAAATGATCCAGCTGTTACTGCTGAAGTCGCAAAAACCAGAGCGGAGCTGACTGCTTCAGACAGCTGATGAATCAGCAATGGCCAAAGTTAAAAAGCTACAAGTCACCAGACTGACGGGAAGATATTATATGAAGCATCCAAAACTCTTCAATGTGAGCACATTAAATAATACAATCAGCCATTGTGAGGATTTCCTAAACATGGGCATGTTGCAAAAGAAGGGTTGCTTTAGTGTTTGTCTTTTGCATAGAAATCCTTTGTGAACACAAAACATGATTAAACGAATAGTTCCATGAGCACCAGAAATAATAAAGCCTGGTTTCCAATAGCTCCTTCCTGTGTGGATCCTCTGCTGGCTGAGAGACCAATCTCATTAACTTTTCCCTCAGTTGGCATTTGTAAATTCTTGCATCTTCCTGTCCATGTCTTTTCATAAAACTTATAAGGACACACTTATTCTACCTCTTGGCTTGGTTGAGCCCAGGCAACAGGATCAAAAGTGACTGGGCAAGATGAAGGGACAGATGAGTCTAAGCGTGGAGTATCCCCATGTGTCCCTAGAAAATCAGACTGATCGTTGCTGGGGATGCCCTTACCAGAATTCGTTGTTGCTGCACCATGCTGTGGCTCTGCGCTCTCCTGTGCCATCCCAGAGCAATTGGGGTGTTGGTAGCAAGGAAAGCTTACAACATACTCCTGCCCTCTTGTTGCAGGTAAAGCAAACCTGTCCTTGTACATGATGGCATCCATACTCTCCATGTTTCAGAAATGTTTAGAAAGTGTTGATATGCATCCCTTTATGTCAATTTTTCAGGAGGATCAGATGGTATTTCCACCTCCTCATCTCCCACTGACAGAGAGTCTTGGTGCAGATATTACCCAGAGGCTTCAGTCTGGCTGCCCTTCTGTCTGCAGGACCCTGCACAGGAGAACCTTTCCATAACAAGTTCATATCACTCTCTGGCAGTAGGTTTCCTTTGTTTCTTGAAGCCAACAGGAGGGGCATACCTACATCAGAGGACAAATCTGTTTTGTGAGTTGTCTGCAGGGTACTTCTCCAAATGCAGGAGGCTGCTGAGCTACAGTGGTTCTTCATCTGCAGCAGCCCTGGAGGAGCTCTTAGAGATCCTCTGGGAGCTCTGAAGGTTGTCTGGATTTCCCAGGATGAGAATTCAGGAAGATAAGCCATCCTTTTAATCTTATTTTTTTAATTAAAGAGGTCGATAACATAAGCTATTCTGATTGCCAGTGATGAGTTGTGGGCCAGTAAAAGACTGGATTCAAATTTGAGTCCTTTATAGCTCAGACCTATCTTTCCGGTCTCTGAAACGGCGTGTGCATTTTTGTTTCTCACTTTCTTCAGGCCCATAAATGCATTTCACTGTGGAACATAGCAAGTACAAAGTGATGAGACCACATTGTTTCATCAGACGGAAACCTGTGTAATCTCAAGTGATCCCCACTGAAGTCAAAACAGACACAGAAGACCACATTTTCATTAACTTGTGAATAGACACATATTTTACAATGGTAGTTTGAGTTGGGAAGCGAGTGCCATTTGCAGTGTAGGGGCATCTTGTTAGCAGATGTTATTTGTTTGAGAAGTTGAACTTATTCTAATGACAGTACTTTTATGTTTTTTACATTTGCAATACACTGAACAAATGTGAAGACACAGCTACTACTCTACAAGCATCAAATTGTTTTATAGTTGAAAAGACTGTATAAAGGCAAATTGTTATTTCTACCTCACAGACCTATATGCCCACAGAAGTTCAGGGTGGCAAGGTGATATTTGGAACCTGTTTATATAAGTAGCTATTTCCTAGTATTCTAGGGGATTCATGAATGCAAAGCATACAGATAAAACCCCACTCTGTGTGGGTGCATCTGTTGAGCAAAGTCGTCAGATGTCTCTTAAGAGGAAATAATGCTCGTATAGCAGGTTTTCACAGATGTAGTGTGTGAAAATTATTATTAAAGAATTTCTAATACATTTCCAGCAGAGTGAATAGGGTCTGAGTGATTTGTGAAATTATTATTTTGTGGCAGCCAAAACACAGAGAATGTCAGAATTTGAATTTAGCTGTGTATGTGGTTTGCCTTCTTCTAGATTATCCATTGCGAAGAAAAATATTTCAAGATGTTTGTCTTGATAGTTGAATGCACCGACCCAGGGAAGTAAATAACAAAATCCCTGAATGGTATGGGACCACTGTGGTCGCTCCTGATGAAAATTGGTGCTTCTTTCCTATGTTGGATATTTTTGGTTGGGGGAAGGAGACAGCTTGCAGACCACACCAGAGGCAGGAATGGTTGAGAAGAGCTCTCTATACACTGCCTACCCTTTGTTTCCCAAGGAAATGGGAAGATGAACAGGATGTAGAGCTGAAACTCCTCATCTGATGAAGAGCAGCAGTTGAGGATTTTCCTGATTTAAAGCTAAGCAAATAGGCTTTTTACATTGCTGAAGTCTACTTTTAAGCAGGTAATGCAGAGCACTGTTGGCAGAATACGTGCTTTCAGCTGTTGGGATACACTAACCTTTGGGGAACCTTCTGGGCATGAATCAGGAGATGCTTATGAGAGGTAATGTTGCCACCACTCTCATATGCATTTCTTGCAGTAGTCAAAGTTTTAATTACCATTTCTGCTTGTGAAGATGGGATGTTGGGTTAAACTTCAGTTTGATATTTTTTTTTTTTTTTAATTGGGTGCTGGAGGGGGGCACTTTGGTTCCTATTCCTTTCAGTGTTGAAGGACCTCTGAAGTTAACCCGAATTCATCCTAAAGATGGAAAGAACAATGAACACAAAGACTATGGTTTGAAAAAGAACTTTTTTTTTTTTATTTTTTTTTCCCCTGTAAGTCAGTGCTGTGTTTTGCACTGATTGATGTTTTTGAATGTTGGAGGTTGGCAAATAGGGGTCAATCTAAATGAATATATAAAATAAATAAATACAGCAAGTCTGATTAATACCCAAAGCAATTCTATTCCCAGACATACACATAAACCAGCTCCACCCCGATTAATCAGGTCTGACTGTACTGTGTAATACTTACCATTTTTTAATTAAAATTGAAAGCTCTAACTGTCCAGAGCGCTACATGTGTGTTCTCTGAAAAATTACAGCACAAGCAGAGGCCATTTTTTCCTACTCCTGCTACAAATTCCATACTGAACTTTAAAGGCAATTTCAGGTGCAGCTGAATACTATCCATTATCTTTGCCTGTACTCCTAATCAGAGTAGCACAATCTGCCTCCAAAAACATTTGGCTGTTCTTTCTGAAAGCAGATGCTCTTGAAAATGTAGCTGTCAATAGCTCCCCTTACCAGTGTTTTCTTACAAAGAAATATTCCAGTTAAGGTTTACTTGGATTTAACTACACGCTTATGATCATGCTGGCGAGGTATAATATGTTTGCCTGTGTGCATGGAACTAATCAATAACCTTCTTCTTTGTGACCCTGTTTTTTGCTTTTGCTCCTGCCTGTATAAATCAGGAAGATCTCCGCTCAGATGAGTAGTTACACCTGGCTAAAAATATGGGAGATGAGACGCGATTCCTTTGTTTGAAGTAGAAGCAGCTTTTTGTACAGGGAGACAATAAACAAGTACTTCATGGTTGCCTTCTCTCTGTGCTGTTTTTTTCCTTTTTTATTATTTGAACAGACAAGATTTTACTCATATATTACGCCAAACCAACGACTCCATCTAGTTTCCAAAAACATGCTTTTTTATAGCAAAGAATACTCCTTTCTTGTCTTGCTGAAGCACATATTTTTACATGATTTGCACGGATAATATAACTCCACTGAGTAGCTTGATAGAATATATCACTCTTCACAGTCTAGCAATCCCCCTCCTTAAATAATGGAAGTGGTAGACTCCTGGTAGGCTTGATTTTAAACATTTTAAATATATATAATGGTTTGCATACTGTGCAGTGATTTGTAAAATGTGAATGCCTACAAAAACCATGGTTACCAAGCATAACATTATCTTATTTTTACTTACACAACCAGTAAAACAGCTGGAGGTCTAAAATCATGGTCTGGCATTAAATGCATTACTACATTTTAACCATGCAGTATGAGGCTGTCCTTTCAATTGGGAGACAGAAAGAGAAAGAAAATGTAGTGATTACTGGAAAATTAACACCTCCCATTTTAATAGACTGATTATACCAACAGCACTTAAATAGAAACCCTTCAATTGAAATGAATTGGAATTTTATCTATCTATCTAAAGAGAGATAAAGGCACAAGTGGCTTTGAGCTACACAAATCGTAGTATCAATCTTCAGAGTGGAAATGGAGTATTAGTGGAAATGAAATATTTTACTAATGGAAATTATGTCTTTTGTTTTAAGACTCACCTGTATGACACCATTTAAATTTATTTCTTTTTATTCCTGTCCTTGAAAATAGATCTGTATCATCAGTGCTTCTCTAGTTTCCATTTTCAAATCTTTTTAACATCCATGATTGTAATTGACTTGAAATGAATTAAACTGTAAGCCATGAAGCAAATAAATCATTGCATCGTGACCACAAAGTTTAGGGCTTCACCTCAGGTAGTGTTACCAACCCATATCGGTAAACCTGCACAAAAGTGGTGTCAAAGGAGAATAGCTTTGCTACTGTATGTGGTGCCTCAGAAATAACATTTAAATTGTTCTTCCAAAAATATGCTCTTATGGGCCTTGTTGAGATGTTCAGGTTCTCCTGGGATGTAGTTTCAGTGGGGGCTTTTGCCTGGTGGGAGGCTGATGCGAGATGAGGTTCTGAGCCCCATTGTGTCCAATGAACAGGACACCCGGAATATTGCAAGATCAGGCAGTGTGGCACAGCTCAAATTAGAAATTTCTAATAGTTAAAAAACATATTCTTAAGTGTGTTCATTCTTTAAAATGTCCCAAAACCAAACATTTCTCTATTTCATCTTTCTCTCGCACATCATGGTGCCCCTTGGCAGAGTGTCCCCTCTTGGATCCAGAAGGATACTCCACCAAAATATCCCCAGAGTTCCTGAATTCCTCAGATTTCAGGAGTCTGAAGAGTATCAGCAAAACAAAGGGGTCACTCGACACCTGATCAATGTGACTCCAATAGGTGGTCAGCAATGCCGGTACAGAGTCAGAACCGTCAGCACTTCCCAAATTGGCCTTGAGAAGCTGCATACTCTTTCCCTAGGTAGATCTTCCAACTATAAGCCCATTCATGGCATGTGGTGGTTGCAGTGGAAGTAAATAGCATTTGTGTGGCTCCTCCAGCCCCAACACATGTATAAGGGAGGGTGGCCAGGACTTGGTATGCTGCTTTCTTGCTCTGCCTGCACTAGGGAACAGTGGGAGAGTCTGTGAAACCTTGTCCTTGTGACATTAGGAGACTGAGATCTGATTCATCTGCCTGATAAAGCTTTGAACAAGGTACATGGGGAATAAAAAGAGTTTGATTCTTGTCTCATGACACAAGTTTTACATCAGTGGTATTACTGGCTGTGTTTACACAGGCGGCTGAGCCAGCTCTCAGACTCCACATGGTCCATTAAAACCAGCTTGTGCCTCCCCTGCAAAGCCCTCTAGCTTACTTGTCTGATGCTCTCAAAGGGCCATAGCAGCTGCATGCTCCCCACCTCCCCAAGGGCCAGTACCCTCCAGGCATGAGCCTCCAGCTCCCCTGGGGACCTTGGGTGGGGGAAGGAGAGTCCTTCCCCTCTCGCAGGCTGCTAAACCAAAGGTGAGGAAGGAGTGATGGCTGTCATCTGCCCCAGCAACTCTGGTTGACTGTGCAAGCCCATCCTCTGGTGTGGGAATGGTCATCCTGGGCACTGAGAACCTCCATTGTGTGCTTAAGGAGCCAAAGTAGGATCTTGGCCAGGCTAAACAGCAGAGCAACAACTCCCAAAGAGCAACACACCCCCNCTTGAGAGCACCTTTACTTACACCATAGATAGCAAAGAGTAAAGTTGTGTCAGACAAAGCATGGTGTCCTGGAGTCAAAAATGACTTATTTACTTCAGGGAGGATCAGAGAAGAACGCAGATTACACAACCAAAAGGAAGAAAGCATTTAGCAAATAATGGAGGAAAAAAATCTGCACTTTTATTCAAAGAAAATGAGCATTGTAGTAAATATGCAGAAAATCCACACCAAGTACAAATCTGGTTTCTGTGTGTAAATGTGTGGTCTTGTTGCAATCTTTATGGAAGCTGTTTCAGCTTCAAATGAATGTAGTGTTTCTGAAATAGTTTAAACAAATGTGATCCGTCTATGTGAGGAAACAATGGATGTAGTAAACAAGCAAACATGTTGTCAATAGCTAAGCGAGAAGGATGCTGAATGTTCCATCAAAGGAGGACTAAGAGTGGGATTTCTGATGTTACACCTATCCAGTGCTTGTGCTTGGTAGGTGACAGGGATGGGTTTGCAGCTCACAGGTCAGCCCTACACACTCCAGAGTCAGGGGATGGACACCTGCTTTTAGCAATTTCCAGCCATACCAATGGGAATGCGTAGGGATCAGTTTCATGTCTTAAAAACAAAAAGCCCATTCATTCTATGTTTCAGATGTGGTTTCATGTTTTTAGCACCTGACCATTTTTCTTATGACACCCTGCTGCAAAAGGAGAAGGTGTTTATCTATGTTACAGAAGAGCCTTGTAGGACGGCCAGGCTCTCCTGCCCTGGTTATCTCCTCTCAGTTTTTTACATGTGCTGGGAGTAGGTATCACACAGCGCAGGGAAGAAAGCTGCCTTTGCATGGGTTGAGCCGAACCCAGTGCCATCATCAGCGGTACCCGTGTTTTATGCCATTTCCTCTACTGCCAGCTCCCTTGGATGTGGGCTCTAACCTGTAGTTGTGGCAAAGTTTAAGCTGCTTTCCCTAACTGTGCCCAGGTTTTCACTCTGCATTGAGAACAGACTTGGGGGTGAGAGAGGACTTGGGGGTGTTGGTTGATGAGTAACTCAACATGACCTGGCAATGTGTGCTTGCAGCCCACAAAGCCAACTGCATTCTGGGTTGCATCACAGGAATTGCGGCCAGCAGGTCCAGGGAGGTTATTCTGCCCCTCTACTCTGCTCTCTTGAGACCCTGCCTGGAGTACTGCCTCCAGAGGAGGGCCACAAAGGTGATCAGAAAGCTGGAGCACCTTTCCTATGAGGACAGGCTGAGAGTGCTGGGGTGGTTCAGCCCAGAGAAGAGAAGGCTCTGGAGGGACCCTATAACAGCCGTCCAGTACCTCAAGGGGACTACAGGAAAGATGGGCAGGGGGCTCTTTATTAGGGAATGTAGTGATAGGTTTTAAACTGAAAGAGGGTAGATTCAGATTAAATATCAGGAAGAAATTGTTTCTTGTGAGGGTGGTGAGGCACTGGAACAGGTTGCCCAGAGAAGTTGTGGATGCCCGATCTTCCAGAGGTGTTCAAGCCCAAGTTGGATGAGGCTTCAAGCAAACTGGTCTAGCGGGAGGTGTCCCTGCCCATGGCAGGGAAGTTGGAACTTGGTGATCCAACTCTAACCATTCTGTAATTCTAGGAAGGGGAGGACAGGAGAGCAGAGCATCACCTCATCCAGCCTGCTTCTTCTGCACCATTTTTCATGAGGAGGTCACTGCTCCTGCAGTGAGGGTGGAAGTCCAGGCATAACTGCTGCTCACCCACCCTCTGCAATCTGCCAGAGGAACTAGAGCCACCTCTTCCTCCTCCTCCTCCTCGAAAAGCACTGCCAGCACCAGGAAATCCCAGGGGCTAGCACCCTTTGGCACAGCTCCATGGGAGGTTAAGTCAGCACAGCAAGCAAAGCACAGCATTTTACTTTTAAATCAGAAAAAACTTTCCTACAAACACACACCACTGTACTGTTAATGTTGCAGGACTTGCTAATTACTTACACATTCCTGACTTACAAGCATGTGATTATTTGTGGCCTTCACTTTTCACTTGTGTTATTTTTGCACTTTTTTTTTTTTTAGGGTGACAGCAAAGAACCTTAATTTACTGTCTGCTGCCAATTAGCTGTTTAGTCCTTTTCCCACAATTGAAAAGCTTCTGTGACTTAGAAAGTACTACAGATGTTGCCAGATAAACCTCAACAGCTTCTCTCTCCATACCTAGTGGGAATTAGATTTACAAATACACTTTGAGGATTTTAGTCTGAGACTCAGAATTTGGCTGTATTAAGAAGCTCTGCTCACTGCTCTGTAAGTCCAAAAGACTTCATGGGTTCCTTCTCTTCAAGTTTTCACAGAATAGCTTGTCCATGTCTTGGACCAAATAGCTGAGCAGTTAATGAACTATGTATACACAGGCCCTATGTCCAGCTATGAATTCACACTTAATAGTTTAACAAAGAGATGTCTGGCTTCATACGTTTTTTCTTCTTTTTAAAATAGCGATAGGCTTGTCAATTAAATCCATCTTTGAAATAGATTTTACAAACACATGGACTGCCCATTGAGATTCATTGAATATTATCTTTTCAATGTGTTTTTCAAAAAGAAATAAACAACCCAATATTCTATTATAATCAGTGGGTATGTTTTACTTTTTCAACTTTCCTAGGTACCAAACATCTGACGGGATACTGTAAAACCCTCTAGAAAAATTTTTCTTTTTTTGGGAGACCAGTGTGAAATTTTTCAGCCCGAAATGCATGTAAAGCTAGATTTTCAGAAGTATATGCCACTGCCTCCATTTCTGGATTTCAGACCCAAGTACCCAAAGTATGATTTTTCAGGGATGCTGAGCAAACACAATTCCTACAGACTCCAGGCAGAATTTTTTCCTGTTCACCACTGCTGCAAATCAAGCTCTACATTGCTAAGGGGACCAGAGAGCATTTCTTGAATGGTTTTTACTTCCAGTATTTCTTAACTATGGAAATAGGCTTAAGTGATACTTGGTGGCATTCAGTCACAGATGACACAGCTCATAAAGCTGAAAAAAACCTGCAAAACTTAAGTGGTGAAAATTCACCTCAGTGCATGAGAAAAAGGGGAGAGGGAGAGATTTTGAGCTAAAGCTTCACTCTTTGAAAAGGAGACAGACAGTTTGCATCTACGGGCATGAATATTACAAGCTTCAGGTGTCCCAAAATGTTGTGAAAAGCAACACTAGGAATTGGTGGCAAATGATATGCCCAAAGATATCCAGGAGAACAATGGCTTTTGCCTCAGTTACAAGTAATTTGGGGAAGCCTTCACAGACTTTCTTTTTTTAAAGAGGAAACTCTTCCCTGAGCATGAGAAGTATGAAGAGAATCTGGATCCATTATAAAATGCTACATGTCTGAAAGTATTTTTATTGTTTATTTTCAATATTGTTGGATCACACCTCCCTTACTATCCCCCAAACATGCCCCCCTCCATTTCTTTCTATAACTTTTAATTGGATCCTTGATTTCCCCCAAGCAGGCAGTCCTTAATTACATTTTACATACATAGCAATGCAGCACAAGCTGGTCAAAACAGCTGTGGGAAAGTTTCTGTTTTGAAGGAAATATTACTGGTAAGGATAATTTTGCAGCCAAATGGGGTTTTGTTTCATTTGTATTAACATAGTATCTTCTATCTCCTCTCAACCAGTTTCTGTACGTACAAGTAGGCAGCATTTCTTCCTAGACATAGTGGTTTCTGCTGCAGCTTTCTGCATTTTCATTTTGCGAGCCAATATTCAAACATGGATGTTTATTTTTATGGTTTTGAAGATCATAGCAGGAGGTTTGGTACCCAGATATCACTGAAAGCTCTTTGTGAAGTCATTTAAATTTATTAACATATATTCTTCCATGGGATACAAGGCATTCACGAAAAAAAGAAGGTCACAAATCTTAATTTAGACTTTTCAAAGAATTATGACACCTAGTGTCACTGGGTGATGACTCTCATTTGGAGCAAGGAAAATAGCAAGGGTCCTACACATAGGGTCCTACGCATAGTTGCAAGGCAACTTACGGCCATATTTCACGGTGGTCTTGGTCAGGGCTCTCCACTTTATCCCTGACACTGTTTTTGTAAAGCATTGCTACTAGCTGACTTGTGGCTAGATGGACTATAATGATAGTTCACTCTAGTTAGCCCTGGAAGCTTGTTTGACCTGAGCTCAACCACTAAGCTCAAGTGGCATTGGCTTGTATTTGCTGCATTATGAATCTGACCCAGAAGACACACAGAGTATGTTTGTAAGCATTTGCCCAGCAAACAATGCAAGGTGTGATTATCCTCTCATGTCGGCTTTTTGTGGTGTAAGTCTTTTTACTTGCATGGGGTTATTTGTCATTTACATGGCTACAGGAGAATATACTGAAAGACCCTAAGGGTTAAGGGTTCATGAAAGAATGTAGAATAAACTGCTTGCATTGAATCACAGGAGTGTGATTTCTGAGCTAACATTTGTAAAGCATCCTTTCCTGGAAAACCTGTTTTTTTCTCTCTATGAAATAATTTCCTATAGCAGAACTGTGATATGTCAAGAAATGTATTTCATAATCTGTTTATTAAAATTTTATTTTCACATTTATTTTATGTTTCTCCTATTAGATGTTTTCTTGGATGTTAATGTATGTTATTCAGCTCACAAGGCATCTTGGACAATTTCTCAAGTAACTTATTGAAATCTCTGAATTCTGCAGATCCTGTTTTGTTCTCATGATGCTCACTTATTATTCTTTTTCACTTTTTATCATGTAGCATTATAAGTACATTAAATTAGTAATGAAAAATGAAACCACAGGAGTCCAGTGTATTCTAGATAATGACTGATAAGTCTTCTCACTTGTCTGTGTTACGTTATAGTGTCATAACTTTCCTTTATATCCAATAATATTTTTCATTACTGCACCATCCACAGCACAGAACTGTAGGGGATTGTTCAGTTTCTAACAATATTTTCCTTAAGTAAATCCATATCTAATAACAGCATTTATTTTCTCTTTCTTTTCATGCTGTGTAGTGGAAGGTAACGCACTGATTTCTCTTAGCTTCATATTGGTTTTACAGGTGCTCAAAGATGTCAGCAACGGATATTAAAGAAGATACATCAGAAAATAGAAGAGGGCAAGGTGCAGTGCTGCTCAGGAGCTGCAAAAGCTTTAGCTCTGTGCCCTGGTGTCAAGGGGATTAAATGTGAATTTGACAATAAAGAATGGATAGGGGGGTCATTGACTTTGAGCACAGATCATCCCCAGGTGAGTGTGTGGAGGCTGCCCAGGTGACAGGCACAGCTGCCTCCCATCTAGTGCAATCAGATGCTGTAGTTAGTCAGAACCTGTGGCTAGTTAATGTTTTGTTCCCCCCCACCCCCCTTTTAATTTCTCTTCCTTCAGGACCATTTGTTAGTTGGTTTGCATCTTGGTTCACGACTGCTGTTTCCTTCTTGGTGGTGCTTCTGCTTGTCTGGGCTGTTTTTGCTTTGGTGACTTGCAGTAGAATTGAACTGAATTCAACAGTTGAACTCTATGGTGGCTTTAGGGTGTGCTTGTATCCTCAATATGTTTTTTTCTGGAAGTGGTCAGTGTTATTCTCTGTGTGGAGAGAATCTTGCAGTTGCTGCAGTGGACAGGAGTCCATAAACTGTCCAGCGCCCTTAAAATCTCAGGGGTTCCATCCTATCTCAAATCTGTGCATTAAAAAATGCTTTGGTGGAGCACAGGAATGTCCTTCATAGGCTGGCTTGCTGGAGCTTTGAAGTTGCATAGTGAGTAACGTTTGTTTTTTGGCCTGTGACTGTACTGGGTGTTCTCACAGATAGTGGGTATGGGCTGTGTGTTTCCTCCTGTAGGGGTGAACTGGGGGAAACAAAACATGTGTGCAAGGGACATCCTTCCTTTCCTGTAGTGGAGCTGTCGAAAAGATGAATTTCTTCAGAACTGAAAAAAACATTTCGTGGTTAAAGTAACTAAAACAAGTAATTTGCTTAACGTACTTGCTGTCAAGTGTTTTTATTTCTGACAATTTCCACTTCCTCTTAACTGAATCTTGTTGTGAAATGATAAACTTTAGAACTGCTTTTAGAGGTGTCTCTGTGGCCCAGCAATACAAGTTGTCCCTCTGGGGGCTCCCCTTTCTTTGGGGCCTGCCCCTGGCTCATGTGGGGACAATCAGGACCATGCCCTGGAGGTAGAAGCTGTGGGATTTAATTCCTTCAAGTCTGAAAGGCACTGAACCCAACTTACTGTGGGTAATTGTAAGGCTACTAAGGTGCAGCTTTAGAAAAAACAATTAACACCTTCTATACCCTGTTTTTCATGGGAGTTTAACTTAACCCCAATCCCCTCTCAACCCTACAGCAGCTTCCAGCAGCAGGGTGGTGGGCTGGAGCAGGGGTGATGTATGTCCTGGAGGTAATTGGTGCCCACGGTCCCTGGTTAGCAGGCTGCTCATCAGCATGAAAATCAAACTGGGCAGATAGGAGGTCCCAGATGAAGTTCTTTGCCTTTGTATGTATCTTGTTTCTGTCTCTGCCTGCCAGTGGTTTATTTTGTGATAGCTTGAAGCAGAAGGCACTTGTTGATGGCTGAAGACTTCTGTGTGTTGTGCCCAGGGCCAAGGACCCAACTGTAGTTTGCATAAGTACCTGCCATTGCTTATGGTTATGTAAAGCAGGGATGAATATCTAAACCCAGGATCAAAAGCCTCCTACACATGAATGAGTCTGTTAAGGGAGAAAGAAAACTAAGCAGAGCTGTGTCAGTGAAAGCATGGATGGCTTCACATTTTGGTTTGTGGAAGAGCTGAAAGTAAAGACAAACAATGAAAACGTATGGTATTTCTTAAACACCAGGCCAGTGGGGAAAGCAATTGTGGAAGAAAGATTCCTCTTCTCCCCTCCGTTTATACAGGCACAGAAAAATTTGCCAAGTTGCAGGGAGATGCCAGGCAGGATTTTGAGGATGGCTTTAATGAAAGAGCAGGAGGAACCATTGTTTAAGGGGCAGTGACTCAAATTGCCTAAGCACACCATGTGTGTTACAGCCAAAAGGACCAGTGGTCTTTTATGCCCCTCCTATGGCAGGCTTGGCTCCAGTCCTGCCAGAGGAATGAAAAAGATAAGTTAATTGAAGGGGCAACAAAAACCCATCCTCTTCCAGGAATGTTTGTATTTTGGAATGCCTCCACTAACTTCAGATGGTTTGGGGATCAAAACTGCTGTGCTCAGAAAAAGTCCTCGGCATGCTCATTGCAGCAGGTGTGGGTTATCTGTTTCATACTGGAGTGGTGGCATGGGAGACAGCCTGATGTGAGGGGCTGGCATCTGCTCTTGCCACCAGTCAGACCGAGAGCTGTGAGATGCCTTTTTTATATTGCACACAGCTATTTCTTCCTCTATTTTCTGAAAAAAAACGGGTGGCAGGGACAGTCAGTGGTAACCATGCAACACTTTTTCAACAAAATGCTGTCTTTGCTCAAAGTGATGTTCCTGTGCCTGCAACCTAGGTAGTGACCCCCTGCCTGCCTGGGGGTGACTCTTGTATGTTTGAAGCAAAATGGATGTAGAATGTCCTGGTGACTTCTTTTTACAGTGCTTGTAGTTTGAGTTGTAGTTGAGCCTCTTGGGTGCTGGCTATGGGTCAAATGGAGCAGATAAAATATCAAGGTAGTTTTTGTATGTGGTAAGCATGTTCTTTCTCACTGGTATCCTCCCTGACCTGCTGCCTTTGGTCCCTAACCTGTCTTACACCTCTGCCTCCTCCTTGAGTTGCAAAATTTCCCCAGAAGCACTTTTCTTTGCTTACCTCCCCCAAAAGTTTTCACCTTTTAACAGTGATGGAGACTTCAGATGTGAGAAAGCTAGGATTTCTGTACATCTTCTGAGAGGGCCAGAAACCACCTAAATTACTAAACTTTCCAATACAGCTCCTCTAATAGCATTTATACACAGTAAAATTCCTTATTACAAATGAGGATTTTAATTCTAAGCTTAGCTTGATAGAATGTAATTTAAAGCCATTTAGGATGGCTTAGCCTTCAAAGCAAACTCAGGATTGTTTAATTAGTCATGCAAGCCACTGAATGCTACCCATAACACAAAACAACTAAAGTATTTATTAGTTTTAGAGCTAAGTTAAGCCTTGCTTGTTCTAAATTTTCAATAAAGTGCATCAAGTGTTAAGCATGTCTTGCTTTTTCCTAATCTTCCAATGCTCAGTAAATTTTATTTGTGAATAAAAGCATAGCCCAAGTGTTGCAAGATGTAGAATGAAAACAAAATTGAATCAGTTCTTGTACGCATTAGTGGAAATAGTGGTAATAGCAGTGCTTAGGACGTTCCAAGTGGTTTTTTGTTTATTTTTTTTAAACTGCCTTCAAAAGAAATGCAAACCCGTCAAAACTTTGTACTGTGACTGTTGAATGACTTTATTTTTTTTTTTTTCTATTTACTAAACTTTTGAGACAAGTTGTGCTAAAAATCAAAGTCCCAGTAAGGCCTGTAGAATTTACAAAATGCATCAAGGAATAAACTTGTGTGATACAGGTGGAAAATGGTCTTTATTCATGGTTTTCTTTAAGAAGGGGCTGGCATTGGCAATGCCAGAGTTCCAGGAATTAAATTGGAGTCAATGCATAGACAGCTCAGGGTTGTGGAATTTCTTGTTGCTTGTTTGTATTATTTGGATCTGTGAAGGTCTGGCTGAGATCAGGAGCAATGCTTAGAACTGGGATTACAGATTGCCTTCAGTGACAACCCTTCACACATTATTAGACATTGACATTATTGACATTATTAGATGAGTTTAGGTCCTTTAGAAGGGTTTGACTCTTCTGCCTCTGTAAACTTTAACCTTGCAGGAGAGCATGTAATGCTTCCGCGGTGCTGGGAACACAACGGGTTGTAGCTCAAGTCATACCAAGGTAGGATTTAGCCATTGCATGTCCGTTTGGTCTGTAAAGGGCTTGACTTGCTGCCTGAGAGCCTAAGTCTGGGTTATAGTATAGCTTTTGCAGAGAGAAATCTGTCCTTCTACATAGATGGGAGAAATCTCCCCAGCACTACTCTAGGGAAAAAGTTTCACCTGTATGGCCTCTGTTTCAGTGTGCCTCAAATTAACTGGTGAGTTGAAATTGTGGCTGTAATGCTCTTGCAAATATTCTGTAACTGGTGAAAAAAGAATGAATATTACTTTTCTTACAAACTGCTTATGATTCTCTTCAATGCCTCAGATATTTTCTTGGTCACAGCAGTCAGCTTTTTACAGGTGAATTGTTTTCTGGATTCCGTTGGTGTTTATGATGAATTATGTTTCCACCATGAGTTAACAACAGCAGGAAATGCATTACTTTCCTCCATGAAAATCAAGCCTAAAATAACAAATATCCCGTAACAAATTAGTGCATCATTGAGAGTGGATTTATGTGGCTGTTGTTTTGAAGCAGTACTTCTGCTTTCATTACTTTTTTCAGGATAGCGATAAAATGGGACTGTTAGACAACTGTTGCAGGTACTTGTTCCCTGCTTTCATAACTATCCTACTCTAATTCTCCTTCTTTCTATAGTCAAAAAAAAAAAAAAGCCTTCTTGTATCAGTCTATGGAACGAGGGAGTATAAAATGACTATCGTAGAAGATGTTAATGTTACAGAAAGAATAATTTACCTGTGGGAAGAAATGAGCGTAGCCTTAAGCAGCAGACTATATTTAGAAACAATGTGCTTGTGACACGTGCAAAACATATGGACAAGGCATTTGGCTCACCAGGATGCTTGTGCTGGCTTGTTCTGGTCAGGATTTGGGCACTGCCAGAAGCTCAGGGCTGATCCTGAGTCTGGGAGCATGCAGGGCATGCCTGCACTGCTTCAGGGGCTTTTAGAGTCTTTGGGTTGTGAAATAAGCAACCAAGATATAACCTGGTTAAACCAAGACCTTCCTGCTAAGGCTGCCTGAGGCTCTGGCAGCCCAGAATACCTGGCCACAGAGCATTCTGAGACAAGAGGGCTCTGCTAGGACAGTGCCGTCACTGGGCAGAGTCTGCTCAAACCTCATGGAAATAGCTGGACCTGATGAGGTGGAGTTTTCCGATGCAAATATTCATAAAAATCCACTGTTGTCCCTGCCTTGGAGGGACAACTGAAAAACAAAGGCTTGGAAGGTTGTTGGGGATCTTCTGATAAGATGCTTCTATAAAAGGACAAAATGTTATAACTCTTTGTTTGTTGATTTCCTGTCATGTGAAATGTTAGTTTCTGTGGCGAATGAGAGAAACTCCAACACATTATCAGTCTTTAAGTTTACTCTGCCCTAAGGCTTTGGTAATTTAACTTCATCCTCTTTCAAAGTGTGTGTCTTTATTTTTTTTTCTTCTTGTTTTTTTAAACTTGAAACTTAAGGGGGGAAAAAAAACAACCCAACCTTTCCAAATCTGCCCCCACTCCCTCAGGTGATGCTCTTCTGAAGTGTAAATGCTCAATTATGCAAAGATAAGAACATGAGAAACTTTGGAAAGAAAAAAAAGGTTACCTTGATTAATGAGGAAAGCTGTGTTAATAATGGGTTTTTAGTCTCATGGCCAAACCGAGGAAGGGATGGGGGAAGGGACACAATCTAATCTAACTAGAAGTAGCACTTGCATAAAGCCAGAATTAACACCAGGGACAGAAGAGAAATGCAGGTGGCTGGGAACGCTCTTTATTTCTTGAGACTCTCTTCTGGTCTCTTTCCATCTTTCTCATGGCAGGAGGGACTCGGTGATAACAGACATGTACAAGGGTGTGGTACAATGGCTCTCGGGGTAGGAGGCTGGACAGGGATGTTATTCTTTCCTGCCAGGAGAGGTGGAGGACATCAGGGCTGCTCTTCCTTTACAAGCTGCAGCTGGTTTCTGTACCAAATAAGACACACAATCTTAAGCTGAGTTGTATCCATGTTGCTCCAGACAAGGAACGCTGCTGGCTGCATTTTGCCAAATGGAGGTACAGAAAGGGAATATTTTGGAAGATCTTTTTCATTTTAAGTGGCATGATCTAAGTTCTTATATCAACTAGATACTGGAATGAAACACTTCAATATAATATTACTAGAAAGCTGCTAGATAAACCTGGTAGGTAAGATGATTTTGGTCATGAAGAAAAAGAATTTCTTTAGAGTAAGCTTCGTTATGGAACTTTTGTAGTTTAGAGAACACAAATCATGTTCTCTACATGCAGGTATGAGATACTTCAGGTCTCTGGTATTTGAACTGGTACCATTCATCATGATGTCAGCTTCAGGTCTGAGCAGATTAAGTGTGTGGTGTAATGCTGAGACATTAAGGCTGAAGAAATCTCCTTCCAGGACTTCAGCAAGAATTTATATGCTGCTGGTGCT
Source organism: Pedionomus torquatus (assembly GCA_013398155.1). Taxonomy (NCBI): domain Eukaryota; kingdom Metazoa; phylum Chordata; class Aves; order Charadriiformes; family Pedionomidae; genus Pedionomus; species Pedionomus torquatus. The sequence continues at coordinate 94,183 of VZRU01011690.1, forward strand.
AAGTGTCTTCTCCCTCCCTCATTACTCTTTATGGATGGTTTTACTGTTCGTGATGATTCCCTTTTTTGCTCATCCTTCTGTCTTCACATGTTCCTCTTTGGATATCTCTTTGTTTGACTACACTGTAGAGTGTACAAGCATATGTCTCTGTCTTATGACTCATGTCCTGCGTAACTTTTTTTTCTTTGGTATAGTTTATGTCCTGCATAAGTTATGTTTTGCTTGCTAGATATCACTGATGAAGGAGATTAATTGCAGATATACCATGATGCTCCTTTTTGAACCACAAGTATCTGTGAGTGCCTGGCTCTATTGGTAACTATTTATGAACTCATTATCAGCATGTTGGTTTTGATTCTTTCTTTCTTTTTTTTTTTAATTTAAAAAAAGCGTGTTCTATTTAATTAAAATGGATGTGACATTTTCTAAGCTTTAGAAAGCTGCATCTATTATCCTTATGTACAGTCACTTAAACTAAAGAATCCTGTATTAAGGATACCTTGTTTGTGTCTAGTTCAGCCACTCAAGGCTAGCAACATTCAATTTAATACATGAGCTGTTTGAAATCTGTGCATCATTTGAGGCATACCTGCTGCAGACCTTACCATCCCACAGCATATTCTTTGTTCTGTGGGTTCCCCATTGCTGGCTTTGCAGGTCTGAAATCCCTTAAGAGAGAAAATTGCCCCATGCCAGAGTTTTAATTGATTTTTAAATCGGTCTCTTGATGTGCGCAAGCTAAACAGTCACTTCTCCAGGCAAAGGACCTGATGGTTATCACTTTCTCAATTACATATCAGTGAGACTGCACTCAGTTAAGTGAAGTTGACTTTGATTCTCAGGCCCAGAGAAACACAGATAATGGTAACTTGGTCTGCAGACCATAATGCCCAGACACTTTATGTTACAGAGATGGGTTCTGGACTAGAATTTCCTCTAGATTCTGTAGTAATGGAGACTCAGGGGTTGGATCTATCCAAAAGCATGTTGAAAAGCACAGAGCTCTCAAAATACAGCAAGGACTTGCTTTGTCCCAGAGTAATTCACAATAGGATGTATATGTGAAAGGACTGGTTATTTAAGACTATTTAAATATTTTTGGGGGTGTTTAATGCCTATATAAGTTAATCTTATCATGTCTGCAAGCCTTCTGAGAATTGTTTTTTTGGAGCTTTAGAAAAACATTGCCCTCTGAGCCTTGAAGATACTTGCGTCTTGGTCCGGGCTTGGCTGAGCCTTATGATCATCTGTTCTTTGTCTTCTCCCCCCCCACCCCCTTCCAATAACTAGTACCCCCGACCTGCCCTCAAGCCCTGCACCAAAGAACCTGATGGGCTCTGTGAAGTGTGGTTTAGGTTTGTTTGTGTTTGAATGTTTTGTAAGTGCTTGGTGCCTGGGACAGCTGTGCAGTGGGATCTGCCTTCCAGTGGGAAGGGCTTGAAGCCTGCTAATTATGTCTTAGCAAAACATGAATAATATATAGGTGTCAATGTATTTTTATTTATTTTTTTTAATAAGGCAAGGTAGGATTTCTCATACAGCTTCATATAACGAGCACTCACAAAACATTCAGTAGTGGGGACTCTAATGAGCTTTTACTGCTCTGCAAGGAAGGAACATAAAATCACAAAGGCGAAGTTTTGAAATGCTTAAAAATAACTGAACTAAAGCATTGCTCAGCATTATTTAGCTTCCTAATGAAAAAGCGAAAGCCCCCCAATTCTGCTTTATGTCTACTGAGTTTTCTATGAATTCAAAATAGTGCAGTACCTCTGGAAGTATCTTTTAGTGGCAAGAGCAAACTAAGTTGAAATGTTTTGTGAAAGGAGCTTGTCTCATCAGTGCAATGGCAATGAAGTTTAGAATAAAGTAAATGTTTTCATCTATTCAAGTAATCTGAATAATGCACAGTCATCTGAATTAATAGGCAGGAAGTCAATCAAATTTTTCTGTTAACTTTATTCACTCAAGGCATGGCTTTCTGAGGTTTATAAAAAATGTCAGCAGAGCTTGACTGGCATTTAGCAATATATAATTAATTTGGAAATGTCTGTTTAAAGGGCAGTAAATTTACTGTGTGCAACATAGTTTACTTTTCTGGAGTGGGTTTGTTTCTTTCAAAGAGATGTAAAACTGAAGTCATGAGTAATAGTAGTAATGTTGTTCTTTCTGTGATGCCAGTGTGGGATCTACCTGTATTTTAATGATTATGTCTGTTGGTGAAGTCACTCTTTACTTTATTAAACTGCTGCCGCACCTCAGCAAGTGATGTAGGGTTTAAATGTCATTTCATGAGCACTGTGATTCCTTGAGATATGTGATGCTATTTGTAGTCCCAAAGTAGTTGGTTATTAGCTGTAATTATTTAATGAATTAAGTGATAGTCACCTAAAAGCATTGAAATGGAGATTGATCAGCAATAGTGTAGTGATGAACAAGAAAGTAAACTGAATTTGTTAAGATCAGTGAGCTGAAGATCTCATAGATATCCGTCCGCTGGAATTCAGCTTGTTTGCTTATATTGTCCCAGTAAAGTGTTAATTTTCTGATGCCCTCTTGTCATGTCTGATAATATCTTGAAAGCAGGACTCGGGTATGGCCTGAATGGTAAAGCAAAGCAGTACTATTGATTTCTCTCTTCTCTTAAACACCAGGGTGTGTTTCTGGCCACCTGAGGCATTTGAGTAACTTTCAGCATATGAACAGGTATCTAAGGCCAGAGGCTGCATTTGCCCTCAAGCCCTCTTTTGACCTTGCAAGACCCAGCCCTCAGTATGAGCTTTTAAATACCTTCTGTCTTTTACAGTACAGTTTCTTTTCTACAGTGAACTCTTCATGTGGTACCACATCAGTGCCACTTGACATCTTAATGATTTCATCCTGTATTTATTAATTTAGGGTACCTTAAAACATGTTTATTGTGCACTTGTACTCTGATGCAGTGCAAGCTTAGTAAACCAACCACAGAAGTGCACAGCTTCAAGCATGTGAGTGGATCCAGTTACAGGACTTCAAACTACTCTTGATTAGATCTAGGCTAATTTCACTCTTGATTAATTGTAGACAGTAAAAACAAGATGGTAGACAAAAGGGCTTTGTAAAGTTAATATTGAGCACTGCTACTGTGCGGAGGTATGAACCACTGAGATGTGCAAATGACAGTGTTGCACTGCTTCTTTACCTGGGGCTGGTTAGTCCATTTGCCCTTGCTTTTGGGGTTGGAGATAAAGTTCCCTTAGAGTTTTACACCAGCAAGGTTGGTAGAGCAACCCAATCACAGCATGAGTTAATGCTGGTTTGGAGCAGGGAACAGTGGGGCCAAGTGATGTTGGGATGCAGAACAAGAGTAGAAAATTTAAATAAGACGTGTGAAGGGGCACATGTGACATCCTCTGTCCAGCAAGGAAAAAAGAATAAAATTTGGTTTGGATCCTGTAAGAAGTCTTTATCCAATGCAGTGAGCTCAGGATTGCTTATTGCTTGTGCTTTGCTTTTTTTCCAGATAACTGAAGTAACTTCCAGGTTTGTCCCTTGGAGTAGGTTTCTCCCCTTGTTGGGACAGAGTGGTGTGGGGCTGTGAAGGAGTGTAGGTTAGGTTTTCAGTCCAATGTGTGCCTCAGGCAGGGTATGATGGTGAAAGGGGTGGAGGGATGTTGCTTGAGTGAAGTTGATCGGCCAGGTGTGGAGGTTGGGGTGCTTAGCTCCTTTTTTGAGCTTTTCCTCTGGAGCCTGAGGAGATCAGAGACTTTACCAAATGTTTCTGTATCAACGTTAAGAGCACTAGCAGGAATAATGAAGGGATGTGAATGAAGAAATGTGGTAGGGGTGGGGGAAGAACATCTGAAACTGAGGTGGGAGCACTGAATTCAAGAGCATTGGAAAATGGGGATCAAGTGGTGTGAGGTAAAGAAAATGTGCTAAACCTAAGTACTTGTGTTTTTTTTTTTTTTTTTTGAGAAGTCGAGGTGGGGGTGGGGTGGGGGAAGAGCATGCATGGGGTACCTAGTTGCAGGATATTGCATTGTGCTGAGATCTGTCATCCTATTTAATAGGTCTAGATTTTTCCCGCTTTATAGCATGTAGATCCTAAAGTAAAACCCTTTCCACTGAACTTATGGTGGAGTTATAAAAGCCTAATTTGACCTGGTGTTAAGTGTTTAAAACAATTAAACTTTTTTAAAAAAATGTAATTGCTGCGCTTTGGAGGGCTGACCAGAGCAAAGCATGAATGAATTGGCTTCATGAAATGGACTATTTTGAAGAACAAACTACTTGAATTCGATATGAAAACACTGTTACACTTTGGCTATGGTTGCACCAACACATGCTGTAAACTCAGCAATGCTTCTGAACAAAAGGCAGAAGTAAAAGTTTTCTTAGCTCTAACAGTTGTTGAGGCCATCTTTGGTTGTCACATTCCCCGTTCATATATTATTTTTATGCTCCCAGCATACAGAAACAGCAGCTAGGGGAAGCTTTTATTTTGCATTTGACAAGCTTCATTTTGCTATTTTTCAACTTGCCTTTTTCCCTCTTGCTGTGAGGAATTATGTCTGGGGCTTAGAAACTACAACTGTTGTTTAGATATATACTAGGAATTTCAACTTTATCTCTGCAACTTCTGTATTGATGACATTTTGTTGTTTAGGTATTGGTTCCACTTCAATTTAAATCCTTTACTTGGGGGCTTTTTTGTGTAGTTTATAACCACATTTTAGATGAGAATACATTTTTCTTTAATTGAGATTACAAAGTGGTTTACTTACTACAGGAGAAGGCATTTAAGAAAAAAATGTAGTTATTAAAAACAAAAATTAACTAAACTTGGCAGTTGCTTGCTTCTTCCTTCCAAAGTAGCTGAAATTAATGTTTAAAAATTAATGTTGAAAATTAATCACTTGATATACACCATATGCTTGCTATCTTTCCAGTCAGTTGCATTGGATCAGTGTCTCTCTACCTCTGAATTGGGCTGTGATCCAAACTGCAACATAGAACATGAAAAATGATGGGGATTTGACCGTTTCATGTAGTTCTGGTTACATAGTACACTAGAATTTGTTGAGAACCTTAGCTAAGGAACCACAATCAGAGCTTAGCAGTGGAACTTCTGAATTGCTGTATTCACAGCAGCACACAAACAACTAGGGTAGACAGGGAGAATGAGGGGAAAAAGTGGGGTTCTGCAGATATTCACAGCTGTTACAGGTTGGACTGCAGACTAATGTGTAGAAAGACAGAAAACAATGTAAAAATTAAAAGCAATGCTATTACAGGTTATATTTCTATACCGTACATATTTAATATAAAAAGTTTAATAGCTGAATTAATATTTAAATAAGAGAATTTGATAATGATGGTAATGCTGTGTATGGCTTAGTCACTCTGCAGCACTTGTGTAAATTTGCTTGCTGCTGAATATATATCTGTCAGTTCTTTTTTTTTTTTTTTTTTCCTCTCCCCAATTGCGTGTGAGGCTTAAAGAAGTGTGGAAAGTAAGCCAAGCTTTGTGTAAGATATGGGGAAAATGTGCTGTCCCGGCCACAGGCAGGCCTGATCCTTTGCAGCAGACAGACGGAGGAGAGGGAGCTTGGCCAGCTTGTGTGTTGTGTAGGTGCTCCTTGAGCATGTACTTGCGTAACCTTCCCCCCCGAAAAATCAGGCCCTGACAGCTCCAGAGAAACTTGGCTCATCAGGCTGCACGTATGCCACCTGAATTCAGAGGAGCTATTATCTGCAAGCTGGCACCTCTTACAGGGCAATTATGTGAGCGGTCGTGAAACGCAGGAGAGGGCAGTGCCTCTGCCAGGTCTGGTGCCTGGCTCCCTCCATGGGATGAGACTGTCTCTGATGGAAAGGGACTCATGGTCCCTGCCAGCCTGGGATAGTTCCTGGGAGGAAAAGACTAGGTCAGTTTTGGGGTGTCTTAAAGGTGTGTGTGGTGTTGTGTGTGCACAGTGGTCATTTTGTTGTTTTTTTTTTTTTGTTTGTTTGTGTGGTCTTGTTTGTGGTTTGGGGTGTGGTGTTTTTTTTTTTTTTTTTTTTTTTTTTCAAAACCTGACCAAATCATAGAATCATCTAGGTTGGAAGGGACCTTTACGATCGGGTCCCACCATCAAATTTTGCCAAAACCAACAAAAACCATATTTCTAGGCACCATGTCTACCCATCCTGTAAATACCTCCAAGGATGGTGATTCAATCACCTCCTTGGGCAGCCTGTTCTAATGTTTAATAACCATTTCAGTGAAGAAATTTTTCCTTGTACCCGATCTACACTTCCTCTGGCGCAACTTGAGGTCATTTCCTCTTGCTCTATTGCCTGTTACTTGGGAGAAGAGACAAACCCCCACCTTGCTACAACTTCCTTTCAGGTAGTTATCACTTGGCACTGCTTATGTAGCCTCCTCTTATCAGACCTGTTGGACTTCTTTTGCCCAGATGGTGTCTAGGCTGAAGGCAGTTGCAGAAGAGAGCATCCTCTGATTCCCAACTGCAGCACCCATGCAAAAAGCGATGTAGCTTCCTCCAGCCTATGCAGGTGCCTGAGAGCAATTGCAAAACTGCCTTGGGAGTCAGGCTCACTACTATGTTGACTTCAGTGAGGATTAGTTACCTGCTTAGGTGCTTTGAAGGAGACATCTAACATTTCTGAATGTCTAAACAGCTTTGAAAATCCTGATCTTCCTCTTTTAATCTTTAGCTTCTAAGTACTTTCACAGTCTGGCAATTCTAATCATTCTGAATGTACTCCAGGCTTGTTAAATACATGGTAACTCTTGTGCTGTTTATACATAGGTGTGTATAAAAGATTGTGCCATCACTCTCTTTATGATAAACCATAAACACAAAGAATTTCTGTAAGAGTCTTAGGTGACTTCTGCAATTCCCATATCTTCTATAAACTGTAGAAAATGCATCAATGTAAATGAAAGATACAGCCACAGTCCCATCAGCTTTACAATTGCCCCTGGGGCCACAATTTCTATTTTTCTATACCTTTTGTTTGCTGCTGTAAAGTTGCTGATTGCTAAACTATGCTCTGCTTTGGACCCATCTTCCTTCTGCTCTTCTCATCTCATTTGTTCACCTTTTGTCATCGTCTTCCATTACCATCTTCCAAGAATTTTCTTACCTAGGTCTTTTTCAGTGGTCCATTTGATCATGTTGCAGTTGGCCCACATGTGGAAATCAAGCGAAAACATTAATATAATTTTACTCAAGTGTGGTGGATTTTGATGCTTATATTGGACTGCTTTTTATTCCTTTGAAAGTCACTCCATACTTGCTCTTCCTCCAAAGATCTCAATTTGGTATATACTAGAGCTGAAAACTGTCAATTGGCTTTAGAAGGAAATTTTTTCACTCTTCGCATATAAAAAAATATATTTAATCCTAGGTATTAAAAAAACCCCAAACAACCCACCACAAAAACAACAAAGCCAACTTTTCTGGGGGAAATTTTGTGCTAACTTTTTCAAATGGAGATCTTTTACTTTTGGCCAAACATCTTTGTTTCTTATTTAAAGATACCCCCCCCCAAGTGATTATTGGAAATCTCTGTGGAAATTTTGCAAAATATGTGCTTTTATTGCCAGAGTCCTGCCGTTGCTCCCTGCTGCTGCTGCTTCATCTCTCCTCAAAAATGAAGCACAAATTTACCACCCAGCCTGAGCCAAATGTCCCTGGGTGCCTACATCTCCTTCCTGAAGGTGGTTGCAAACATCCTTTCCAAATGCCTCATCTTTGGCTTTCTCAGGGCCTGGAGGGGCAGATGGGTGTGACCACCCTCAGCTGTTAGCAGGGATCCTGTAGTGCTGCCTTTATCTTTGGGGAGGATGCAGGAGAAGGGAGAGGGTCACCTGGTGGTGATGTGGCTGCAATGAAGGCAGGAGCCAAGCTGGTTTGCTCCCTCTTCCTTGTTGGTAAGACACTAGGCTTAGTGCTTGTGTCCTATAAGCCAATCTTCAAGGCCACCCCGCTGGCTCTTTCCCCACGCACTGAGTAGGGTGAGGAGGGAATTGCTGATTTGGATACCTTCTCACTCCCTGCTGTTTTACCTCTTCGTTATTTATTAGCTATAGATATTATTATTATCCCTTATCCCTTGGTCATGCAAATCCCTCATCAGTCCAGCCTTGCTGATGTTTCACATCAATAGATTGTATGGGCTCATATGCTGTGTATTGCAGGGGAGGGATGGGGAAATTCATGTACAGAATTCCTTGATGTTTTTTTTAACTCAAAGCACCCCGAGTACCCCTACAAGGGGCTGCTATTCCAACTCCCATTCATTCTGGGATTAGAATTTCATTCTGGGTTTCTTTATTAGAAAAAGAAACTATCTGTAAAGTGTAAAAAATTATTTGATATCCCCCCCCCGGGCCCCTCCTCCCCGCAGTAATATCAATAATTAATTGGAGAGACAAATCTCATAGTAAATGTGGCTATTAAAAGTTTGGGGGGAGGCTCTCACTGATGTGTCAGTGAATTGCTATAGCAGTCAGAGAGCTGTAAAGGCATGGGGGTTGAATATAAGTAAAGTTAAATGAAGATGCATCAGAAGGTAGATTTTAGTGCTGGAAAAGTGCCTGGAAATTTTGAGGGATATTGAGGAATAGCCTAAGGCCCCAAACCTTGTGGCTTTCAAAGTTTGCTTCTTTCTGTCTTATACTGCTTGTTTGTCTGTTTTGTATTGTTTTTTTTAAGAAAGTCTTTCAAGTAAAGTTCCGACTTCATACCGGTACTTCTGGAAAGGTTAACTCAGCCATGAGGTTGGTTTGTTTGTTTGTTCAGCTTGGGGTGGCTTGCTAGCTTGTGTGGTTTTTTGCATGGTGTTTTTTTTTTCCTTTTTTTTTTTTTTTTTTCTGAAGTGGTGTTGCATCTTTGCCTATTTATCCTCATCATGTACCTAAATGCTTTTTCTGTTTCTTCTGTGCTACCCGGTCCAAAGCACCCTTTTAGCTTCACACACTTGCAAAAGACCCAAGCGTGGTTCCACATTTCAAATGGAGGAGGGCATCAGGTGTGAAATCTGGCAGAGCTGAGGGCAGGATGCAAGTTTTTGGATCCTCCAAAAGTGTGGTAGTACTGATGCTTTTTGTATAGTCTTGGATTGAGAGAGAATAGAGGCAGCTGACTGGGCTGCTGGGGTCTATGTGGATTTTGCCACTGCATGTCCCTGTGTTTAGTGATGTTGATGGAGAGATTGCAGTCTGCTTGACTCCTCTGCCCTCGCCACCAGCACGCTCAGTCTGGAGCTTGTGTCACTCCAGCTGCTGTGGTTTGTGGAGGTTCAAAAGGAGTTTCAGGAGCTTGGGTAGTCTTTGAGGGCAGAATGTGCTGGAATGGGATTTTCAACAATTTAAGTCTGTGGCATTTAACTTTTTTTAAAATTTATATTTTTCTTTATACTTGGGCTCTCAAAGGCGAGGAATGCTTGGGTTTGGGGAGGACATGCCAAGCAGCACAATGGGCATTAGCATGTTCTGTCTGATGTGTGAAAATACCCTTTCGTGCATGTGGTCTCTCTTCTTTTCCCATATTTGTGGGGGGGGAAAAGGTGTGAAATTTGGAGCTCATTCCTGGAAAAACAGTTGGCTCCTTCTACCCCAAGGCAAAGCAAGGTTGGCCCCTTGCTGCCTTTTGGGTGCTCTGTTCCCCTTTGCAGAGTGAGGCCAATGCTGCAAAAGGAGGGAGGAGGGTGAGGGGGCTGGAGGAAGAAGCAGCAGCAGCACAGAAGGCAGGGGGGCAGCTGTACAACAGAGACCCCTGAGTTGGGTATCACAGAAGCAGTTTTCCCACCCATGACCTGGTGGGGCTGCATGTTGAGCTGGAAAGTGACTTGGAAGAGGGGCTAGGAGCCTTCCTTGAATCTTCTCCCCTGCCGTGCTGGGTGTACAGGCATTTTGAAAGAGGCAGGTTTGGGCACGCAGGGAAGTCTCTTCCACCTTTTTATGATCGGTGCAGCTTGCACAGAGAAGCTGTCATTTTTTTTTCCCAGGGCGTGTAGAACCAGTTTCACTGGTCCAACGTGCCGCAGAGCCAAGGCCTCTCATGAAAGGGGCTGTGATGTACCTGCCTGTTGGTGCTCTTGATTTGTGGGAAGAGGGGGGACAGGGAGCTCGGGGGCTGTATGTACTGTCTGCCCCATCTTCAGAAACTTTTTTGCCTTTTTTTCAAAGTCTTGTCACTGTACAGTGTTGCAGGCTTACCAGCCACTTGCTGAACACAGTTTCAAGCTGTGGTTGTGGATCTGTTAGCCAAGCACAGCTTCCTAAAGGAATATTTTTCACTTTTTTTTTTTTTTTTTCCTCTAGACCCCACTTACCTACTTTGTTGTGAGGACATCGCATGATATACTACCTAAAACCTCTTTTAAACTCAGGACANCTGCTTCTCTAGCAAATTTTTCAGGGTGGAATTGCCAACTTCCCTGACTTTTTGTGCCCTGTGGCATTCAGTGTTTCTCCTTGAAGTAGGTCTTAGGATCTTCTGAATATGGGAATCTTGCTTTACACAAAATGTGATTCTAATTCTGGTGATGAAGAAACATTTACACTCACTGAAGCAAAAAGAAATTTATAGATGAAAGAAACTTCAGCTTCCACCTTTATTTTCCCTAATATTTTATTTGAACAAGTGACTCATAATTACTGTAAATAACTGGCGTTTACAGTGCTGCTGCAGCCACTGCAAGCAATGCTCCTGAAAGGGTTAGATCCGAAACTAGACAAGTCAAGCAATACCCTCCTCACTTGTGATGCTATGTGAGCAATAGTGATGGCTCCTCTGGGCTCTGGTTCTGCAGACATTTCCTTTGTGCTGGTTGTGTGCCACTGCACTAAGAAAACCAGGACAAGTTTTTGCAGGATTCTGTCCTACAAATTAAGCTTCTACACAAAGTCACCCCCAGAACTGAGTACTGAACTACCTGGGGTCTTGATCTTGCCAAAACTTTGCTTGCAAATGCTTTTGACTTAGCTTATCTTCCTCAAAGAAACATTTTGAAAGCCCAGGGCTTCAGTGTAGTTAAGTAAAGCCCGTCTTAGATCACCAGTTGGATTTAGTAAGATTGCTGGCTGCACAACTTGCGGGAAACAAAGTTTCTTCATCGTGCTACTATCCATGTTCTATTTTCACTCCCTTATGGTGTCTCTAATGCGCCAAGTTTGCCAAGAGGAGTTAGTTGGGTAGAGACTCAACCCTGAAACTGAAGGGGTGGTGGGGAACCACCTTAGATTTGATTTGTAAGTGGACTGTTTCCAGCGCTGCACTCTGTCAACAGCAGATGTCCTGTTTAAAAAAAAAAAGTAATAAAACAAAAAAAGAAAAGAATCAGGATTTTTTTCATCATTAAAAATGTAAGGAAACTTTGAGTGGTAAAGGCTTTTTTTAAATGGAATGGAGGTGTGTTTGGAGCTGCTGGAAGCAGTCCAGCTTCAGGATAAATCTGTAATGCTGTGTTCTACTTAAATTTGCTATGTTTTGGCTGGAAAATTTGAGTGTGTCAAAATGTTTAATTCTGGAATTCTTGTGAAATGGAATAAATCTGTGTTGAAAACAAAGCGCCATGTATTTCCCAGCCCTGCAGAGAAAATGGCTGTTTTATTGATATCTACTAAAAAGGGACTATTTGACAACAGCTTTGTGGATGTTCATGTATGTGTGAAAAGTGCAGATCACGGTGCTCATGCAAGTACAATTACATGGATGTGCCTGCAGGTTTACATACATTACCATAGAACTAAGTAATTAATAGTTCAGCCTGCTTTGTTTTGCCACCTTTGTGCAGCTCTATATATAAAACTGGTAACTACTGTAGGAACAGCTTGAGAGTCATATGTGGGTTTATTCCCTTTTTGCTACCTCCATTCTCATCAGACCTATTTCTACCAGTCAATTGGACTTTGCATGGTAAGGATAGCATAAAGTAGAGTAAAATCAATAAAGGAAGCAAAGTTTTTTTTTTTTGCCATGCTAACACTACATTGAAAACCTGTTGATGCCTGTGCTAAAATTACAAAAAAAAAAAAGAAGTCTCATGCTGTACCAATGAACTGTTTAGAACCATCAGAATACATGAAACACAATTATCTTTCTATCACAATTAATTTCTTCCAGACTAAGCAAATTTCCCAAGTTTGCAAACTACTCCCGAGCCTCTGGGGTGGTTCTCCTGGTTCTAGCCATAAGCACAGGCATAGGCTGCGGGATGGGATACTGCAGCGGTCAGAGTGCTGTATTTGGAAATGCCATGGCTGTGCTTTTTTCGTGGTGTTCCTCAAAATCAGCACTGTAGTGAGCTTAGCTGTATGTTCTACATCATGAATGTTTCTTGTCTGAGGAGAGGTTGGTGTGGCCAAGGGCCTCCCCATCCAGGAGTTCTCCTCCTGGTTGGTGTAGCTCCGACAGGCTGCAGCAGGAGGTAATGATTGTGGGTCCAGGTTCAGTGCCTCTGGCATGTGGCATCTGACCGCGGTTGCGTGGTTGTGCTGTCCTATCCCTACCTGGTGGTTGCCTGTGCTGTTGCCTGTGCCCCTGCCACAGTTGTTTCAACAGCATGATTCCTCTGGGAGCAGGATGGTGGAACCTCCCTGTTGTGGCTGAGGGACCTCCAGTAGCACCTCTGCAGAAAGAGTCACTTCTGTCTCCTGCTCTCACTAACATGGTTTGAACTCCGGCATAAACAGGGCCTTAAGCATCATGAAAAATCTGTGTTACCAGCCAGCCCCTTTGCCTGTGGTGAGAGCCACCTCCTGAAGACAGGATCAGTGTCCCTGAGCTGAGTGCTGCACCAGCCTTGGGGTGCTCCCAAGGAGACCAGCACTGCTGGGAAGTGTCTGAGATGCTGGCATGCCTGCAGGTGAACAGGGATGTGGGAATCACACAGTTGTGCTTCTCGCCCCGTAAGCCTGTGTAACAGGGCTGAAAAGGCATTTTCTTAAATTTATCTTCTGCTGAAAAATGGGAGCTAGCATAAATAAACTTGCAATTCAGTCTTACATCTGTGTGAAACTGAAGAAATATTGGACAGTTAGGTGCTTTAAAATACATAAATATTTAATTGCTACTCTAAGGATAGGCCAGTAGGGAAAGATGGAAAAAGTTTACCATATTCTTATTTTTGCCTGTGGGCAAAAGTCTAGCAAGTCTTTCACGAGAGAGATAATTACATGATGATGGTATGGAGATGTGTGTTGTAGCCCACATGTATGCTGACCTGGCTGCTCCTGGCACTGGTGGGGTTGGCATGATGCTCAGAATAATATTTCCTTCTGGGAGGTTGGAGGAGGAAGGGCTTGAAGGATTGGGGTGGAGGCAGCAGGGGCTCACTCAATTACCAACCCTCAAATTTTACATTGGTTGAGCATTAGGGGGAATAAATGATGCTGATGAAGGATCAGGGCAGTCTGTGACCAGTCGAGCCACTGAGCATCTCCTCTACCCTCCATGCTGAAGCCCTCTATCACAAAACACCTGATGGGAGGTGATGATATAATTTGTAGTTGGGTAGGGATCTGCATATTTCTGCAGGCTGCGGGAGGTGGGGGAAAGAGCTGTGTAAGAAATGCATATTTCTCTAAATAATAATACTTCTTGGCTGCTTTAATTGGCCTTTTGATTGCAGATCTATTTTTAACTTTCATCAAGGATTCCGTACAGATGGAGATTCTTCTTGGTGTGGTGGTGTCTTTTATTTTCCTCAGAGGGAGCAGGATGGTGGGAGACCTGAGGAGAGTGAAGCCTTGACAACATTTGCAGTACTCTGGTGATCAAAGCTGAAAGGAGGGCAGTAATGTCAGGGTGCTCCCAGCTATGCTGCTGGGGGATATAGCCTGGCTATATGGGGTGTGGTGGCAGGGGAAATGCAGAATAAATCATAAAAAAAAAAAAGGGGGGGGGGGGGGCCAAAATTTGCAGAAATAGTCTTTGTCTCATCTTTAAGTGTGTGTGATTTTTTTTTTTTTGTTTGTTTAAAGAATTTATTGTGGCTAAGCAATAGGCACACCTGTCTTTACAGAGAAATGCATTCATTTTTGGATTTCTTAAATTACAACAAAGGGGTATGTTTCGTATATGAAACTTCTGCATGTATTTTTTTTTTGTGTGTGTGTGCGCCTTTTATTTCATTCAAAAGGAAGGCCTGTGAGGACTAGGAAAAGAGGAGGATACTGTCTCTTTATGAATACTAATAAGGAAATCAAGGGGGACAATGGCACTTCAAGTTTCATCTTTCCATTTCCTAGAGGCGCAAACTCTGCAAGTTGTCACCTTGGTGTATTCAGTGCCTCTTGAAGCACTAGACTCCTCCAGAGAGAATGTCAGCCCCAGCCCTGGGCAGTTTTGACAAACAGAGTATATATTGATACATGATAAAGTATGCTAGAAATCACCCCAGCGCTAAAGGCTACTATAGTTTTAATATCATCATTTGAATTAACAAGCATTCTGTGGAGAAATAATGAGCTTTCATTATTCAGAACATCATCCTTACCCCGGGAACTCAGAAACCATTAGCTCTTGAGAACTTAATGAAAAGATGATAAAGAATGTTTTAGATAAAAGTTTGAACGGGTGCACTTGGTAACTAAGGTAAAATATTAATGTTTCTCCCAGTGATGAATTGCTGTTGCTAAACTCGTGCTTGCTGAGGAGATGGAGGGGTGTGTAGGTGTTCCCCATGGGCAGTGGCTGGGATGGAGGGCTGTCACCGCCTGCGCACCCCGCGCTGCTGGCTGCATCCTTCCAAGAATGAGCATCGGGAGAGTGGAGGAGGGAGTAAGGAGAAAGCTGGGTATTTGTTTCTCTCAATCATCCCCGCCAGGAATTTTCCCAGTGCAGGACTGAAGCTAAAACCCTAATGCTGTTTCCTTTTTTTTTGGGAGATTCCTTTTCTTTATTTGTTGAAATGATAGCCAATGCAACATAGCTGTGAGAGAGTGCGAAGGGGCAGAAGGAACAAAATGAACCCGAGCAAAAAATTGTTTTCTGAAGCTGCTGACCCGAGGCTCGGTTTGGGCAGGTCTGAGGTGCTCAGGCCGAGCGTGGTTGCCACTTTGTGGAATTCCATATGGGTGGTTTGCTACGTGTCTGCAATAAAACCCCCTGGTGCAATAAACGAAGAAAAAAAAATATATAAAAGTTTAAATTTTATTGGGTGTAAAGCTCTTAAAGAACTGCTGTTCACAAAGAGTATAAAGATTGCTGAGTCTCAGTGTACGTACCCCTACTAAAATGTGTTAGTCCTGCTGTTTTCTTTCTTTAACTGTAGCAATTTGGTTTCTTGCTGTTCTTTAATCCTCGCCCTTCCCAGTGCGGAGGGCTGGCAGGCTGCTTCCACCTGTGGGCAGCGGGAAGAGGCTGCCTGTCCTTCTGACGCAGGTGGAGCAGTTGTGCAGGGACCTCCGAGGTCCAGATTGCTGTGGAAGAGTTTGTTCTCACTAACGAAGGCGAGTAGGGGGAGGAGAAGAAAAACAAATGGGAATAAACTGTCACATAAACAGTCTTAAGTCACGGTGTTTGCTGCTAACAGATGCATTTAGGTAAATGCTGTTACCTCAAGAGGTGTTATCTTCTGGGGATCCTTATCATAATTTTGTTTTAAATCTGAACAGCTGTTGTTTAACTACCACAGACCACAATTTATCTACAGCTTGAGGCCATAAAGGTACCTTTATTACACTCTCTTTCCTTTTTTTTCTTCCATTTGATTTAATTTCAGTGTGTCTGACACCAAAATGCTATATACAATTTGCATATTACAATATGCACTATTGCAGATTCCATACACTGCTAAATGGGAAAATCGGAGCAGAATGGTAAATGGGGGAAGCTTGCAATGACAAATAAAAGAGGAAGATGAGCTCCCATGTTTCATTTACATGTAAAATATTCTGACAATAGTTGTTTCCCCAAGAACAAAGAGCTGGTTTTTCTAGGGTGACTGGTTTATGATGGCTGCAAGAAAAAAAAAAAAAAGGAAGTTTTTTTTGGCACCGGAACAGAAGCATGCTTATCTGAATTGAGCCCTGGGGCTTGCCATATAATTGGAATAAAACTTAAGTCTTACTTAAGAAACCAACAAATATGGAGGAACGAACCATATCCAAAAGGAGCAGCCACGGTGTACTAAGATAGAAAATCACATCTCTGCAGGCGAAGTCCTGCCTGGAGTTAAAGTCTTGTAAAAGACGAGACTGTAGCAACACACAGATTCATTTTGAAGTGCTTGGTCTTTCATAGTTGATTTCCAGAGTTTACTATGGGATGCAAGGAGGACAGGTGTTGCAGGTGTCTTACAGCACGTGGTGTGCATGGGGAATTGTGGTACTTATAGGGGATCCTCCTAACCTCTGTGTCTCCAGGCCCAATGACCCAGGCGGTATCTTCCAGCACTAGTTTGTGACTTCCAGTCCTGCAAAGGAATCTATAGTTACAGACCTGAGTTTCTTACTGTCTTGTTGTGAAAAAAGTGTATGGCTTTCCTCATACTTCCTTTTTTTCTGTGTGGAAATGGGAGCTTTTTGCTGCCAGAGTGATCAGTCCAGCAGCATTTACTAGCACGAGAATTGTGAAATCTCCCCAAATGTAAAGCTTTGAGTGAGAACTGGAGTTTGGATAGCCCTTAACACTTAACCCAAACCTCTAGAGTTTTGTCTTATGTTAGTTTTTGTTCAGAATAAACAATAACACCAGAATTAATTATATATATAACAGTTTGATGACATAAAATAGATCTCGCCACCTTTACTCCTCTGTTTGCTCCATCCTAGCTTGGCATATGAAAGCTGTATGCATTCTCACAAGCGCGGTGTATTTGTTGAACTGACTGTTTTCCTAGGAGAAAAATACGTTAATCTGTTGGCACTTAAAAAATATATATATATATATACCATAGTTTAGCTTCTCTTTTGACCTTTCATACTCTTCCATCAAGTAACATGAGACTGTTGGGCTTGGCTTTTCAAGGACAGGGTGGAGAACACCAGCTAGTGGGGGGAACTGGGCTGGGGTGTACATGACCACTTAATGATTACCCTGTGATGGGATGCTGCTGGTGATCAAATTATGTTTGCCTTCTTGACACTTAGCACTTAAAATTAGTACAGGTAGAATGGGTGGGATGTATTGTGATCCTGGAAGCCAGCATTTTCTTCATATTTCTGAAATCTATCCCAGCCAATTGCAATCTCAGTTTAAGCTACCTGGTCTTGGAGAATGGAAAGAGCTGAGATTTTGTTTTTTTTTTTTTTCTTTCTTTTCCTGGAGGGGTAGCAGAAAGAGTTAGCAAAAAGACACTTTAATGGTGGACTTGTGTCCTTGTAGATATTATGCAGCGCTCAGTGTCTCACAAATGAACTGTAGTGGGATTTATTGAAGTACATGCAGGTATGAACCAGTGGCTAATGTCTCTTGCATAATATTACTCCTGAAAGTACAACTCCACAAAGAATACTGTCTAGAATTACAGGGCAAGAGCAAGTCAACAGTTAATTGGCTGTGCTGTAATTACTTCTAGATGCATAATGGGCAATACTTATAGGACTTGTAGAAGTGGCGTACAAATTTCACAGTGGTCTCTTGGTACTTTATCAGGTATGGAGGATTTTGGTAGTCTCTGTAGATTTTGGGATTAATGGTACTGTTATAATTTATCCCTGCTCTGCTATTTTAAAATAGTGTGGTGGGTTTTTTTTGATTATTTTCGTCTTTTGAAAAAAACAAAGCATAACACGTGAAATATTTCTTTAAATTTCCAGTATGCTAGAAACAAAAATAAGACAAGTGTTACTCAAAGTCTCTGTTATTCTTTGCTATAATGGAGGTAATTCCACTTGTTTTTTGCTTGCTTGGAGTGGCTTACACTTCTGGCAGCTTGTAGCAGCTGCATGTAGTGTGCTATGGTACTGCAGGCCAGTGGGTTGCAGACCTAACAAGGGTATAAATGAGACAGATGTGGTCTTTGAATATCTGGTGCCTGATTCTGCCCACCTTTAACCCCAGGGTGCATGTGATGCAATTTCACTGAGTTTATGGAATTACTACTGTGGTCATGTTGAGCAAAGATCTGAAATGTCCGTGAGCTGAGTGTGTGGAAATATGGATGAGATCTCTAAAAATGAGGCCAGGCAACAATAAATTCTTGACCTGGCTATGTCTCATGTTTTCAGCAGTCCCCAGAGCTGTGGCTCTTTGGATGTTATCCAAGCCTCTGAAGTCAACCATAATCTTTCCCACTGCAGCCGTGAAAAGACTTGCGATTTGGTGGCACAACAGGCACACTTCAGAGCTGCTGAAATCAGACTTGGGAAGTGAGCTTGGAGGGACTTCTGTGCCTGTGAGGTTTGTACGTACTTGGCTCACTCATCTCATGTGATGTGGATACAGAAGTTATTGTAATGCTTTATAATATGGACTTTGGAATCCCCAAAATGCAATTTGTATTTTACCTTATTAAATATGGAAATCATGTCAAAGGTAACTGTCAAGGGGCTATAAAATTACCCTTCTTATCTCTTGTACGTTTATCTGTTGATAAATGGAAAGAAGCTGCTGCCAAAATAACTGTGAATGAATAATTTATAAATGACTGATGCATCGTGTACGTTGTTTCGGGCAGAAAACAGTAGGACATCAATAATCAAAAGAAGTTGGATTAATTTAGCAGTATTTTGTAGTTAATATTTTTATCTAAATGCTACAGTCTGGACCTTTGTCATCAGGAGATCCTTCTCTTTGTCACTGAGGACTGATCCACAGATCACTGATATCAATAGGCATCAGCTGTTTACTTCAGCAGCCTGTGAATCAAATGTATAATATGCATATGTAGCTCCCCCACCCCCTGCTTTCACGGTGTTCTGAATCTGAATTTCCTTAGCACTGTGGACCTTAGTCTGGAATTTGGTTCAGATGTTTCCTTTTTCCCCACGTCTCTGTGGGCTGAATGTCCCAGGCAGGAAATTTGGAGATCTCGATGGTACAAACATGAAGAAAAAGCGGCTGCTGAAATAAATTCATATCTAGTCTCATTTTCCAGATATTTTTATTTCTGTTCACACAGGGAAAACTGATTTCTTGCAACTTAGGTTTCAGTGCAAGATGAACTTTTTGTAGCGTATATTTTTCACATTCCTATGCCCAAATAGCAGTTTAAAGATTTTAAACACTGGCCATCGTGAATAAGGTTAAATTCAAAGAGGTGAACTAGATTCTTTCTTCCTGTTCCCTTCCCTGTGATTTAAGTATGGCCCATTTTGCCCATCACATGACAGAGCTGCCAGAGATTGCCTCAAGCTAGTTTATGGCTTTAACTAAAGGTCATCTTGGGGGGTGGGAGGGGAAATCCCATGGAGCAGGGGGAGGGGATGAATGTATTTAAAAAAAAAAAAAACCCAAACCAACCACCGACACGAAAAAGTAGCTGTTATGCGTTTGTTTTGAAAAATGCAAATGAAAAAGAGGAGCTGACATTATGTTGGAATGAGTCAGGAGAAAGAAATAAACCCAGCATCAATAACCACGAGCTCTCTTCCGCCTTCTGCACAGCACAACGCCTCACGAAAGAAAAGGTGTGCAAAGCCATTGCCTGGAGTTCGGTCTACGTTTTTCTCTACCTGACCTAGATATCTGGCTAGCAGCTCACCACTGCAGAAAATGCCCTGCTGCAAAACTCCTATCCCACTGGCTGCTAATAAGAGCAATTCTCATGTAGCACTCCATCCATCCCCACAATGTAATTGGTCTGGCTCTCCCAGCTAGCCGCCGCTCCTCCTGTAGGCCCACACTGCGAAGAGAAATCCCAGACCTCCCGAGGGCTGAGGGGCTCCAAAACCGAGCTATGTTATCAACAGCTACATGGTTAGCTAACTGCTGTGACTAAATGGAGATTGGGAAGCACTGCAGGCAAGGGATGAAAAGTGATGCCCTCCCATAGCACAATGCTGATATGCAGAATTGGCCGAAACAACGAAACTTCACAGACAGTGCAGCAGAAGGCATTGGCTCTCTTGTTTGGGCATTTTATTACCTGGAGCAAAATGTGCAGAGAAGGGAGATAATGAAGTACTTGACTAATTCAGTGTGATCCAGCTGGCTAAGCCAGAGGGGCTGCAGAGCAGGAAAAGCTACAGAACTCACTGCTAGCCATTTTCCCTTGATACCTGTGAAGCCAAAATAAAAAAGTACAGAGATCAAAAAGCAGAGTAATATCAATATTGGCAAGGGGAGGAAGACAACAAAAGAGGAGGAGAAATCTCCAAGATTGCCCCCCTTTTCCCTTCTGCGCTCTATGTAGTGCATGAGGGGTGAAATGTTATTTTTACTTGCCTCATGCTAAATTCAGCAAATTCCCAAATGTTTAGCACATTAGGTGCCACAATACTCAATGCTAGTTTTATTTTATTAAATTATATCTACTGTTTCTGCTTGGAGTTGGGGGGGAAGGACAGGTTTTACAATGCAGGCATGTGCGCGGTGGTGCCTTCAAAAGCATTGTACCTTTTCCACACCCTAAAAGGCTAGATAAAATACAGGCTTCTTATCTAGAGGGAAATTAGAAAATGTGTAAATGTCTCTCCCCAGATCCTAGGCATTGGTGTGATTTTGCTGCTGCCCATTGCGTTGTGTTTTTTTGGTTTTTTTTTTTCCCTTGCCCCCTCTGACAGCCCAGCTATTTAAGTACACAAGATGCATCGCTCCCTCTGTCTCTTCCCCTTCCCCGCCTGCTCCCCACTATCTTCCTATGGAGTGCAGTGCAATTCCAGCTGCACTAACAAGCTGTTCCCCAAACTAGAGCATAATTCTCGCAAAAAGCTGGCAGTAAGTAAAAGGCAGTTGCTATACTTAAATAAACATACAAGGCCAGACTTCATACCTGATGTAATGTAGATATGATGCTGGGAAAGCAAATACCCACCTCCACCGAGGCTGAATTTAGCCCATGCTGCTCATGATGGCTGCCAGGGAATGAATCACTGCTGACCAGTCTGCCTGCCAGCCGCTCTTCATACCATACCATTTTTTATTTATTTATTTATTTATTTTAATAGGAGGCAGTCAGACACTATGCATCATTCGGAGATGAGCATCACAAACGCGCTTTGCAGGGAAGGCGACCACAGCAGACTGCCAACGCTCTTCCAGTGCCAATTATAGTGATGGTTTAATCGTAAAAGCAGATTCATTAAAATCGGATCAGAGCCAGGGCATTTGTGATTTGGAGGCTTACGCTAACTTTTGATAGTTGTCATCGGGGGCAGCTGATGTGACATCACCCTGCAACTCTACGTGACTCGTATATTTAACGGGCCACATGCCTTTGCATGATAATTTTGCTGCTAGAGTTAGCTTGGCGGTCGCTCAAGAGACAGAAACACCAGCAACCATATCTAAAGATGTGTTGAGAGTTTGCAGTTGTCATGGAAATCAGGGGCAATGGCTGATGCTTACCTCCCCTCTAAAATGGAAGTCTCTGGTTGCTCCCTTCAGCCTGGAAGCTGACAAAAAGGACTAGGTGAGACAGCTACTCTCTGAACACGTGGATTTAAAGACAGGGGAAGCTCCTATGGGGCTTACACTTAAGTTTTCAAAAAACAGTTTTCTCTAGGAAAATATTTTCAAGATTAGAAAAATATACCTCTCCTGACTCATTTTTTTTCCCATATGATGGTGCTGTGACCAAGAGATGCCTGGACAACACCTTGCAAAAGGTGTTCTTATGCATTAGCAGTGAAGGGGCAAACACAGAGTGCTGTTTTGTGATTGGGCTCTGTTGTGGTATGGTTGGGATTTCACGATAGGCAAAGTGTGGATTGGGGTTCCTTTTGAATGGGGACAGTCTGTAGTCTTCATGAGATAACATGTGCCATGTAACCTCCATGTTCTCTATGCAAGAGTATCTGCGTGATGCAAATTAGCAGCTGCTCATAAATAACTCATGAGTTCAAAGAGTTGTTACAACCTGACCAGGCCACCTCCTGTATCAATACAGCTATCAATAATGGTGATGAAAATTATTCAGACAAAGCCTCTTAAGGCACTACTGGATTTAGCAGTGCAGGAAGAATGGGGACGCATTTGTCCCTGGAAGAATGATAACCTGGAGCTATGCTGTGTTTAGGAAAAAAGAAAGCAAGAAGTTTGTTTATACTCCTGCTGCTGAGGAAGAGGGCATGGTGTTGACTAAAGAATATATGTGTGTATATGCATACACTATAATATCCCTCTGACAAGCTATAATCTCATGAAGACATCATATTTCGAAGCAGTGGCCCACAGAGCTGTGAACAAACTGTCTTCATGATCTCTTCTATGCTTTGAATGCTTAGCTTTTCAGCCTTCGCATAGTCCAATGTAGGAATATTGTTGGGAGTCATTACTGTAGTTAAAACCATAACTCTGATATGATGACTGTAGTGAAGTGTTCAAATAGGAACTGATTGGGCAGCATCATGCAATCAGCCATCAAAATTGTGTCTGGCTTGGTGGTCCCAGGTACATGTAAGGATAGACGTAGCTGCTAAACTTTTTGGGAATGTTCAAGAGAATAAGATTTGTGTGTGCTGTAAAACTCGGGGTTGTATGTGGACTCATTTGGACTACTAAAGCCCCAGATTAAATCATGCTAAAATCCTGTTTAGAGAGCAGTAGGGTCACATCTATTTCCATAAGCACATTAAGCATCCTATCTCTGTCTGTTAGGATGATTTTATACTTAGATTATGGTAGAAGCTTGAAACCAGCTTTTATCAAAGCTTTTCTTTTTCTTTCTTTCCAAATATATTTTTTTGGCATATGTTGTTGCGACACAAATCATGAAATCAAGGCATGTTGGATATATATCCCATGTTCTAATGAGAATTAGAAGCCAGAACGTAACCATAACAGCTAGAATCTGCTGGTAACCACTAAAGGGATGGAGCTGAAAAAGGAAGCGATTGTTGCCAACCTCCTTCCTGAACACGGCTTCTTTTACTGTCCCTTGAAAGTTGGAAGCACAGCAGGTCCCAGCATATACAGCTTGCTGGAAGAGCTGTTTCAGAGATGTGGCTCTCAGTTCCCCCTAAACATTGTGCAACTGCTTCCCTGTTGCAGGAATATACACCACGCTGCTGCCAGAATAAAATCTATTGAGGATGATGCCATGTTTGTTATAAGGAAACGAGTCTGGCTCACGTTAGCCCTGCTTGCTCTTCTGGGTGAGATTTTTTCCACCCCCTGTGTGCCTCAGACAGTGTGAACAAGTGCCAAATCCTTGCTTGGCACTGGGGGAAGTGGTGGGGAGAGCTGGAGGGGAACTGCTGGCCACAGCAGCACGTGGCTGTGTGTGCCTGGGTCACCCGAGGACTCGCAGGGGTCAGGCAGGCATCACTCGGGTAAAATCTGCACACCCTGCTTTTTGCCTCTGACTGTTACACTCCTGTTTAAATAACTCACAGGTCAGTTGTTTTTCTGTTTTGAGCGTGTGGCAAACCAAGCTGAGGCAGCTTGTAAAACGAGTGACTAATTTCCAGGTTGTGTTTTTTTTTTTCTTTTTCCCCTCTTTCTACTCCTTCTGTTGCTGCTCTCCCTGAAGGTGGTCATGGGGCATCTTTGCCCTAGTGACTGGGAAACAGAATTGGAAAGGCATGGTGTTTCTGCCCGTGGGGGCTGTATTTCTGCATGGGCTGTGTTTTGGGGTATGAGGGGATTAAGAGGACATTTCCCCTTATGTCTGTAAACTGTCAGGAGTCTTGGGCATCTTTCAGTCAGGGAAGTTTTCTGGAAGGGGAGCCGGTGTCATGAGGTGAGCACCATGGCTCCTGGTGAGGAGAAGTGTATTGGGGTCCTGGTGGGGGTGGTGGGAATTGGGGAGGGAGGCTGGTCAGTGGGGCTGCACACAGCGAGCTTGCTCACTTTGCTGCTTCTGCTGTTGCTGCAGCTGCTGCCTGCAAAGTTTTTTTCTGCCAATGATGGTGGTGTGCCTGAGGGGTGGTGGGACACCTCTGCTTTGGCACGGGGCTCCAGCTGTAGCTGCAGCTCTGCAGCAGAAGGGAAAAGGAGGGGAGAAGAGCGAGAGAGTATCAGGGCCAATTCCTAGGAGCGCACGCACTGGTTCAGACCTTTCCTCCCTCCACCGTAACCTCTGTCTTCCAGACATGGCTGCCTGCTTGCATTAATTACTCCTTGCTCCCTAGATGCATTCATTTCAAACTACCTTTAGGGTTCAGAGTGCAGAAACCAACTGACCAAGGTTGAAAGCAATTAACAAACGAGGTTATTTTAAATTAACAGCTTCTTTTAACCAGCTGTCCAGAACGGCTTTTTTTTTTTTCCCCCCACAGCAAAATTAGCAAGGCAATGCACCTCAGTGAAAAGAAAAGATGGACTGGGATTTCTTTTGTTATTGTGCTGCCTTTTTTTT